>OAMR01000090.1:180832-233700 GCA_900205405.1 Echinochloa crus-galli | reverse complement strand
GACAACGCCCTCAAGAGGGAAGCGCGAACGCCGTTGTCCGACCCGACATCGGGTCAAAGCTTACGCTTGAGGACCTCCGTCCGACGAGCCGAGAGCACCTGGACCGATCCCACTCGCTTCCCTCCACCGCCCACCATTGCAACCACCGAAGCTCGTCCACTAGGTTCCATATACACCCGCTGGCAACACCCGACACCTCGGGAAGGTTTGGGGACCTCGATTGTCCCCAAATCTTCTGTCGTCCCCTCGATGAGACGGCATCGTGCTTCGCAAAGTGAGATCTAAACCATGAACCCAGCGACGAGGACTTGACGACGCTCCGGAAACAGCTTCTTTAGCGACCGAGGTCCAAGTTTTGTTATTTTATGGTTTAGCCCTCGGATTTTTATACAAAATTATGTTTTAGCTCCTGGTTTTCGCAGTTAAGCCCCTGGAACTTTTAAAACTTTGCCAGCAAGCCCCTGAACCTTAGAAAAGCCATATCTTTTCGATATGGTAATAATTGCACTATAATACTCTTTCGTTATGCATGGTTATGGATATTCACTTGTGACGTCTACCATATGTGTGTCATCGAAAGCATGAACCCAGCGGCGAAAACTTGACGGCGCTACGGAGATGGCTTCGATGACGACGTGGTGACGGAGACGGTACCTTCGGCCATGGAGAAGCCGTAGGAAGGGGCCAGTGCTAGGGCCGGCGCCTCCCAACGCCGCCACCATCGGAGAGACGCCGAGGCCAGCCCCAACCCCGACCGGGGCCACTGGCCAGACGAGCCCACGAGGAGGGGCCTGCAGGCCCATGCGCGTCGCGCCGCCGGGCGGCCCTCACGTTCGTTGTAACGATTAGATTAGTTTTGTGCTGTTGTTTTCTTCTGTTGGAATTGTTTGGTGTACTGTTTCTTATTTATTGTATTGTTTCCCCGCCGCCGCCTTCCTTGCGATCGTCGCGAAAGAATAGTTTGAATTCTATTCTGTTCCGTCGTTCCAATCAGGTGATCACCGGCCGTCTCTCCTGTTGTCCCGCCTGCGCTATGCAATCAGCTAATCACCCATGTCTAATTTTCATCATACCTACACACGCCACAGCAATCA
Source organism: Echinochloa crus-galli (assembly GCA_900205405.1). NCBI lineage: Eukaryota > Viridiplantae > Streptophyta > Magnoliopsida > Poales > Poaceae > Echinochloa > Echinochloa crus-galli. The sequence goes on along the minus strand of OAMR01000090.1, from coordinate 232,606 downwards.
GCAAGCCGACAATGAGTAGTAGACCAGCAGTTCATGTTCAGCTAATCAAAATATCCGATGCAGTGTGCATGAAAAGGCAATCAAGAGTGATGAGTGACAAGGTATTATATTGCTTAGGATTTATAATTTTTATACTTTTACCGTAACTGACGATTGAGCTTTTCTTTGATTTTCAGCAAAAGTATTATCATATCATTAACTAGAAAATATACATCTGTTAGTGAGAACAGGAACAGGAGAAAACAAGATGATTTGATATGATGATTATTTATGCAACTTGAAAGTTTATTAGTAACCTACTATATGTGTATATAGAGATTATTATTATTATTGTTATTATTATTCAAGGTCCCTAATTTAAGTTTCGCCCTGGGCCCCCGAAACCTCATATAATGTTGTATAGATAATATTTTTTTCATTCTAATATATATAATTTAATTTTTTGTTTTCTCGTGAGCTGTGCGGAAATTGTTCTTTCCATCTATGCACAGGACTTACTGTATCCTTGCATATGTCGTCTTCGTCCTTTCCACTTTGGCTATTATGTAAATGCTTTGTTGATTAATCCTCCTTTCATTTAGCTTTAGAGATGTATGTGGTTTGTGTAACACCCTAAAATTCATCACATTTAAATTGTAGCAACCCTTTGAATTTTTCTAGGATTTATTGAGGCTTAAATAAATTTTCTAGAATTTAATTGGAATTTCTAGCCTTTTTATCTATTTAAATATCACATTAAATAATTATTTTAGTCAAAATAAGTTTTTGTTGCATTCATGCTGTTGCATATATTTTTGGTTGCTAGTAAATCAAGTTGGAATTTAAATTCTGTTTAAATTCGAATTTGATTTGCATTTGATTGAGTTTTAGAAAAGTTTAAATGTTTGAGTGTCATTCAATATTTATAATTACATTTGCACACATTGCAGGTAGGATTAGTTATTTGATATGGATTAAATTAATAAGTTCAAAAATACTTAATCTACAAAAATTAGGTAATTGTAATTATTAAACAATAAATAATAGCCGAGTTCGTTTTTGCCCCTCGAACTCTTGGCCCGGTCCAAGATTTCCCCCTCTACTCTTTCTTTTCTCTCCCCGGCCGATTCCTTTCCCCGGCCCATTCTCCACTTTAGGCCCAGCACCGGCCCGCTCTTCTTTCCCCGTCGCTCTCCTCTCTGTCACTGACGCGTGGGCCCGGCTGTCAGGGCCGTCGTCTCGCGCGGGATTCTTCCCCGACGCCGAGTCCGAGCGCCGCCCGTCTCCGACTTCGAATCCCGCCGCCGCCACGCCTGCTGAGGGCCAGGCCCGCCAGCAGCTCGATGCGCGCGGTAGGCCCTTTGATCGGTAGCCATCCATATGCAGACAAACGCATGGCGCACGGGCCGCGTACCCATCGAAAGGATAATAAAGCGATGATCCAAGCAAGCGGACCGGAGGGCGGATGCATGGGCTGCGCGCGCGCGGACAGGAAAAAGCGACGGGGCAGCGAGCGCGACAGCGGCTGCCCGGCGACCGCCCCGGACGGACGGCGCCAAACGCGCGCCGTCCCGCGGGACGAAGCTTCCCCCGAGCCGGGCGGTGCATGCACCGGCCGCAAACCGCTCGACGCATGGACGCGGGTGGCCCGGGTTCGCGTCGCGTCGCGTCAGGGCTCGATCGGCGCACGCGCTCGACGTGCTACTGGGGACGACGACACGGGCCCCGGCCGGTCCGGCACGGGTGAAGTCTCTCGTCGCGCGGTCTGCTGTCGTGGTCGCGTCGGGGGCCATCGGCGAAACGAAATCTCTATCGCCCGTCGTGGAGCTCAAGATCGGATCCCGTGAGACACGACGCAACGTGCACCTGTTTCCTGCTGTAAAACCAAGCATCATGTGGACGACAATGGGTAGCTGCACAACTGCATGCCCTGGTACATACGGCTGCTGATAACGCGCAGAAGATCCTTAAACCCAGCAGCCCCCTCACGTCACGTTCGCGGACGCGGTCAAGGTCAACCTTAACGTACCCTACCACGGCAGCAGCCTTCGAGGGTCCCCCATCCGCGAAGAGGAATCCGCAGCAGGCAGGAAAAGGAGAGCGAGGCGCGCCCACCACGTCATGGGGAGCCATGGCGGGTCAGACGCGGTTGTCGGCTGGGAGGGGCGGCCAGACACGTGGGTTACCGACAGCTCCCGTGCCCCGCGGGGCCCGGCGGCGCTGCACCCAGCCTCCCTCTCGCTACGGGCTACGGCGCCGAGCGCGCCCGCCCGCCCGCGTGCCATTTGCTTTCGTCGCCATCGATCGCTGCCGCTGCCACGCCGGGGACGCGCGCGGCTCGTCCCGCGCGATGAGACGAGACGTGACCCTCGCCGATCGAGACGTGCCGCCCCCTCGCCATGCACCGCGACTAGAGGGGCTTTGCTTTCGCGTAATCTTTTGGTTCCGGGGACAAGATTATATTCATTTAATTGTTTATTATCGATACCATGTGTGATGCGATTAGGAAGCGAGCAGTTCGAGGATTTCTCTGAAGAACCAACTGTTGGAGAAGGATTTGAGCAGCAACCGAGTTGGGAAGAAGGCAAGTGTATTATGTCATGCAAATGTCCTAATAATTATTAATTTCACCACCCATGCATGTGTCTTAATTTGATGGGTTCCTATTTAAGGATTTGCCTAGCCACTATATTTTTCCTGTCCCTGAAACTGGGTTACTTAATTAATTTTGATGGTAGATGATGCTTAGCTTGCTCAACTGGGATTGGTTAATGAACCCCTACTCTATGTTCCATATACTCTTTTAAATAATTAATTGGCAAGATCATATCTTTTTAATTGGAACATGGAGAACCACCCAGGAAAACAGTACAACCATGAGTGCCATGTGGCTCTGGCTTTGACTGACTAATTAGGTGCTCTAGTTTATGGTAGCTTTACTCGGAAGGGGCATGGGGGGCGGCGGTTGACGGGGTATAGCTCGGTCCTTTTGAGCTGTGGGCTTTGGTAAGAGACAGATCTCATTAGGGAGGGTTATGCTTTGCTTCTGAACCGGAAACCTTAGCGGGCTATCATTTATTAGAGTGCTTTTGTAAAGGTCTCATAGTGAAACCCAGTATTCGGTCCACGTGGTGTGGGAAGGGTACAATGCTCTCGGGCAATGGGAATCACGGCTTATGGTGAAAGTGTACAACCTCTGCAGAGTGTAAAACTGTTATAACAGCCGTGCTCACGGTCAAGAGCGGCCTGGACCCTTACATGATAATCATACTTGAACATGATCTAAATCGTGGTTATATGAATATGTTGGGAATATGACATTCATTAATTTGTGGGTGGTATATACTTTCATTTGCTAGTAAATAGTTGCTTAATAAAACTTGACCAACTAAAAGTGCTTACTGCAGTATGGTCAGCCAACCTTTTTGCCTCAGCCTTGTATGTCATATTACATTTGCTGAGTACGTTATGTGCTGATGCTTGTTTTCTTTCTTTCTTTTATTGCATCAACTACACCCGGAATGCTGCTCAGATTGGGAGAATTTTGAGGATTTCACTGCTGATTTTGAGGAGTTCTAGGCGAGTCTCCCCCAGTCAATGCCTGTGGAGTTGGAGTCACTTTTGCTTCGTTAGATGAACGTTTATTTAAGTCTTCCGCTGTGACATTTGTGTCAACTCTGAGATTGTAATAAATGCACTTTAATATTCTTTCGTTATGCATGGTTATGGATATTCACTTGTGACGTCTACCATATGTGTGTAAACTGATCCTGGCGCACATATGAGATGCACCTGGTTTTGCCTTGAAAACCGGGTGTGACAGTTTGACATGAGAATTATTAAGTGAACTTAGATGTATCCTGTGGTACTAGATTTTTACATCTTCTTATGTTTTCACCATACCAAGTTTGCTAATGCAGAAGGCGCTTTCATTTATCCTATGTATATGGGAATGGTGAGCTGCCTCAAGATTTCTGTCGCTATGCTGCGGTTAAAGGTGCCCTATCCGTAAGATGATCTTCACAATTTATATGTGGCAATGATTATTACACTCTAGCTTTGGCTATTGTAATCGACTAATCGGTAACGTGTAATCTGATTTCAACCCAAATATTTCGGAATAGTTATGTGATAGGCCTTGCCGCCCTGGTCTTGATAACTCTTTGCTGGAATGACATCCTGCACTTTATTTCTTCTTTCTTATAAATAACTTGCACCGATTTTTCCATAGCCTTACCAATCATATTGTTAGAACATGCTGAAAGAGAAAGAAAATGCTAATATGGTTGAAATAGTTTCTCAAGACAACCTTTTTTTATTTTCTTGAGCAACTGATCAGGCTTGCTGGGTTTGGAGGCTGCAGCCTACAGGCCACCAAGCAATTGAACTCCTGAATTAAATGTTAGTATCAGTCATGGGACTGATGAGTTATTTATTTTTGCATTTATAAGAGGCATAAATTTTTTTCATGATAAATGCATATCTCTAATATTCTTAACATGTTATTGCTTGAAGGGTTATGCGGATGGCAAGAAGGCATATTCTTAATTGATGCAGGTTATCTAAAACCTGAACTCAATATAAGTTAATCTCCTACCACTATTTCTAATAGTGGATGTCTGAATGGTTGTTTTGCTTGTAAATTTGAGGTGGTGCAGGTGTGACCCTTATCTGAAAATAAGCAGTGAGGTGGTGTATCTTGGAAAATGCAAAGTGCTTTCCATGTTCACATTACCTGCTCGGTGAAGTGATTTCCTTCTTATGGTAAGGAAGATGGATTTAAGCCACTAATTATTAGCGACAGTTCACCACTTTGTTTGACAATTTCCTTTATACAGGTTCATACATAAGCTGCAGAGTCTCTAGCAGACCCTTCTGAATATCCAAATTTGTTTGACGATTGGCAGGCTGCTCTAATTGTAGAAAATATTTTGCTTCTCAGAGGAAAAAGTTACCAGAATATTCAAGTTACCATACATGGTATGTTCCCTATTTGTTATTTTTTATTTGTTGCATTAGTAATTAGTTCCTTTATACAGCTATGGTATCTTTTATCTGTTATAGATAGGCGTATCACAACTTAGAAGGTAGAGCACTTGGTTGACTACTTAGATTGCTTCAAGCATCAGGGAGATGCTCTCAAGAGATACATGCAGGTTTGTGACTCATAAATCTCATTTATTATTTACAAATGAATCTGATCAGTTTATTATGATACTGAGATCCAGTGATCTTACCATTTTATAACTAATCCAAAGATTCAGGGGTTCGTAGCTCTATTGTTTCTTGTTCTATTGTGTACTGTGACTTTTACTGCTCTTGCGAAAAAATGAGCGACACCGATTACTGGAGTAGTAAATTAAAAAATAGATAAATATAGCGCTTGTTTCACCAGTTCCATAGCAGGTTAATGTCTGGGTACTTTTTGTTCAGTAGATTAGCTGATGCAGACCTATTTGTTTTCAGGTGATCAATGGTTCTATTATGCACTACAGATTAATCATGGTTGGTCCAAAATTCCTAATTTTCATAATACCAGATTAGGAATTATATTTGTAGATTGTCTTTACAACTTTTATAGCTGTTCCCATTTTTTTACTATTACTTCTTTTTTTCCATTGAAGTTACTATGAAGTGCAAATGACACTATTTGTTGATGATGCAGAGGAAACTGAAGAGCCTGAAGTGAAGATCACTGAAACTGCGGAGAAGGTTCGAATGCACAGCTATATTTGCTCAATTTTTCAGTTTAGTGCCTTTGTAAAAAAATGAAAATAGCTGGAACTAGCATTGCTTAAGAAGAAAATTAGGTATATTTCACACTTTTGCTAATTTATTTGACTTTTGCAAACTGTATGACACTAATTAGGGAAAACTATATTGTTATCCACATTAGTCTTACAGCTAATATATTGGGTAGAAAAAGACAAACTTTTTGTTTTTGTCTACTGGTTAGTTTGTAGTAACAGGTTGTTTACCAGGTGGTATATCGACACAGCATTTTTTCTGCTAATGCTTGTTTTCTTTCTTTCTTTTATTGCCCTCTCCCCGGATGTCGATCCCCTGGCGGCGTCCGACGATGATCGAGTGGCGGTGACCGTGTGGGTGTGGTCCTTGTTCGGGGCTCTATTGGGGGCATCGGGGTGGAATGCACGTCCAATTTGGGTCTGGGAAACGGTCCTCATTCCCCAATCCGGTGTTTGTTTTGCAGGGAAAGAAGCGGTTTGACCTGGATGCAGCCGTCGGCCCATTTGGTACCAAGGTGGGTTGACTGTCGTCGATTGGCTAGTTATTTCTGTTGTTTTGAATCTTGGATGGGGATCATATATTGCTGCGATGTTTAGTTTTGTCAAGTTATTTGGTGGTTCATGTATTGGTAGTGGTAATGAAATGGCTGTGACGTATAGTTCTTATAATCACTAACCTCTAGGTAAATTACTGACAAGTGATCATATTTGCATTGTGTTGTAAGCTGTTGGCATTTTATTATTAGGGAAAATACCTCATTTATCAGTATTCATGTTTTGTTCTCTGATTGTACTATGCCTGGATATGAACATCAATTCTACTTATGATACATTGTTTTAAAATTTTTTAGTCATGCACAATATCTTGTGGCTGATGTTTTCTGTCTTTTTCCGCTGTGTCTCTAAGATACTAAAATTGGCTGAGCATCTAAGAATTGTATATAGCTGCCCTAGATTAGATGCTTTGTTCAATATTTTCCTTGGTACTAAAGATATGACAAATTGCAAATTTATAATGAATATTTGGTTGCACGTGCGACTCATAAATCTCATTTATATTTACAAATGAATCTGATCAGTTTATTATGATACTGAGATCCAGTGATCTTACCATTTTATAACTAATCCAAAGATTCAGGGGTTCGTAGCTCTATTGTTTCTTGTTCTATTGTGTACCGTGAGTTTTTACTGCTCTTGCGAAAAAATGAGCGACACCGATTACTGGAGTAGTAAATTAAAAAATAGATAAATATAGCGCTTGTTTCACCAGTTCCATAGCAGGTTAATGTCTGGGTACTTTTTGTTCAGTAGATTAGCTGATGCAGACCTATTTGTTTTCAGGTGATCAATGGTTCTATTATGCACTACAGATTAATCATGGTTGGTCCAAAATTCCTAATTTTCATAATACCAGATTAGGAATTATATTTGTAGATTGTCTTTACAACTTTTATAGCTGTTCCCATTTTTTTACTATTACTTCTTTTTTTCCATTGAAGTTACTATGAAGTGCAAATGACACTATTTGTTGATGATGCAGAGGAAACTGAAGAGCCTGAAGTGAAGATCACTGAAACTGCGGAGAAGGTTCGAATGCACAGCTATATTTGCTCAATTTTTCAGTTTAGTGCCTTTGTAAAAAAATGAAAATAGCTGGAACTAGCATTGCTTAAGAAGAAAATTAGGTATATTTCACACTTTTGCTAATTTATTTGACTTTTGCAAACTGTATGACACTAATTAGGGAAAACTATATTGTTATCCACATTAGTCTTACAGCTAATATATTGGGTAGAAAAAGACAAACTTTTTGTTTTTGTCTACTGGTTAGTTTGTAGTAACAGGTTGTTTACCAGGTGGTATATCGACACAGCATTTTTCGCTTTGGGTATATTTATACTGTCATACAGTCACACTGTTGTACTTTGTCCATTTTTACGCAAATTTATAATCCTCAATTTACTTAACCAACGCACTTGTTCGGTAATCTAAATTCTATATTGAATCTGTTATATGTTGCCCAATTGAATTTGTTATATGGTGTATGTACCTCTGCTGATATCCCTCTGCAGTCTGTTACTTTCTTATTCATCTTCCTTTCCGTTGTTGCTTTCTTCCTCTGTCTCTTTAAGGAATGCAAACATTTTGATTTGTTCAGACCTCGATGACTTAATTGAGTGCCTGCATAGCTATGCTTTCAGCAAGAGTTTCACAGTTGTGAGCCGGTGCCTTTCGAAGAAGCTCTTTCTTGTGTGAACGAAATGGTCTTACCGAACTCAAGGTTTCTTTATTATTCAAAAGGTGTTGCACTTTCGTTTCTTATCTTGGCACTGTTGAACTGTGCAACCATTTTCACATATCAAGTCATGTGTACAGGTCTATGGTAGCAGTATGGAACTCAAGATGAATTCGTTGGTCATTTCTACCATTATCCTGTGATTTGGATGTCATGAGAAAACTTATCTATTATTTATAAATGATATTTGACTGTATTCTTCGACTTGATTTTGTGCCAAGGTTAATTGATATTTTTGTATAAATTTTTGAACTATATAACTCCGTAGTGCGCTGCCTTGGGGCTACCTGAGTTTTTTTTGTCTGCGTGACCTATATGTATGGAAGTATGATGTAACATCTTTGGCAAGTGAATGAACTATCTTGAGATATGTCTTAATTTCTTGATTTTTTTTTTCTTATCAACGTGTATATGATAGCTATGTGCGGATGGATTTTTTTATGCATGGGTTAAACTTCACTGTGTCTTTATACACGTGCGTGCCGCACGTGCACCTAACTAGTTGGTACAAAGGACTTCATGGAAACTAGTTGGTCAATATTAAGTTTGATACGAAATATAGTGAATATTTGAACTCTTTCCTTGTGATGTATGATTTGAACTATCGTTCATGTAACACATGTTGTTAGTTCCATTTTTACAGAGTCATGTACCATCTTTATTGATTCACTAAATAATAAACACCAATAAACAATTATATAAAGAGAAACTTTAGGTAACCGGATGGCTGAGAAATGAGCATTAGATTCAGTTGCTTTGTTCAGTGCTCACTTGAGCTGCACAAGGCATGGAAACAGAGTAACACCCAAAGCAAATGAAATAATGCATGTGGCATTATCCAATTCAAAGCCATTCTATCTCGTACATATTTAGATGAAAAATAAAAATCCGACCACGATAGGAGACTCCCGCCAGGCTTCGTTCCAAAAGGCGCTATGCTTCGAACTCGGGTCAGGATAAGAGTTTCAATAACCCCCGAAGTTTAACGCTCTAAACGGTTCACCGCAAGAAGCTTGATTTACATCTTTAGATAAGAACCCAAATATTTTTTAATGGAAGATTGTTCATTTTTGCGGAACCGATTTTTCTTTCCAAGTAGAATAATTTGTTCGCAATCATTTTTCTTCTTATTTTTCCAGCAAATGAAAACATATTTCCAAAATCAAAGGAAAAAAAATTCAAGGATATAATAAGATGGCATCATTGCAAATGCAGTATATAACATGACCTTGGTAAACAAGCTATTCCATACAGATTGTGTATAGCAATAGATATGGTTCTCCCATTTTATTTTTTGCGAATGAGATACTCCCAAAATGAAACAGGAAGCACCTATTGCAATTTGGTAAACAAGCTATTCCATAAGGATTAATTGTGCAACGTAACATCTTTGGCAAGTGAATGAACTATCTTGAGATATGTCTTAATTTCTTGATTTTTTTTTTCTTATCAACGTGTATATGATAGCTATGTGCGGATGGATTTTTTTATGCATGGGTTAAACTTCACTGTGTCTTTATACACGTGCGTGCCGCACGTGCACCTAACTAGTTGGTACAAAGGACTTCATGGAAACTAGTTGGTCAATATTAAGTTTGATACGAAATATAGTGAATATTTGAACTCTTTCCTTGTGATGTATGATTTGAACTATCGTTCATGTAACACATGTTGTTAGTTGGCTTCCCTCAGCAGCAGCAGGAGGACGACGAGATGCTGGTGCCGCACCAGGAGCTCCCCGCAGCCGGCCCCGAGCCCGCCCCGCAGCCCATGGAAGGTGAGCGCCTAGAGCCTCCTCGGGGTTCGCTCCCTCCTCCTCCGGCTTTCCTCGTGCTCGTGGGATTGCTGGGTTTATGTGCTTCGGGTTCCCGGTTGATCTCGTCCTGTCTCACGCGTGCTGGTTTCTGCTGCTGTGCTAGTCGTCGCGCAGACGGAGACCGCCAACACGGCGGAGAGCCAGCCGGCGGAGGACCCGCAGACGTCGCACTTCACCTGGACGATTGAGAGCTTCAGCCGCCTCAACACTAAGAAGCACTACTCCGACGTGTTTGTTGTCGGAGGGTACAAATGGTGAGCCTCGGATACCTTGCCACTGTAACCAAGTGCTGGAAAGGCAGGTGAAGGTCTCTGGGGGGTTTTGATGGAAGTTCTGCTTTTCACTTGCAGGCGTGTGCTGATTTTCCCCAAGGGGAACAATGTGGATCACTTCTCGATGTATCTGGATGTCGCGGATTCTGGGAACCTTCCCTACGGGTGGAGCCGGTATGCTCAGTTCAGCTTGGCTGTTGTGAACCAGATCCACCCCAAGTACACGATACGGAAAGGTATTCTTTCGTCATATTGTTTCCCGCATGTCTTAGAATGCCATTCCATCATGGAAGTTTCAACGAACCTACAAGGCTTGAACTGAGCTGGAACATGACAAAAACATTGGCAGCTATTTGATCATTGACAGATGTGACACTTTTATCACTATGGCATGTGGGTTGCAGCAAATTTAGCAGTGAGCATGTGCCTAGGTTGTATGGTTGTTTGTAGTGAGTCTAAAATCCCCTCTGGTTACATGAGGCTAGAAATGAGGTGCACGGGCTATTTGCCTATAAATAAACACTAATGACAACTACTATGCAAAATGATAGACAGCTCTTCCCCCCCTTTACCTGAGACATGGTTTTACATTTTGAATCAAGGTAATATTTGAACACATGTAGCGCATGCGGGCCACATAAAGTTGTTCTAAAGTTTAATAGAACTTTTATTTGAAGTTATTTCAACTTTAAGGGGGCCGTTTGATTTCTAGATAAGATTTTGTTTCTATTTATTTAATTTTCATCTGTATTCTTTTTTGCATGCACTTCTGGCAACTACTGATATCTGAACACTCATGTGTGCTTGTTGCCTCTACTGCATTGGGTGTGTTTTGAAAAATGTAATTACTGTGTCAGTTGTAAAAGGTTTGTTTGACTTTTATTTATATGTAAATAGTTGTGTCAGTATTGTTGAGTGCAACTTTTGTTAGCATGAATATAGATAAGATATGTAGTTGACATTGTTATATTGCATGATGGAATATTTCAGTATTGTTGCATTAAAAAAAATAGAACTCTGGATAAATGCTTCTGCAAAGTCATGCACAGTCATGCACTTCGAAAATTGCAAATGGATGTCTTACTGACGTGTGGGCAGGAGTATGGGGTTCACATGTCAGCCTCACAAATGATTATTTCTTCAAAACTACATTAGTCGCAGATGTGGTTATTTACACTGTCCCCATAACTCTTAACAGTTTTATTTCTTATACTGTGAACTTTTCTGCCTAGTTACCAACTCAAAGTCGCTTGAAACCCTAACCTTCAGCTCTGTTGCAAATAATCTATTAAGTGATGTCCACATATTTTCATTATGTCTTACACGAGTTTGATTGGCAACTGTATTCTTTCAGGAATTCCTTTGTTCTGATATTCACTTTTATGTGTAATGATGACTTTGCCTTATTGCTTTAGTTAGATTTGAGTGTTCCAGTGTTTCTGCAACATTTCTTTTGGTCAAATTTATACATGTTGGTTCCATGTTTGGCAGATACCCAGCACCAATTTAATGCACGTGAGAGCGACTGGGGTTTCACATCATTTATGCCATTGAGTGACCTGTATGACCCAAGCAGGGGCTATCTTGTGAATGACACTGTCGTTGTAGAAGCTGAGGTTGCTGTGCGAAGAATGGTTGATTATTGGACTTACGACTCGAAAAAAGAAACTGGTTATGTAGGTCTCAAGAATCAAGGTGCTACCTGTTATATGAACTCTCTTCTACAAACGTTGTACCATATACCATACTTTAGAAAGGTGAGATCAAGCATTGTTATATCCTACATGTTTTCCAAGTGTGTGAATATTGAACTAATTTATCGAAATGTTTTTCTTAGGCTGTATATCATATGCCAACAACTGAGAATGACATGCCATCTGGGAGTATTCCTCTAGCCCTGCAGAGCCTTTTTTACAAGCTCCAGTATAGTGACAACAGTGTAGCTACGAAAGAGTTGACCAAATCCTTTGGATGGGATACTTATGATTCTTTCATGCAGCATGATGTGCAAGAGCTCAACAGAGTTCTTTGTGAGAAACTTGAAGATAAGATGAAGGTAAATGTGACAATAATGAATTACAATATGGCAATTCCGTTTTATTAACTTGTTTTTTTACACAGGGAACTGTTGTGGAAGGAACCATTGAACAATTATTTGAAGGCCACCACATTAATTACATTGAGTGCATTAACGTGGACTACAAATCTAGTAGAAAAGAGTCATATTATGGTAGGTTTTCTCATTTTAATTTTTTTTGCATGAAAACCATATATTAACCTATGATATAATAGTTGCTTATGCCATGGCCTCGCAGATCTACAACTTGATGTGAAAGGTTGTCGTGATGTTTATGCATCATTTGATAAATATGTGGAAGTGGAGCGCTTAGAGGGTGATAACAAGTATCATGCGGAGCAATATGGCTTACAGGTTCGCACAAATCCCGTTCAATGCATGGCTTAGTAGATTTTAGGCATTTCAGTTAGATAATGGAAATTTATGTAATTTTCTGACCTTTGTTGTTATAGTCGTAGCTTAATTCCAAATCTTCTTTTTTTGTTCCCAGGATGCAAAGAAAGGTGTGCTCTTCCTTGATTTTCCTCCTGTTTTGCAACTTCAACTGAAGCGTTTTGAATATGATTACATGCGAGATACAATGGTTAAGGTTAGAACTATGCTGAATGTCACTGTTAAAATGATAAATCACTTCTTTGCATCTTTATGATTGTTTCAAGTATATATTTCCTTTTAACAAAATGCTGGTTATCATGGCATGCATCTGGATCTGAGGGTTTTGGCATTGATCTTACTGATGAAACACAGACATTATTTTTGAGATTTCCAAACCTGTTCCATTTGGGCGCTGGTATTGATTTTGCTTCTTTCAATTTACAAGCAGCGTTCTTTTAGATAATTGCCAGACTGGCGTTTTAATATCTTTCATATTACATCAACAGTTTTCTAATGGTTGGCAAGAATTTGAATAAAATTAATGTGATTGTGTCTGCGACTTCATGTCGTGAAGTGCTTGTCATTCACTATTACTACCAACTCCTTGAACCCGAGGAACTGTACAATGGGGCTATCTATGCATTGGTAAACCTATTTTGCTATTTTTGGGGCTACTGAACCTGTTTTTGCACCAAGATCTATTCTTTGCCTTGCCGAGCATCAAAATAGAATTAATATGTTCTAGGTTAGTCACAACCAGTTTTTTGTGTGGGTGCAGTCATATCATTGTTGGGGAACATGTGAAAGATGTGGTAAGCGACAAACATCTGTTACATTGTGGTTTTGCTTTAGAATTACGGAATTATCAATAAATAGATGATAACAGTTATTTAGTTGCCACGTTTAGCCTGGGACATACTTAGGGATGCAAGTGGGTACCCAATAGTTTTTTCTGGGTTAGCCACTCTAGTTCATTTCACCTTCTAAATTAATTACGTGCAGTGCCATTTTAGTTCATTTTCCTAAGTTTTGGGCTGACTCAATGACCCAAAAACAGAGATACTTGCATCCCTAGAGATACTGCTTGAGTAGGGTCTGCGAAACAGCTTGGAGACTTCTTTATTTTGCAAGTACTTTTAAGTTGTGATAATTTACACCTCGATCACCTTATATGTTGTATCGGCAATTCCTCATTTGGATATACAAACATGACAGAAAGCTTATTAGCTAAATCCAATAATGCAAATGTTACCCTGAGTACAACATGCCTCAGTTCAGAAATGATCTTGTTACCATTTCTTTGTTTTTTTATTAGGATTCTCTGTTCTTGTTACCATTTCTCTGTTGTCTGTGTGCTGCTCGCTCAATCAGAGTTAACATGACACGTCTTTTGTTTAAGAAATGATGGGTGAGATTATTTAGAGTTGATGACAAAGAAAATACCTACTTGTGCAGATTAATGACCGTTATGAGTTCCCGCTACAACTTGATCTTGATAGAGACGATGGAAAATATCTCTCTCCAGATGCAGATCGAAGTATTAGAAACCTTTATACACTTCACAGGTAATTTATTTATTGTATGGTGTTCCAACATCTAGAATGAGTTTAGAAATGAGAAATTCAAACCAATGTAGCACTTCTTAAAAAGGTGTCCCTTTCCTTACTGGAGAATTTATGTTTTTGCCACCATGTCAAACACTGTTTTGATCTTTACCACCGCTTTTATAATATTTAGATTAATGCCACCACTATGTAAAACTTGTTGCAGTTATGCCGCTACTGTACCCACTTAGAGCGACATAAATTGAACAAGTTTTGCCACTAAAATTGGTATGGCAGTGGCATAACCAAAACGTTTTACACAGTGGTGGCATGACCTAAATATATAGATACGCAGCTCTACTGCGTGTTCGAGAAAAAAAACAAAAGCAATAGTAAATATTGATGAAACCATAAATTGACAGTGACCCAAACCTATTTTTTCTTTCGTTCCTCTAGATGCCAATGTCTTGTCTTGTGGAGGACAAGAACACAAATGTAGAAATTGGCCAATAAATTTACATTGCGAACCTGTGGTAGAAAATGTGCAAAGTTGAAAGTTTGTTCTCTTCCTTGAATCCTTGTGCTGACAGTTTATACAGGCACAATATTAATTATTTCTTATGACAATGCTCATGCAGACTTTCTATACTCATGTTGCCAATCTTCTTTTGTTCAGTGTTCTTGTTCATAGCGGAGGAGTACATGGTGGTCACTATTATGCTTTCATTCGGCCGACACTCTCAGATCAATGGTGCGTTGTGGGTTTCAGTTTTTCTGATTCTTATTGTTCTACTCATTTTCTGCCATGCACCGCTATTTTATTGCGGTTCGACATTTTTGATCTTGTGAACACATAATTGTGACTATGTCGTTCTTAACCTCATGCTCGGTGTTAACTTGACATAATTGGTGGGAAGATAATCTCTCAAAGTCGCAATTAGACTTTATGTTCATATATATACATATGGGCTAATATGGGCCTGATATATATAACAGTTGCATGATATTGAGCTGGGTATACAGTACATTTACAATCTCGTCTGCTTATAACTTCAGTCTACTCATTTCTCACTCCATTGCCGAATCTGTTTGTTAGCGATCAGCATCTTCTATCAACCTCAATGTAGGTCACAGTACACAGTACTGAATAGCCACAATGATATCTTTGAAGCCTAAGGGACATGGAATCACTTACTTTGCTTATGCACATCATGAGTTCATCCAGTTACTGTATCTCTGCAAATATTTCGCTAATGTCATGCTTCATGATTTTTTTCTGCTTGGATATTCACTTTTCAGGTACAAATTTGACGATGAGCGGGTTACAAAAGAAGATACTAAAAAGGCACTTGAAGAACAGTATGGGGGTGAGGAAGAGGTAACATTCTTTCAATAACTAGTACAATACGGTTACCTGTTGACTTGTAGTAACGTTGCTCATTTTGCTTATTATTTTTTCTTCTTTGCATGGAACAGTTGCCTCAAATAAACCCTGGTTTCAATAACACGCCATTCAAATTCACAAAGTATTCAAATGCCTACATGCTTGTCTATATTCGTGAGAGTGACAAGGAGAAAATAATGTGTAATGTTGATGAGAAGGATATTGCGGAGCATTTGCGGGTAAGTAGTTCCGTATACCTTTCCCCTTTTATGTATATCATGTTGTATTTTTCTTTGAAGATAATCACTGATTCAACTGTGCTTTTACAGATAAGGTTGAAGAAAGAACAAGAAGAGAAAGAACACAAGAAAAAGGAAAAGGCTGAAGCACACCTCTACACTATCATAAAGGTATGGTCTTGTTTCATCTATACCAGCTTCTCTCTTGTTGATCTCTTGATAGAGACTTGCTTGTAAAAAATGAACACAGATTGCTCGAGATGAAGATTTAAAGGATCAGATTGGTAAGAACATATATTTTGACCTGGTGGACCATGAAAAAGTTCGCAGCTTCCGTATTCAGAAGCAATTGCCTTTTACTTCATTCAAGGTAACGATCCAAAGAACCCAATTTCATATCAAGGTTTCATGGTTAAGATTTTTGGAAACTGGCCTATTTGCAAGAATTGAGCCGCTGCATTTGTGGTGGTTTGGAACTTAAGTTCAAGCCCATCCAAACACAAGCCTTATTTTCTATTGTAATTCTATCTTCAACAGGGAAACTCACAAGAAATAAGCAGTGCACTTGCTTTATGATTTAGCTGATTAATGTTTTTCACTTCCAACTTGGAACATTCCATTGGTCACGTTCCAGATTTCTTTAATTTTCTAGCCGTGCTCTTTGATCTGCATCAAAGCTAGAGAGTAGAGTCCTATATAAAAAAAAACTCAACCTGCGGGGGGTAAGACAGCCCCCGGGCATTTTGCTAAGAGAGAAGACCTTCTCATGCAGGTCGAGAAAACCCCCGAACCTCTGCCCCACCCTTACACAGGGACCCGTAACCCTTGTGAGATGACCCACCGGGCTGGCGACCACTGCAACTACCCCGGTAGGAGGGCCCAAACCAACCACAGCTACGCCCTGGGCCGGGCCTTGATCTGTTCTTTGGTGTGGTGACAAACGAGGGGATTTTTTTTAACCCCAGCCCGAAATTCACTCCCACGGGGAGTTGAACCCAGGATTTGAGGAGTGCTACTGAGACCATCTAACCAACTCAGCTAAAGTCCTATATAATATAACAATAATCACGCTTTGACTTGAATTTAGCCTAATTTTATTTTCAAATGGATTGTTTAACAGGAGGAAATTGCAAAGGTATATGGCATACCTGTACAGTTTCAGCGCTTCTGGCTGTGGGCTAAGAGGCAGAACCATACATACCGGCCAAATCGTCCATTGACCCCTCATGAAGAAGCACAATCGGTGAGTCATTTATTGCTTTTAGAAGTTCACACTTCTAATCCTACATAACAAATAATTAGAACACTATTTAGTTCATCATTACTGAGATCCTCAGCTCTAACTTGTTAAGTTTTATTATCATTTGCTTCATTTGTCGATCCTCACTTATTAATTCTTTTTCCTTTTGACCACTATGTTAATTTGAAATGGGTAACTTCTATTTTCCAGTATTGTTTGCAGGTTCCATCTTCCCATATCACTTGCAATTTGAGCACAAATGAAGTTCTGCACATTTCTTAGCCCTTGAAATTTGCTTACATGTTAACATTTGTTTATTTGAACTCATGATTTATTAGTTTGGTAGTTGCTTGGATGCAGAATATTAAAATTACTCCAGAAATAGTGAAAAATAAGATGCATCTTATATTAACCTTTTACTTCTTCAACTTGTGCTGATTCATTTGTGATTTTGATTCATTACTTTTGTTGCACAGGTCGGGCAGCTTAGGGAAGTCTCAAATAAGGCACACAACGCTGAAGTACTGAATAGCCACAATGATATCTTTGAAGCCTAAGGGACATGGAATCACTTACTTTGCTTATGCACATCATGAGTTCATCCAGTTACTGTATCTCTGCAAATATTTTGCTAATGTCATACTTCATGATTTTTTTTCTGCTTGGATATTCACTTTTCAGGTACAAATTTGATGATGAGCGGGTTACAAAAGAAGATACTAAAAAGGCACTTGAAGAACAGTATGGGGGTGAGGAAGAGGTAACATTCTTTTGTGCAAGTCCTGGATTCAAGTGTGCCTTGCTCGATAGTTAATGTGTCATAAGGGTCATGCGCTTAATAATGTCATAGCGATGCTCTTCCTGGATGAATATTCTGAGGCCTTTTGAAATTCTTACTCTGCAGGAAATTAAGTTTGAGCCAAATGTGATGTGTGAACATATTGACAAGAAACTAACTTTCCGTTCTAGTCAGGTTTGCAAAAAACAAATCTCTCCTTTTAGATACAAATATTTTTTAGTTCTGCAGTTAACAAAGGCATTCTTTGATTTTTCTTAATTTGTTTTCTCATCCTTTAGCTTGAAGATGGAGACATCATCTGTTTCCAAAAGGCTCCGGTTCCTGATTGTGATACACAAGTGCGCTATCCAGATGTTCCTTCATTCTTGGAGTATGTTCACAATAGGCAGGTATACTTAGATACAAATCAATGACACTATTTTCAATTTATCTCATTGTTTACCTAGCTCTACCGTACCATTCCCTCCTTTTGTTTCACTTTGTTTTTTTTATATACAGTTCTCTCTTCACCTTCATTTATGTAACCGTGGCATATTTTGAGGGCCAAAAACCAAATTACGTTGACGTGTTTGCATGCACATATTTTTTTCTTTGCAAAATAGTTTCTCATCTGTTGCTATATGATTCTGCATCTGGATATATTTGTGTCTTGTTTGTTTTACTATGACAACATAATTATGCTTGCGTTTTTTGTGCAGTGCAAACAAATTAATTACTGAGTTAACCTGTTACTTTTGTGTTGTTTGTACTGTAGGTTGTGCACTTTCGATCTCTGGACAAACCAAAGGATGATGATTTTTCCTTGGAATTGTAAGTAAATCGAAAGGATAAACTGATTTTATATTTTGTTTTGAATCAACTTACATATGTGTTCCTTGTTTTCACGTAGGTCAAAGCTTCATACTTATGATGATGTTGTTGAGAGAGTTGCGCATCAACTTGGTTTGGATGATCCATCAAAGATTCGGCTTACATCTCACAATTGTTATTCTCAGCAACCTAAACCACAGCCTATCAGATATCGGGGAGTAGAACATCTACTGGACATGCTTGTCCATTATAATCAGGTCAAATCTCTTTCTTGGTTTGTCCATTGTATACAGTGCATTAGTGCGGCATTTGAAAAGTACTTTAACATGAACACTGATTTATTCTACTTTCTGATTTGATGCTCCATTCCACAGACTTCTGATATCTTGTATTATGAAGTGCTAGACATTCCTTTGCCAGAATTGCAGTGTTTAAAAACACTTAAAGTTGCATTCCACCATGCGACAAAAGATGAGGTATGTCTCATGTTTGTCACTAGTCCTACGCCGTTTATTGCTAAATTATATCACTGAGACATATGACTTGTCAGGTTGTAGTCCATAGCATAAGACTTCCAAAGAATAGCACCATCAGCGACGTGATTACTGACTTGAAAACAAAGGTGAGCAGTCATCTGTCTTTCAGTTTATTCAGTTTGTTTTTCTTGAAAAACTCTTAACTGAATTGTATTATGATGGTTTTGGTTGTGTTGCTGCATAATAGCTTTACCTTGTTACTATACTATGATTTCTTTTATTGAATCGTGTCTTCATTCTCAATTTAATGCTCAACAGGTTGAACTATCTAATCCTGATGCTGAGCTCCGCTTGCTTGAAGTATTTTACCACAAGATTTATAAGGTTCGTGCATTTACATTTGTGAATTTAGATGGTTTATGTGAAATATTTCCCTAATGAAGGTTCCTTTTATCATGTTACTCTATTTCTATGCAATATTCTGGAGAAGAACTTATCTTTCCTTAATTTGGCATTTTTATGGATGATTTAATTATTCTCTGCAGATCTTTCCGCCTCATGAGAAGATAGAGAACATAAATGATCAGTACTGGACACTACGGGCTGAGGAGGTTTTTATTATTTCATTTTTCTTGTCATTGATGATGTTGACTGATCTATTGGTGTTCAAATGTGCTCATGTATATATATTCAACTGTGATATTTATATGAAGTCATTATGCATCACATTGCTTCTATCAATTTTGAAACAGATACCAGAGGAAGAGAAGAATCTTGGCTCCCATGATCGATTGATTCATGTTTACCATTTCATGAAAGACCCTAATCAGAATCAGCAGATTCAGAATTTCGGAGATCCTTTTTTGATGGTTATCCGTGAAGGTGAGACTGCTGCTGAGGTAATGGAGCGCATCCAGAAAAAGCTTAGAGTTCCCGATGAGGAATTCTCCAAGGTATTCTATTTTCATCTCTGTACTATTTCTTGAATAAATTTACCCAGATGTGTCTTATCTTTTTTTATATATGAATATTGCGGTGTTTAATCTAAAAACTGTCTATTGCTGCAACTCGATGAGATGTTTTTTATATTATTTTGTTTGCCACATTGGTTGACTCGAATTTATCAGCTCGCCACTAGTTTTGGTTGCCTATTATTCTTAGCTTTTGCCATTCTGGCCCCTTCCTGTCAGGACATGCTTTGGCCAGCTGAGGCATAGGCAAACTCTGAAATGAAACCAAATTCATGTTTGCAATGCTCTGTGTTGTCTTGTATGCGCAATGTGGCTAAACCACATCAAGGGCTTAGTTCTCCAGTTACAATATTAGTTGATTGGATGGATGCTAAAATTTTTGGTTCCTCTGGAAATGAACACCTTGTGCCTCTGGAAATGATAGAACTTGCTAATAAAAAAAGGAGAAAAAAAGAAAAAGAATGAAAGAACTTGGTAGGTGGGTTAACTTACCAGGTCAGCCCTCAGGTCATGGCCCCTGCTTGCCATTCCATTTCAGAATCTTCCCTGTATTTAGTCTATTACCTGATTTAAACAGGATATCAAAATATTTCATTCTCATTACAGCAATTTGTACTGCCAGTATGCATTACTATTACTGATAAATGCTTATTTGATCAGTGGAAGCTTGCATTCATATCCATGAACCGGCCAGAGTA
Organism: Echinochloa crus-galli; assembly: GCA_900205405.1. Lineage (NCBI taxonomy): Eukaryota > Viridiplantae > Streptophyta > Magnoliopsida > Poales > Poaceae > Echinochloa > Echinochloa crus-galli. The sequence continues at coordinate 211,883 of OAMR01000090.1, read as the reverse complement.
CCTCCAGGATACTGATGTTGTATCAGCACGATTTCAGGCAAGTGGTTTCTTCAGCATACTTAAATGCATACCTTATCTTGTACACTAAGTTCATACATGATTCTTTTCTTTTCGTTGTTACAGAGGAGAGACGTATACGGTGCTTGGGAACAATATCTTGGCTTGGAACATACTGACACAACATCAAAAAGGTCTTACACAGCAAATCAGGTGGGCAATGCTGCTATCTTGTTGTGAGAAGATTGAATAGATGTTTGATGTGTCCTAGAACTTTGTCCTGGTCATGTTTATGTGCATCTTTCTTGCTTTGTTGTTGTCATGCTAGTGCTTTCCTGCTTGTATTGTTTCTTCAATCTTGGATTTGATGCTGGGTATTTAGTATATTGTTGAACATGAATAGCTTTGCTGAATAACCTGTGCCGACCATGGTGTTATTACATTGGCCATTTGCAGAGCATAACTTTCTGTGTTGATTTGCGTTGTCTGCAGAATCGTCACACTTATGAGAAGCCCGTGAAAATTTATAACTGAGAAATCTTCATCTGGACTTTAGTCCAACAAAGGCCACGTTGGAGTCAGTATGCCAAAGACGATAAAAGAGGACACCAAAAGAAAAATGGCAGAGAAATCAAGTGCCACTTATGTGCGGCCCACATGACTCATCAATGGCGTCAACCATCGGGGTAACTCCTGTTGTCAATTGGCCCACGGGGTATTCTTTTCGAGGCTTTTCAATCTTGCTTCTGAGCAACCAAGCATGTGTGTTGGTTTTTTCATCGTGTCGAGTATGATGGCCCCTGCTAGGATAGGTGTTTGCTTAATTTGTAGAGCGAAGCTAGTACATAAGAAAAAAAGATTTTGGTAGGGGGCATGTATACAGGACTATAGCCGATACTGATTGCTGAATTGGCACGCCTCTCTTGTAGCTTTGGGAACAATGGGAGAGATTGTATAATGGGTTTGGTATTGGTTCCAATTTTCCGTGTTGTTGAGAAATGTAAGAGGATAACCGCACAGATAGTACAGTTTTGTTGCAGCGTAGTCTTGTCTTGTACTCTTGTTAGCGAACTTGGACTCCGTACGCAGTTAATACCTGTTGCCACATTGTAAAAAACATGTCGTGCATTGGTCCAATAATTCTTCATGTCCATTTGTTGCAAACTGAACACAAGAAAAAACATTATAATAGATCGTGTACTGGAAGATACTCTTCGGTGCTGATAGTTACGGTTGGAGGTGGGCTTGTCTCACCTTTGTTTTTTTTTTGGACGGTGAATCTCGTCCTGGAACCAAGCTCTCAAGCCCGTTCATGATTTGCTGTTCCGTGTCTAGAAGGAGAAAAAGACGAGGAACATTTGACTTGCCTTTGCTAGGCCACGGTTGCCGAACTAGCGCCTAGCCTAGTCCAAGCGAATGCAAAAGAAGGCCCCGAAGCCAGGCTATAGTTGAACGAACTTGCGAGCGTTTGTGGTAAGAGGCTCGAACTAGCATAAGTGACTGGTGGCCCATGTGGAGGAAAAGTGAAAGAAATCAGCTCACCTCGTCTAGAGATAGCAATGTGTATGGGTACACAAATCCGGTGGTTTTTTATCCTATTATTATGGCAAGAGCATGGGTAATGGGTTAGTATCCAAATCCATAGATTTGTCAATAGAAGAAAAACAAAACCATTGGGGTCTAACGGGTACTCGTGAATCCATGGTTCAATAAACCTCAATCGTGTGCATTGAATAGCATTTGAACTTGTCATTTGTAGTTCTATTTCCTAGTACTTTATGCATTGAATTATGGCCCCCACTTAAGTTGTCATTTGAAGTTCTTTTTCCTGGTACTTTATGCATTGAATTATGAACTATGAACTGATGAGGGAACTATATATGATCTATGAACTTGTTGCTCCGTAAATCTATGCCTGTGTTTCTTTTAAATCTTGTCACATTGTTGCTAGATTTTTTTTTGAGAATACACATTGTTTCTGGATTGATGCATGCATAGTACTCCGTAGTGTATAGGATGATCTCCCTGAACTCTGTTTGCTGGATAAATTATATTGAAGCGTGGTTGATCTTGTCTTCATAATAAGAACATATATTCATTTGTCACTAACAGGGTTGGCAGCACTAGCTGCAATGGCAGGGATGTAGGGTTGTCGTCAGGCACGGGCGCCCATGGGTTCTTGTTAACTCAATCTGTACGGGTTTGGTGAAATTGTTCTCGTTATGAGCATAGGTATTTAGCGGGCTTAGGTAGTTTTCGCAGGCATGGGTCTGTTTCCATCTCTACCTCACCACCATCACCACCACCACTGAGGACACGTTAGCCGTTGCTGCTCATCTATCGGAGGCCCCTTCCACAATATATACCCTTATTGACCGCCAGCTCACTAGCCAAGTAGTCGCAGGACAACAATGGTGATGCACACAGTGAAAGGAACACCATTGTGGCGGAAGCCGCATTTGAAGGGCACCGATGTGGTAAAGACAGGCAACAATATGTCACATGTTGACAATATTGGGAATCAATTGTAGACCGTAACTGTGGATAATATTGTTTCAAGGAGATAATATTTATCAATCCTAAGATCCGTGTGCAACCGTTGTCCAGAACCATCTATCGGGACAGGGTACATGCATGTGGTTCATAAGGGTGGATTAAGCTTTTAAGTATGTTTGTATTGTATTAAAAAAGGAAATAAAAAATACTATGGAATGTGCACCGTGGACCAAGAAATATCCATTTCTCTGTAAATTCCAAAACATTAAACAAGGGGCCTATATTTGAAATAAATAGCATGTCAATCTAGGTAATGATCAGCTTCTATGTTGATGGGCTCAAATCGTTTGCACATGTAATTTCTCAACCAACTGTGGCTTAGAGTCTGTAGGCTGGATGTAGACGAAAGAATTTTTTTTTTGAGAAGGGATGCTTTATTAATTTTTTTCAGTTAGATACATCGAGATGATACATCCACCTAAAAATAAGTTCCCGGCCTCTACCATTACAACACACAGCCCAACAAAAGTTTGACACAAAATCTGGACCCTAATAGCTGCCAATCCTAAGACTAGACTGTCACCCAAACGCTCGAGCAAAAATAACCTTGGCCACCTGGACCAAGTACAGCGACACCGCTACAAGAGTGTCCTGCGACGATGGCGGTTGTAGGATAGCCCATGTTCCAATGCGACGTTGTGAAGATGACCTGCAAAAAATTAGGAGTCTTATTATCAAAAACCGTTGTATTTCTGCATCGCCAGACTGCCCAAACTAAGGCTGCCGCGCCTACAAACACCAGAGGTTTAAAGTTTTGTGGAACTAGATTGATCCAACCATTAAACAAATTATTCACACTAGTTGGTTTAGGTAAACCCCAAGCCGCATAAACCGAAGCCCATACCATACGTGTGAATCTACAGTAAAAAAAAGGTGTTGTATTGACTCATTTTCATGGCAGAAGCTGCACTGTTTATTGCCATTCCACTTATGTCTGGCAAGATTATCTTTAGTAAGGATAACCCCCCGTCTCAGAAACCACATAAAAATTTTGTTCTTTAATGGGATTTTTGACTTCCATATTCTTTTGTTTGTTTTTGGGACATTTTGGTAAATTAGAGCTAGATAATGTGTTTTCACAGAGAAAACACCTGTCTGTCCAAACTCCATTTAAAATCGTCCCTTTTCTCAGTGAGTACTACGTTTCCTAATCGTGCCACTAGGTTATTCCACATTATCAACTTAGGCCCAATCAAATCTCTACGCCAAGATATATTGGGAATCTCTGTACTAAGTACATCCGCCACCGTATCCTATTTTTTCCGAGCTATGTTATAAAGCTGTGGATATTGGTCACGAAGAGGACTATTTCCTAGCCATTTATCCTCCCAGAATCTTATCAGGGACCCATCCTTTATAATGAAGGTTCCAAATTTTAAGAAATCATTTTTAACCTTCATTAGATTAGCCCAAAAGTGAGAATCCCCGCTTCTCCATTGGACGTGAACCAAAGGCTTAGTCCCTAGATGTTTATTGCGTAAGATCTGTTGCCAAGTACCGTCTGATGTCAACAGATGATATAGCCACTTACTGAGCAAAGCCATGTTTTTGAGTTCTAAATCATGTATCCCTAATCCTCCCTGATCTTTCGGTAGGCACAGAATGTTCCATCTAGCTAATCTGTATTTTCGTTTGTGTTCGTCGCTTTGCCAAAAGAATCTAGACCGATAATAATCCAACTTCTTACGAACCCCTTTCGGAATTTGGAAGAAGGACATCATATAGATCGGTAGACTACTAAGAACTGAATTAATTAAAGTCAAACGTCCTCCATATGAAAGGTTCTTCCCTTTCCAACTACTGAGGCGTCTTTCAAAGCGTTCACCCTCAACCAATCGTTATTAGACAATTTCCGAAAATGAATCGGATTGCCTAGATATCGGATCGGGAAAACAATTCTTCCATGCATATGCGTCTACAACCTGCAATTTTACCGTCACAACAAACAATTTATCACATATATCATTACATTCACCAATAATAATTCATCACTGAACATATATTTCATCACTTGCATCATATATTACACATCATCATTCACCACCACATAGGAACAAACACTAAGACAAGTTCACAATCAGAGACACAAGGTCATAGTACTACACAAATATTTCTCATACATGGTTAACATCAATTCCATTAAACACTTCCACATGGATTAGTGCATTGATGAGTGCACTATCTCGACCAAGGATTGAAAATTGTAATGAATTTCCATAAATGGAGAGACTATCACATGAATTGAAATCTGAACAAATTTAACACCTGACTAGATGAACTGTCACCACATACCTTCCATTTTATAGTCAAGTGTGATTTTGCCCAAGCTAAGATGTAAAAGCATCCCATTGTTCAACAAAAAATTCAGCAAATTTGTAAGATCATGAACCTTTGCTCTTGTTCTTTTGATTCCAAATAGCTATGGCCCTGTTTGCTTCTAAGCTGCAAAAAAGCGTGCTGTTTGGGTAAGGAAAAGCCGTAGCCCTCAGCATGCTCCAAAGCAAACACACATTTAAATCTTTATTTGTTGAAATAGAACTATTTTAAAATGGAACACACATTTAAATTTTGAAAAATGAACAGTCGACTAGTATGATATTTATGAAGCAACGATTATGTATTCTTATCTCACATAAATACATCACCAGCATTTAAGTAGACATATTTTACTGAGTTCGTGTGAAAGTATAGTTGGTAGAATTTACTATATATTTGCATAATAATAATATGTCTTTCTTTAAGTTAATAAGTTGTTCTTAAATAAGAAACACTTCTAGTCCTGAAAACTTTACTTTGAATAGTTGTTTGAATACTGAGTTACATTTCCGTACGATTCGTGCTAATATTGGCATTCTCGGGGCCATAGAATGGAAGAGATAATGAAATTTATTAGGTTTTGAACTTTTACTTTCGTTTAGATTCAATCGCCATCACAACTTACATAAACGTTAGCCTTTGCTTACATAAGAGAAAGGCACACAAATAGGTAATTAAGGAGACATAAAGAATAACATTTCCAGTCTCTGATCAAACTCTACATCATCTCAAACGGATGCCGTTGACACATCTTGCATGCTTTGCTCAACTCACAAGATCTGGTCCATCTCAACAAGGACTAAGACCCTAATAACTAGTACTTAATCAGACTGGTGGTGCCCCATCCATCCATGTTGTCATCACTCGCCAACCTCTGGAAAGGAACGGGAGGAGGCCTGGAGAAATTGATCAGATCACACCTTGATCTCTTCCTCGGCTGACTTTGGGCGGTCAGACTTCTTGCTGGACATGATGCTGTTGAAGTTCTCCGATTTGCACAGCAGGATCTCGATCTGTAACCAAGAACAACATAAGTTCAGAAAGGATCCACCAATTTATACCATATTCAGATACAAAGGGGGTCATCGTTAATTGGGAGATAAGAATATCGAGAGAATGAAAAATAGATAAAGAATTCATATCTCACCTTGGCTTTACGGACAAGCCGACCCTTTGACTCATCTTTGGTGCCGATGGTTGATGTCAGGATCTCTGAACAGGATAAGAAATGTGAAACATGTACAGAGAAAATGTGTCAAGTTTCAGAGCATGATCATTGAGACGATAGATGGCATACTCTTTTCGGTGGCCAAGCCATTGTTCTTGAGGATCTCGGCAACGGTCACAACGGTGCCAATGGCTGCGCAACCAAAGATGCCCAAGAAAAACAACCACGTCAACTTTGAATCACGCTGGAGGGAATTGAAGCGATGCATGGAGTAGGAATTGAGTAGATTACCCATCCCAAGAGCAGAGAGTTCAACCTCGTCGTAATTCTGCATGTACCTCTGCACCCAACATTGATGTCCGTCAGTTCAGCTTCAATTAGAGACCTCTTGCTTGAGAAATTTACAGTTACAACAAAACGGAAGTGCGCGTGCATGCAATGGAACATGTATTCCAGAGAAGTTTGTAAACCACAACATTATTCCAACGCGCAATTAAATTGTTCTTGGAAACTAGCTAGATATCTGTTAATTAACATGAAGCATCAATTCTAGGTCTGATTTATCATCCCATCTCCATGTCCATTCCTGAATCATATATAGCCGAGAGAAATTAAAAAAAACTGAATTTTAGCACTACTGACCTTGGCGAGATTGACGTAGAAGTAGAGCGGCTTCTTGTTGGTGGAGACCTGGATGCGGTTCTTCTTGGCCGACGCCCCGGCCTCCCTCTCCGCCTCCGCCTCCCCCTCGCCCTCGCCCTCCACCTCCGCCTCCTCCCCCACCACCGCCACCTCCTTCTCCTCCGGCGCCGCCTCCTCCTCGTGCGCCTTCGCCACCTCCCTCTTCACCTCGGCCGCCGCCTCCTCCCTCACCGCCTGCTCCTGCGCCGCCGCCTCCTCCGCCGGGCGCACCGCCTGCATCGTGTCCGCCGGTGATCGATCACTTGCTCGCCTGCGTTGGGGAATGAAGGCCAATGGATCGAGTGGGATCAGGAGCGGTGGTTGTTCCAACGGGGCGGTGGTGGCGGTTGCTGCGGAATTATTATTATGTAGTAGAGCGCCGCGGTATATCCGTGGGCGCCGGCGGTTGCCCGGGGATGGCGGTTGCACCGGTGGTTATTTCGAGACTCGCCAACTCTGTCTCTCTCTCCATATGCATGCAGCAACCGATCCACGGATGACCTGTAACTACGTCCATCTGGCCAGGATATGTAAATCAAAATTGCTCTGTTATTTTATTATACTTCCAATAACTCCCATCTTGCCAAGCTGGAGAAAAAAAAATCCCATGTTTTCTCGTGAGGCGGTCGTGTTGCGGTGACGTTTGGAGGTTTTCCGGTTCTTCGTACTTGTGGAGCAAACATGGTTTTTTATATGTTGCCAGTCGATGATAACGAGCGAGGCGTTAGCCATGGCCGATGGGATTTCAACAGAGTTCTTGTCCTGCCTTAATATTGGGATGTATGGTGCTACCAAGCGATGGATTTCATGATGCCATGCCTTCCCTTTTCTTTTTCTTTGCTGTGGCGAGTCCTTCTGGATGGTGGTATGATCCATGTGGTTTTCTTTTGTGTTGAGTTGTTTTGTGATGAACATTGTACTTTTGTTCCCTTTGCCGGAGATGCCTTATAAGAAGATAATTTTAGTAATATATATTGTAGTTTTGTTTGAAACCGTTTGTAATGACTATTTACAAGTGGGTTAATTGGAATACCATTTGCAGTAACTATATACATCTTGATGAATTTTAGGGCCTATTTGGTAGACCTCCAACCGATTCTGATTGTTTATGGGAGCTGATTTTCTGAGAGAAGTGATTCTATGGCTGAAAGTGATTTTCTTATGATTCTCTAGTATAAACTTTCAAAATCAGGATAGAGAATCACTTCACATAATCAGGAAAAGGCTGCTTTTCCGGTTCTCAACATGTTAATTCATTTCAGAGGATCACTTCTCTCTAGAAAACTGTTTGACAGAGCTCCTCTTAGATTCACCAGAGAATCAGCTCTGAAAGCTTTGCCAAATGGGGCCTTAAAGCAACCTATTTGCAATTTCATGGATTTTTTATGTTTTTCGAAACAAAGTTGGCGATTTTATTGGCCTATTTTCTTTCTAGGCCCAATAGAAACCCAGCGACCAAGTAGTATAAATCTTCCTGAATTCATCTATTTCTCCAAATCCGTCTTTTCCTTATTATTATCGACCATCACCAACTCTATCCAGCCCGTATCTCCCTCCATGGCAGTTGCAAAGCACTCCATACATGTTGAGTTGTTTCACAACTTCTCTTTCCTTTGCTTAGAGATCCCTTTAAGAAAGACAATTGACACAGTCGATGATACTACACTAGCTGTTGGCCTTCCCAACCCACTTGTGGTTGGAGACTTGCTAGCTAGTAGTTATTTATTCCTTGTATACATGTGCGAGCGGATGTTTGCAGTGCGATGCTGAAGGAGAAGCTATATATATAGCAAATTTGACTGGTTGAAGTTGTTTGCTGTGTGCAATGTGTGAGCAGTCGCCAAGGAGAAACTTTATATAGAAGCCGGCAATAATAAGGAAGCACAAAACGGGGTGGGTGGGGAGGAAATAATGTCCTTGCAGCAGTTTTCGTAATTACCACTTACACCTTCTTGAGTAATGAGTACTAGTATCTTTAGAAAAAAATCTGACCACAATCACTGTTTCTACGTGATGAATGCAAGGCGATTGGGCTTTGTGCTGGCTTCAATTAGCTTTTTTTTATTTGGCAGTCTTTATTGGAGGTTTCATGGAGAGTTTTATAACATTAAATATGTTGATGTGATATAGAAGAGAGAAACTTTTTTGGATTACCTAGCTTCTGGTCTAGTAACCGTGAAACTACAATTAATGAGATTGGCCTTATTTTTGAGAGTTCAACTAGTATTTTGTTGTGACACACTTAACTGACTGATACAATTACTGTTTGTCCCACAACTGCTAGATATCGTACAAGGGAATGGAAGTTTGAGTACAAGAGGAAATTAAACGCTGAATAAATTACTCAAATGCACACATAGTACTGCACAAGTCCAAAATCGTACTTCATTTGCCAAGCGTCTCGGAAGTTCAGCTTCTTTGAGCTTTCAATGAAACACAGAACTTGAGACCCGATATATGTCTTTTATGATTCATTTTGGAAGATATCCGATCACATCCACCCAACTGGGCTAGTTCGTTTGCTTCTGTGGCTCGCGCAGTGGATTGTACACGCGGATTCAGCCAGTGGCACGTCGTCGCGGCAAGCCAACAGCAGGTTGCCTAGCTACATCTTGTCCACAGACATCTATGGCCATGACTAAAGGCGTACTCTTGTACTCAGCGTGAAGTATATATATCCATCGTTTCCTGTCACTCGAAGGTCTTGGGCCGCTCTTGGCTGATCGTGTCCCGTCGCCGTGGTTCGAAACTTACTGATACTTCATATTCCTAGCTAGCTACTAGTTAGTAATTCCTTATCATACATAGTTGCTATCCAGCCAGGAGGAGAGAAACTTCTATATATATATTGAACTCGGCAATCAGGGACAAGGGCAAAATGGGGTAGGTGATGGAGGAAATAATGTCCTTGCAACACCAGCAGCACACGGTGTGTTTCCTATTTATCATGTGTAGTGCTGTGATAAGGGTGCACAAAAGTGTAGTGTTTCGATAATTCTTCACTTATAGGTGTAGTATTTGAAGTTATTCACTCTTTTGTTTTGTAGACAGATGGAAATATTAGCTATATATAGGTGAGAGACATTGGAGCTGGAACTGACAGGCGTCTTCCATCTGGACTTAGGACATCAATTACGCATCCTCTTTCTTTTATTTTTAATATGAGAAGGTTATGAATCTTCAACATTTAGTATATCAAGGTGATAAAATTATGCTAAGACCACTCTCAGCCTCAGCATTGCTAGGTACACTACATACAACTACTAAAAATTCGAAGAAATAGAAAAAATGACATGCCATCGAATATCTTGCCACAGCGAAATACAATGCATTCACGTGTAAACAGACACTCCAAATGTGATGAAATTTCGACGTTGCTGTCTGCTCATGGAACGTGGTTAGATTCAGCATGATGTACACCATCATAGTTCCACACTCAATTCTTGTTAGTTTATCTTAAAGAGTTTTGAGTTCTTGTCCTATACCGCATGCCCGCACGCGGGCGAGGCCCCGCCGCCGCCGCCAGCTCCCCCTCCCCATTCTCTCCCCCTCGTCGCCGCCGGAGTGGCCGTGCGGAAGCCCGTGTGGCCACCGGGATGGTGGCGGCGAGGCTTCTCCTGATGGCCTATCCAGATCCGCGACCACTAGAGCGAGATCTGGTGTAGAGCAGCGGCGACGGCGACTGACGGATCTGCGCGGCCTGCAACTCTTCGGCTCCGATCGCTGATGGGCACGACGATTGTCGATTCGGTGGCAGTATTTGTGCATCTACATCTTATGACAACATCTTCATTTATAGCTGATATCCTCTTTACAGTCCCAGAGATTAGTCATCTTGGTTTCGACCAACGGATCTTTTACTCCGCTGATGTTTCCCATCAATTGATGGATCTTATTACGGACCTTGCGCGTGTGCCTATTGGTTACTTCGTGGCAAAGTCATCGTGAGATAATGTGAGTTAATGGCCGATCGTTGTTGGTCAAGATTGGATAGTATGGGGGTATTGGCTCGGTAAGAGGGTGGAAGTAGCATTGATGGGCTTCGAATTGGCGATACCTTTTTTGGTTCAGATTTCTCGTCTCGAGGGAGAAATCCTCAGGTCTGTCCTTAGTTGGTTGTACCTGACAGTGGTCTTGCTGAAGCATTGTTTGGAGCTCGATTGACTGCTCTCTATGGTGAAAATCGATGATCTGATCTTACCTGATTGGATCATGGCAACGACGGCTCGTGCGCGTGCTGTTTTCTTGTTGGTGGCATTGTCTTTAGAGAGCCTTTCTCATAGTCCATATGCTGCTTTATTTGTGTATGAAACTGAAGGTTAACTCGTATGGGTAGTCTGCTTTGACATAATTTTTTATGTCTTTTTTTATTTTTTTTAGGCTGTGTGCATCTTAGCTATGCAGAGACCGTGAATGATCTTAGTGTAATTATATCTTCTCGATGTAATCGACTAATATTAATAAAGTTTTCCTTATCGAAAAAAATCTTTTATGGCATGCTTTAGATGCCGTTCTTACAGCCTTATGGGACGTGTTATTCTAGCACAAGGATGAGACTGCTGTATTGTATCTGTATCTTTTTTTTCAACTGTTGGTCGAAGAGCGATGACAACAAGTCATTACGGATGGTATATCATTCAAGAGGAAAGGCCTGTAGAACTTTAATATATATTTGTTTATTTTTGTGTTGGCATGGTGCCATGATGCCAGCTGCCAAGGAGTTGCCGTGCCACAACCGGTTAATTACATAGGGCTCTCTAGTAGACATTTGGCATTCGAATGAAAGAAATGGATGAATAACTAAATTTTAACCCCAAACCCACTTCCCTCGGCGGCTCGGCCACCATACATGATATGAAAGGTTTAATTTCCTCAGTTTCTTTCCGAATGGTAAATGGTCATTGTTCTTTCTCGCACTAGCGCCCGAACGTCCGATAGATATCAAAAAATCGGACGCTGACGTGGACCATCCACAACCAAGCGTTTTACATTCGGCAGGAGTAAAACCGAGGGGAAAAAGTCTGACGATGACGTGGAGCAACAATAGCCAAGCAAATCGGATAATACTGTAGCAGAAAAAAATATCCCGCCGCAACATAGGTTTGATGTTGCATGCAACATGTAAAAATTTGCAACTTTAAAAATAGCATATGCAACATCAAACATTAGTATACGCAACATAAATTTTAATCGTTTGCAACACTAAAAACAACGCGCTCTCAACTTCTCATCCGCGCATGGCAGCAGTCAAAAAGTAACCAATAAAAATGCGATGAAACACTTGTGACATACATGCGAAACATATGCAACATCACAACATCCCAGATCTACTTTTGGAACATTCACATCAAATAGTACATGTGAACCGAAACATGTGAGACAAACACCTGCAACATGCACCAAAACCCTAGCAAAAAAAATGAGAACCGGAGGAGGAGGAGGATGGCAAGCAGGGAGCGCTGGCGCTCGTGGAGGAGCGGCTTGGCAGCGGCCGCGACAAAATCATGCAGCTGCAACATTGCCCTCGATCTCAACATCAAAATTCGTGAAACATCTAAAGAAAACCATTGCAACACCATAAAAAGCCTACTGCAACATAGGGTCGAGAAGCATAAAACACACAGATCTTCTTCTCTTCTAGCTTGAGCCACCATCGTACACGTGCAGTAGAGCTCGCACACGCACCATGGCCAGCAGTGGAGGTTGCCGGCGGTGCAGCCCTGGGCGCGCGCGGGCCGCCGCTCCCCACGGGCAAGCGCCGGAGCTCGCCGGCGCCTCAGCCATGGGCGGCATGGCTATGGGCGTGGGGCGTCGCTCCCCATGGCCAGCAGCAGAGCTCGTCGGCAGCGCGTCCATGGGCGCGGCCCGCCGCTCCCCACGGCAAGCAGGAGCTCGCCGGCTGCGCGGCCATGGACGCGGGCAGCCGCTCGCCCGCTTCCCCATGGCCATTGGCGGAGCTCCAGACAGTGTTCTTTCTCGCACTAGCGCCCGAACGTCCGATAGATATCAAAAAATCGGACGCTGACGTGGACCATCCACAACCAAGCGTTTTACATTCGGCAGGAGTAAAACCGAGGGGAAAAAGTCTGACGATGACGTGGAGCAACAATAGCCAAGCAAATCGGATAATACTGTAGCAGAAAAAAATATCCCGCCGCAACATAGGTTTGATGTTGCATGCAACATGTAAAAATTTGCAACTTTAAAAATAGCATATGCAACATCAAACATTAGTATACGCAACATAAATTTTAATCGTTTGCAACACTAAAAACAACGCGCTCTCAACTTCTCATCCGCGCATGGCAGCAGTCAAAAAGTAACCAATAAAAATGCGATGAAACACTTGTGACATACATGCGAAACATATGCAACATCACAACATCCCAGATCTACTTTTGGAACATTCACATCAAATAGTACATGTGAACCGAAACATGTGAGACAAACACCTGCAACATGCACCAAAACCCTAGCAAAAAAAATGAGAACCGGAGGAGGAGGAGGATGGCAAGCAGGGAGCGCTGGCGCTCGTGGAGGAGCGGCTTGGCAGCGGCCGCGACAAAATCATGCAGCTGCAACATTGCCCTCGATCTCAACATCAAAATTCGTGAAACATCTAAAGAAAACCATTGCAACACCATAAAAAGCCTACTGCAACATAGGGTCGAGAAGCATAAAACACACAGATCTTCTTCTCTTCTAGCTTGAGCCACCATCGTACACGTGCAGTAGAGCTCGCACACGCACCATGGCCAGCAGTGGAGGTTGCCGGCGGTGCAGCCCTGGGCGCGCGCGGGCCGCCGCTCCCCACGGGCAAGCGCCGGAGCTCGCCGGCGCCTCAGCCATGGGCGGCATGGCTATGGGCGTGGGGCGTCGCTCCCCATGGCCAGCAGCAGAGCTCGTCGGCAGCGCGTCCATGGGCGCGGCCCGCCGCTCCCCACGGCAAGCAGGAGCTCGCCGGCTGCGCGGCCATGGACGCGGGCAGCCGCTCGCCCGCTTCCCCATGGCCATTGGCGGAGCTCCAGACAGAGATAGATTGGGAAAGAGGCTTGGAGATAGAAATGTTGATAAGGTTCACCGACACGAGCAGTGGGTTGTATGGATGAGGCAGTGGGGGTTATGGAGACGGCACCGTGCCATGTCTTCGTCCGATGGGAGACGTCCGTCCGGACGATCGACCAGAAGCATTATCGTTGTTCTTTACAATTTTTTAATAAGTGGCTAAGAGCAACTCCGGCAATAGTGTAATACCCCGACCCATAGTGTTCTGGTTTTGGCCCGTTCTTGGCTCATGTGTTGGTGAAATTAGTCCCACCTTGGTAGTCTAAAAAGATTTGGGCCAGTTTATAACCCTTGTCGTTTCAAACATAGCACCTCCGGGTTAACCATTTTACACGAAGTGAGGACGAAAGTGTAAGAGAGATGCTATACATATGCGGGCCTTCGGAAGGGCCAAATTGTAAGTAGATTTTGGATAAGGCTCTCTAAATATTAAATAGGGCTTGCCTCTATTTCTTGAGGGCCAAATTTTAGGTGGGGCGGACTTATGAGATAAAAATAAATAAAAATGCTAGTAAATAATACTAGCTCTGTTTCAAAACGACCTATACGCCACGGGGTAGGGCTGAGGAGGTAAATGGGGGTTGCCTCTAGTTTTTTAGGGCCAAATTTTGGAAAAAAATCTGGTACGCGCCACGCTCACCGCGCGCTCGGTGCACGCCCCCTCGTGGCACCCAGCGATTGGGCAGACGGAGCGGACTCCCGCGCGTCTGGAGCGGCTCTCGCAGACTCTGCTCGTCGGCTGGGCTCGACCTTGGAAAAAAAAGCCATCTGATTTTTTTTCCGGCTCAACTCCTCTCGCGGATTCTGCCGTCGACGGCTCGTGATTGCAAAGGCCATCAGCTCGCGCGCAATTGGAAAGGACTGGAAACCCCGATCCATCTCCTCCCGATCGGCTCGCGCACGGCTTCCGCCTGCCCTCGCGCGATTCAACTCCCTAGGGCGACGCGGTGACGGGATGCTAGAAGGACAGCGCGACGCCGCCATGCCGGAGGGGCGGCACGACGAAGCACTACCCTACGATGAAGACATCGATATCGACAAGTAACTGTTGTGGATGCTCTCTCTTATCGCTGTGATCGCTTCCTAATGTAGATTAAACAAAACGGATGTGCCCACGTACGAACTTCAAACAATAAACTCAATGGTTGTGACCGTTTTCTGATGTAGATTACATGCTCCTTCTATGAATGATGATGTTGCTTTCAATCGTGGAGAAGGTCAGGAACAACAAGTAACACATAATGAATCAGTGGAGATTGAAGTACCTGACGAGGTAAACATAAATACAAGTAGCAAACTTCACAGAATATATGTAATATCTTTTTTTGTTATGGTACAACTTCAATTGACAATTATTTGTACAGGATGTGGTTGATAAATATGCTGAGATGGCACCAAAAGTTGGAATGTCTTTTGACGGTGAAGAAAAGGCTTATGAGATGTACAATACATATGCTGGACTTGTTGGCTTTAGTGTTTTTTTGACCGGAGTCAGTAGGGGAAGCCCCTACCTATTTTTTAATTTTTCTTTATTCCAAACCCAGTTAATTCGCTCCCACAGGGAGTCGAACCTGGGTCTGCTGGGTGCTACTCAGGTGCTCTAACCACTAGGCTAGAGGCCCTTTCACTTGTTGGCTTTAGTGTTAGAAAGAGCAGAATGAAGCGCCGGAAATCAGATGATAGTTTATGTCAGAAATATTTTGTTTGCAGTGGCGAAGGACATCGGAAAAATGAGGCATCACAAAAAGATATTACAAGGACCAGTTGTGATGCTCGTATCCAGTTTAGTATCAGCAAGGATAATGTATGGACCGTGCAAAAGGTCATAGTAGAGCACAACCATTATCTTGCCGGTCCAAATAAGACACATAAGTTGAGGTCACAACGAGAGATTATAGAAGCAGATAGAAAATTAATGGGGCAGACACGGCGGTCTGGAATGAAGCGATCCCAAGTTTTTAATTTCATGAAGGAGCATTACAGAGGGGAAGACAATGTACCATTTAGTAGGATGGATTGCTATAATGCGATTGGTCGTGAGCGCGGATAGTACTTAGAAGCCAATGATGCACAAACATTATCTGAATATCTAAGAAATAAACAAGCCAAGGACCCTACATTCTTTTATGCAATTCAGGTTGACAAGGAAACTGGTCAGATAACAAATTTCTTTTGGGCAGATGGTCAGTCTATCATGGATTACAAATGCTTTGGTGATGCTGTGTCCTTTGACACCACATTTGAAACAAATAAGTTTCAAATGCCTTTTGCTCCGTTCCTTGGCACGAACCATCACAAGCAAACAATAATTTTTGGATGTGCACTCATGTTCAACGAGACTATTCCATCATTTGTTTGGCTATTTGAGTCCTTTCTTCAAGCAATGTCTGGAAAGCACCCAAGCACAATTTTCACAGATCAAGACGCGGCAATGGCAGCAACAATTGCTCGTGTATTCCCAAACACAGCCCACCGCCTATGTTTGTGGCATATTGGCCAAAATGCTATCAAACATCTTAGTCCTATAATTAAAGCAACAGAGGAAGAGGCAGAGGACAAGTCAGGTAACAAGTTCTGGGCAGATTTCAAAAGCTGTATCTACGAAGATAGAGCAGAGATTTACTTCACAGAGAAATGGCATGAATTGTTGGCTAAATACAACCTTGAGGATAACACATGGATGTCAAACCTGTATGCTTTGAGGGCAAAGTGGGCTGCGGTACACTGTGACTCATTTACAACAGACATGCACTCGGCCCAGAGGAGCGAAGGTATGAACAATGTCTTCAAGAAAACATTTCGTAAAAAGCTCGGTCTTTCAGAACTCCTTGTAGAATGTGATAATGTTGTAGACACTCTAAGGTTAAATGAGAAGGATGCTGATTTTCAGTCACGTCGGAAGATCCCAGTTTGTTATATTCCAAATCTACCAATGTTAAAACTGCAGCTGAAACATATATAAGAAGAATGTATTCAGATTTTGAGGAAGAGTTTAAAAAACAATTTACGTTGTCTTGTGAATTGTTGGAAGGTAATGGCAGAAACACAACATTCTTTGTTAAGTATATGCAATCTGAACGTGGAGCAACAGTGGTACTGAACACTGAAGATTCGACTATTACATGCTCTTGCCAGATGTTTGAATGCACAGGTATGTTAAGTATTATCTTTCAGGCTGTTTAAATTGCATTTTGTATCCTGAAATATTATTTGTTTAAATTTGAAACTATATCTTTCAAGTTTATTATGCAAACATGTTCTTAGAGTCTACAATATGAATGGGGTATATAATTTTCCATCACAATATATACTGCCTATAGATGGACAAAATATGCTAAAAGTGGATTTTATATTGAAACAAAACAAGAATCCGATGAGGGAGATTTGAATGCACAGGCAGCACTTATATCTCGACAGGCCACCATGTCTTGCATTGAAGTGTTCAACATGGAAACAACTACTTGATAAAATCCAGAAAGCCATGGATGACTTGAACTTGGAAGCGGACTTATCTAAGTGAGATGCATGAAAAATCCAATGAGATATCCCCTACTTCAAATGAATGTGTTCGGGATCCACTAAATGGTGTAATAGCATTCAGAATCCCTCCGGTCATAAAAGGTCCAAAGGAGACACGTTTAAAAAATGTTCTTGACAAGAACACAGGGAAGAAGAAGAAAAATGCAGTATTTTTCCTATTATTAGCAATGCGTTATATACTGATTAGTTCCAACGAAGCATTTTAATCTGAAGATAATCACGGATTTTACTAATGAATTCTTGCTCTGCTCTTTGTCCGGACGTGCCAGCTTCAGGCAGCATTATTTTGCTATTTTTTTGGGGTTGAACTAGTATTTTCTTAACACACTCCATAACTGAATGGTACAGCTACTCCATTCTCACAATTGCTAGAGACTTTTACAAAGGTATGGCCATTAGAGTCACTACGGGAAATCCATCGTTTGCCGAGTGCTCCAAGCACTCGGCAAACCCCCAATTACCCTCGGCAAAGCCTTTGCCGAGTGTTACACTCGGCAAAGAGACTCGGCATAGCTCGTGTCGGCAAAGGCCGCCTTTGCCGAGTGTTTTATATCGGGCACTCGGCAAAGGCTTTGCCGAGGACAAAAGCCGACACTCGGCAAAATAAAGCACTAACAGACGGACGCGGACAGCACGGCGACGTTCGCGGCCGTCTGTTAGTGCAAACGGAGACTTTGCCGAGTGTGACACTCGGTAAAGCCTCCACTCTTTTCTGAGTGCCACACTCAGCAAAGTCTCCACTCTTTGCCGAGTGTGACACTCGGCAAAAAGTGGAGGCTTTGCCGAGTGTGGCACTCGGCAAAGAGGCTGTCAAAGGGCTGCCCCTAACCAGCCTTTGCGGACAATCCAAACTAGCCCTTTGACAGAAGGACACTCGGCAAAGCTGTGACAATCCAAACGACCCCCACGGCCGTTGGCGCGCGCGGCACGAGCTGGACACGTGCCGCAGCTTTGCCGAGTGTCGTGGAGCGGACACTCGGCAAAGAGGTGCTTTGCCGAGTGCTGGCCGTGCGACACTCGGCAAAGTTGTTGCAGCCCAAACGGCCGCCAACGTCCGTTTGCGGGAGCGTCACGCGCTGAGCACGTGCGACGTCTTTGCCGAGTGTCGTGGGGCTGACACTCGGCAAAGAGTTACTTTGCCGAGTGTCTGCATCCTGACACTCGGCAAAGCTTGCGTTAGCCGAGTGTTGGCTTCTTGCCGAGTGTTGGCTTCTTACCGAGTGTCTGCTTGTAGCCACTCGGCAAAGTCTGTCTTTGCCGAGTGCCCGACAAAATGCACTCGGTAAAGACAGAGACACTCGGCATATGACGGGTTTCCGGTAGTGAGTATAGGAGAAAACGGTGAGCAAATTACATGAATGCATGCACGAGTCCAAAATCATAATTCACTTGATGGTCACAGAAGTTCAGCATTTTGACTTTTCAATGGAAGCCAGCTATTCATGTTTTATCATCATAGTTTAGATTTCGAATACTTTTTGTTGGATTCATAGAGTGATTAACCTATATGATGATTTTTTAATACAATCTTTCATACTTAAACAAGGGATCTCAACATGCAGGGACTGTATTCGTCACATTTGGCGGTCGTTCCAGTGGTGATTAACTGTTGATGGCGCTACATGCTCGTTTCTTTATTTTGAGGCCCCATAGTCTCTAATGACTCATTGAAGGATTGCTGCCAGTACCAGAACAATTGCCACTCTACAGCCACAGCTGCCACCAAGGGCCGATGCTGCGTGCGAGCAAAGTGAGCTCCATTGACACTTGCTTCCAGAGCTTCAGCAGTCAACATTCCTCTTGTTACCAGATACCAGTATTCCATTGAAGAGCAAACGACAAGACCCACGCCCGTGCTCGCTCCACCCAGCCACAGCTGCCACCATATCCAGTGCCCTCTCCATCAGCTGCGTTGAATTGGTAGCTGCGGCAGAGGAACACAACATGTCTGTTGCCGCAATGCAAGATCAGGATGCCTACAGGTTTGGTCTCCGCCCACCATATACGAATCCTAGAGGCTCATTTTAGAAGTGCACTGTCTATTGATGCAATATTTCACTACGATCAGAGCATAGTCACCATTTCACGATTGACTCAGCTGATGGTGGTAGACTGGATCTTGGTGTGGCTTGCAGATAAGTGGTCGGAAACTTGCTGATACTTCACATTCCAAGCTATACTTTCCTTGTATGTGCATATAAGTGTGTACAAGCAGATATTTGCAGTGCCATACAGTATATAGGAAATCTGAGGACCAATTTAGGTTGTTAGCTATGTGCGATGCCTGAGCCCTGAACGCAGCTGCAACTCGCTAGCCAGCCAGGAGGAGAAACTTCTATATAGAAGCCATGCAACAAGGTTAGGACAATGGGGTGGGTGGAGGAAATAATGTGTTTTTGCAGCACTTACAGCGTGGTGCAGTTTTTCTATTAGTTTTGTGTATTTTGCGGGAGCAGGCTAACAAATTGCCGTATACCTTATGACAAGCTGACTTTTCACTATATCTATGTTTTTGATATGCATGACCATTGCAAGTAAAAAGACTCAATAAGCTAAATTATTGAAAATTTTGCACTAATAACTAGCAATTTGAGTTTCAATGAGATTCGGTAATGCATGGGAACTTGAAATTGTCCGAGGAAAAGTCTGCATTATAATATGGTAGTTGGAGGCAGGCCGTAATTTTGTTTGATGCAGTCTATACTCTGTAGCCATGTAATAATGTAGATTAATTGATGTTATCTGAAGAAAATAATAATTGAAGTCTCTCAGAGACATTGAAAATTATTAATAGCTTTTGTGTTTCTAATTTCTTTTAATTCAAGAGGATTATTTTACTGCATCCTAAAATGTACCTGAGTGCACCTATGGCATTCAATTTGTTTTTGGTCATTTAAAAGGAACCTTATGAAGTACTGAGCCACCTCACCACCAGCTTGTGCGAATTCCAAACGCATCCCAGGCTGTCCACATCCTGACACGTCCCATGCTCGAATTGCTCAGAGGATAAGATGGTATTGGTGGGATTGAGCATTCGAATTGGAGCTGTGGAGATAGTTGCAGCACAGTGTATAGGTGGTGTAGTGGTGTAGGCAGAAGGAAGAATGTTATAAGGGTTTCAGTTTAGTCTTGAGATTTTTTTGTTTAAGAAAGGGGAATATCCATCAATTCTGGCTTGTTCTATTCATGATCGCGGCTTCATATAAATAGCCAGAGTTACAACCACATTGACTAATGTATCTCAACCAATCTAACAAACCGATAATGATGAATGCTAAACAAAATCTATTCTGAAACAATTCAAGCTTGCCGCGTTGTATCCTAACTGAATGAAATGCTCACTCCTGACACCACCGCCTCTGATGCGTGACGCTGACCATAACACTGGTTGTCGGATTCAGCATTTGCATAGCCCGATTAACTGATTGATGAACACGGACGGACTGATGCATTGGCGAAATTTGATAGCTTGGTGGTTGATGAACAGATGATGGTTGCAAGAGATAAAGCTTGTTTTCACTGATATAGAAACACGCTTCGTTGTTTCTTTGATACGAGGCCCCGTGCGTCATTTCTGATTCATTTTGGCAGATAGTCTATCACACACCCAACTGGGCCAGTTTGCTTCTATATGGCAGTGCAGTGAACACGTGAATTTTGGTGGCATTGGAATGATGGGAGTGATTAAGCTAGTGGTACGTTGCAGCAAGCCAACACAAAGATTTTGCTTGGTATTCATTTGTTCTATGCCAAGTTTCAAGCTCGTGCCGTGTGTGCTATGTGGAGACAGAGTCTCCGAGATAGCAAAAACATGTAATAATTTTCAGACTTGATGCATTTGGTTGCAGCGTCCGGGACAATTTCATCCGCTTAATAATGAAATACACTTGACCCCGTTATCTAAAACATCAGTAAATTCCCTGTGTGCCACTAAAAAATATAACTATCTCTTCGTAACATCAAAAAATACACTATCCCTTCAATGCCATCGATTTTAATTTCTCATTCCCTACATGCCATTCCCGTTATGTTTAACAGATGAACGCGCGTCAAAGTGAGCCTTTCTCTCCTGTTGTGACGATTTTACCCCTCCCCTAATCTGCGGTACTGCTCCCACGTCTTCTTCCCCAATCGACTCGAGCCTCTCCCTCTCCTTGGGCGAACCCGCGCTTGCGTCGTGGCCCTTGAGCAGGGTCCGCCGCTGGCAGTCTGGCACGGGCGAGAGCGCAAGAGCAAGTGGGTGCGGGGAAAGTCCTCGTATGGATCGAGCACATGGATGGCCGCGCTCGCTTCTATGATCAACGATCCACAGACATTATCTGACCACATTGTAGGCGCACCCTCACTTGCCTATCAATCTGACCATGTAGACCTGGCCGGGAAGTAGTACGTCGTTGACCATGTAGTGGGCATGGAGACGGCACACATGTCTGCCTGCACCTCACGTGCAGCCACAATCTGAAGACCGTTGACGGAGGAAGCGGCGAGGGTTTCCACTCCACCACACAACGCTCATGCAGTGCGGTGTAGAAAAGCCATCATTTCTCATCACCCAGTGATTGATGGTAGATTGGATTTCGGTTCTTGCTCCAGCAACGTGGTTGTAAACTTGCTGATACTTCTCATTTATGTAGGACTTCTATATATGTTGTTTAAAAATATCTGTAATGAGTCAATGACTAACTGCAATGGTTTTATGGAAAACAATTTGCAAGAATATATGTCTTTATTAAGGTGATTCTTGCAATCAACCTATCAGAAATTTGGTGAACTTTTATGGGTTTTCTATAAAACAGCTCGTGATATTTTTGCCCACTTTCCATCCATGCCCAACTTTTTAGATAATGGATAATATATTACCCGGTCTTCACCAAAACGGCTACGGCCAAACAAAAACAAGAAAATTACATTCCATCAGGGGCTTTAGTAGTCCTACGCAATCACCAAGATAGCTATAACACGTTTGTCAGACCTTACAAACAACTGAAAACACTGGACACCCACCACCATTGATGCTTCTTCCAGGGCAACAACACGAAGACATGGTGCAGATACTGCCAACCAACATCCGAACTATTACGCCATCCAATGCCTCCTCCGCCCTGAGCTGAATACCGAACATAGTGTCCACCCGGAGAACTGTCCGGCCTCGGCGAACAAGAACTTTGACGACGCGCCTGCACTGCCGCCGCCGGCCTGGAGAAACTAGGCTAGGTTTTCACCCAGTTATTGATCAACCATGAACGCAACAGGGGACGGTCCGACCAATGACTTCAGCAACGCCTTCAACAAGGTATGTGTCACAGATACTTCACCACCGCCGGTCCGGCAAAACATGACAGACAAGAATTTCTCCCAAATCGTCGCTACCATCGTCACCACTGCGCTCGGCCAGCGAAGAGGTCACCCTCACCGGAAGGACACCAGCATCATCACACAGGGCACCGCCACCACAAGACAAGACGCATTCCGGACGCCGTCGACGAACACCACCACCCGGAGCAAGGATCCGCCGGCAAAGGGACGGCACCAACCATGGGGAAGGCGGCTGCACGACAGCTAACGAAATCTGTCCAGATTGCCCCCGTAGGGGCGACGCGGAGCGATGAAGGCGTTGGGTCTGGCCCACCGGCCGTCGCCCGCACGCTCCGCCAGCATCATGCCGCATCGGCCCGCGCGCCTCGCCACGCCGCACGTGGGCCTTCGCCGGCGCAGTCGCTGAGCCGTGCGCGTCGGCTCGCCGGCCGCCGCAGCTCGCCCGGGCTCCCGCAGTCACCGTGTGATCCCGAGCGCCAGCTGTAGGACAACAATGGTCTGGCCCACCGGCCGTCGCCCGCACGCTCCGCCAGCATCATGCCGCATCGGCCCGCGCGCCTCGCCACGCCGCACGTGGGCCTTCGCCGGCGCAGTCGCTGAGCCGTGCGCGTCGGCTCGCCGGCCGCCGCAGCTCGCCCGGGCTCCCGCAGTCGCCGTGCGATCCCGAGCGCCAGCTTCTCCCCGGTGGTAGATCCGCCGATAGAGTCACCGGATCCGGCCATTGGGGGCCCATCCACCGTCCGGTGACGAGCCCATCCGCCCTCCATTGACGTCCGCGCCCGTCGCGAGGAGGAAGGAAGGAGGTGGGAAGCCACGCTGCCACCATCCCGGCGGGCCGCTCGGGCTTCCGGCGGCCGGCTCCGGTGGCGGCGCGGCGAGGGAAAGGAAGGGAGGGGTGGCGGCGGCGGCCGGTTTCGGAACCGCCCTAGTCGCCCTACGCGGGGACGACGCCCAACTTGCCCAATAGAAACGTAGCAACCAAATATAAATGTTCCTGAATTCATCTGTTCTTCTGAATCAATCTTTTTCTCGGTTGGGCATTATTAGTAACTCTATGCAGCAATGCCTGTATCTCCCTGCACAGTGCACTTTTGCTTAGACACCCTCCTCGCTCCACCACTCACCCCTTCTCCCCTTTGCCTCGTACCTCTTGGCTGTAGCATGCATCTGAGTTTTGGAAATGGTGCCACACTACTCTTCCTAGCCGAGCAAATCAGTTTGATATATTGCCCTGTTGCTAGTTTGCTACTTGGTGTACTAGGTCCCCGCCATGCAATCCATACACCTTCTCCATGGATGATTGATAGAGGGGCACATATGCAAGGAGTCCTCGTGCCAGAACATGTTAATTACGTAGGTCATTCTAGTAGACTTTTGGCATATGACTGAAAATGGTGAATACCTTCAAATTTTAACTTCTTTTTTTGTGAAATTCAAATTTTAACTTCAATCTAACCATTCCGCTTCCATCAGCAACTACATGATATATGAAAGGTTTAATTTCCTGTGTTTTCTTTTCTTTTTGAATGATAATGGTTATTGTTCTTCTAAATTTTTATCAAGTGGACGAGTGTTTTCTAATTTCATTTGAACATTTCCTACAAATTAGCAACTAGTATACAATATTTACCAAGAAAAAGGAGTCAGTCAATTGTTAAATAGTTCATCTGGATTGCCTCGATTAGGCTAAAAATGTTTTAGCTATTTGATAAAATTACACAGAGCCTAAGGTCTCAACTACCGACTGGGTAGCGGAGGCCGGAGGCACCCCTGCGGCGCGGGTTCGAGTCCTAGGGGACTCGAATTTCCGATGTCGTGGGGTAAAAAAATCCCCTCGCTGGTGGGCCAGGGTTCGGGGATTTTCTCGGTCGGGAAAGCCTAGGTTGTCGCTTCCTCTTAATGAAACACCGGTGGGGCGGTCATTCCCCACCCGGCCGAGTTTTTTTATAAAATTACACAGAAGACCAATAACTGTTCTGTATTTCGCAAGGAACACCCCAGGAATCATGGAAATTTTATAGTGAATAGCACATGAGAGGTTATACGCACATAATCCCAAACACAACTGTATCTGAGATTCTGAGTTTCGTGGAGGAAGATCCTGTATGTGGACTTGGAAGAGTAGCAGAGCATGGTGCTCGGAGCAAGACGTACTGCAGGTCTGCAGCACTTCCCTTTGTTGCATCAGAATTACGCGCGTTTTAATCCTTTTTAAGTCTGTACCAAGAATGGAACCTTAATTTGTTGCATTCAGCGTATCAATAGTTTGAACGAGAGCCTGCACTCATGACTACGCTAATTTGCACCATCGACAACAAAGACCCATATAGCAGGATCGATGCCTACATGCTGAAGGCTCATTCTACAAACGGCACGATATGCTGCCGCACAGTTGCACTAAGCCCTGAGTTTCAACCCTTTCTCGATTCACTCTGGGCGTGTTTGGTTTCACGCCACCAATTGCCACCACTCCACTTTGGCTGTTATAGCAAACAAGGCCAATGTTTGGTTTCTACTTTATCTGATACAAGCCACAGCTTTTCATGTGTATGCTAGTTGATTTCTCTCGGCACCAAATTTCGGTGCCGCACCTTCGGCAGCCACATCTGTGGCGTGGCAGGTTGTGGCCTGCAACCAAGGAGGCCCTCTATATGATGGTAAACTGGTGCCGCCAATACAGTGGTTGAATACTTGCTGATACTTCACATTCCTAGCCAGGGGCGGACCCAAGGCCCGGCCAGCCTTGGGCAATTGCCCGGGCTCCAGTCTGAGCAGGAAATGCAGTGCTTGCGCTGATGCGCTGTTAAGCTGGGTAGAAAAACAAGCTTTAGCATGGCTATATAGACTACTAAGCAAGCACAACTAGAACATGCGCCACAACGTCTTCAGACTATAGCATTATCTTGCCCAGGCTCTACCAAATCTCTGGGTTCGCCACTGTTCCTAGCTAGTACTTAATCCTTGCATGTGTGTATGAGTAGATGTTTGCAGTGCCCTGTTCTGGAGGAGAAACTACAGGAAATCAGATCAATTGAAGTTGTTAGCTGCATATGTGTGCAACGCCTTATGAGCAATCGCTAGCAGCCAGCCAGGAGGAATTTTTATAGAGAAGCTTCAATAAGCTAAGGGAACGACATAATGGGGTGGGTGAGGAATAATAGTGATGTCTGTAATATCCCGGCCTATATTAGTATCCCGGTTTTGGCCTTCTTGGCGTATGTGTCCTGTTCTGATAGATAGCTCCACTTTGGTAGTCTAAATAAGTTCGGACCAGTTTATAATCTTTCTCGTTCCAACCATAACACCCCCGGGTTAACCTTTTTACACCAAATGAGAACAAAAGTGTAAGAGAGGTGCTATGCATATGCAGGCTCGCCCTCAGAAGGGCTGGGCCGTAAGCAGACTTTGGACATGGGGTGTTACAATGTGGTTAAGTAATAACAACATGCAGCAGTTTTCCAATTATCTGTGATGCATTACTGAATAGTTACAACAAATTATTTAAAATAATTAATCTGACATTAATCACGGATGTTAGTGATGAATTCTTGCTCGGTGATTGGGCTTGATTGGTGACAATAATCACTGATGTTAGATTCAATCAGTATTTTGCTTCAACTAATTGCCAATAGGTTCTTATCACACTTTTACAAAGAACCTACTTTTCCGTGTGCCGCACACGATAAAAGGCGCACAACAAACTCCGGCCGGCAAAGCCAAGTTTGCCGTGTTCCTTTTATCGGTCATACAGCAAAACAAGTAAGTGTGATGGCCATCTAACGGTAATGACCACTTTGTTGTGTGTTGTAACGGCGAGGCACACACAAAGATGCATTCTTTGCCATGTGCCGCACGGCACAGAATGGTCTGTTTGCCGTGTGCCTAATATAATATATTGCACACAGCAAACGAGCCGTTTCTGGTAGTGACAGATAGAGTATAGGAGAAAACGGTGAGCATATTACTTATATCCATGCATAACTTACTAAGCAAGCACTTATTTTGCAGGTAGATTAATAATTCATAACCCTCCTTGATTTCTTTCGGGGCACACAGAATGATCTACTTCGAAACTCTATATTTCTTTCATGCCCATGGCTTTACCAAAAGAATCTAGTCTGTAATATTCTAGTCTCTTCAATACCTATCTAGGAACTTCAAAGAAAGATAGCATAAAAATGGTTAAGTTGGTGATAAGCACCAGCCTACCTCCTATTGAAAGCATCTTTCCATTCCAACAACTCAACTTCTTTCGAAACCGTTCTTCAACTTCCTTCCAATCCACATTTCCAAGCTTTCTATGGTGCATGGGATTGAATTACCAGGTATCGAAAAGGAAGCAAACCCATTTCACAACCAAATATTTTTGTGTATTCTACTTCCATTTCTTTTGCCCACCCCATACCAGAATAACTCACTTTTGTGAAAATTAATTTTGAGGCTAGATATTTGCTCAAATGCGCAAAGCAAAAACTTTATATTCTTCGCTTGTTCAAGATCATTTTCCATGAAAAGTATAGTGTTCTGTTTGTTGGGAAAGTTTCGATGTGATCAAAGTGGCAGACTCATTGCACGCTGTACTGACGATGGACGATGTTAATGCTGGAGAGCAGATTAGATTGCCCGCTGGTAAATGGTGGCTGCAGCTGCTGGCCTGATTTCTGGACGAGCAGTGCGCCCGTGTGCAGGCACCGGAGGGAACAACTCATGGACGAGAGTCAGGACGGTGGGTACGAGGCCACGCGCCCACGCGCAGCTTGCATCCGAATGCTTTGTACGTACGGAGTACGTGCCCGTAGGGTGTTGGCCTATTCGCCTGACCGAGCTAGCTGGCGCGCGGGTTCCGCTTCCATCTCTTTGTGCGTGTTCGTGTATGAGTGGTGTTCTTCTTACCTCTAGATGAATATATGATCAATTTGAGCTTGATCTGTCGTCACATGAATGAATGTCAGATGCCATATATATGATGCAGATACCACCATGATATATTATCATGTCACTAAATATGATGATTGTTGTTTGGTAGGGCCCATTGAGGCTATGTTTGTTGGTTAATCTTAAGATGGTCTCTTGCAGATTTAATCCTCCTCAGTCATACCCATCTGGGGATTAATCGAACAAGCCCAGTGATTTTCGTCCAATTGCTCTTCACGCTGTTAAAGACACATGCCGTGTACTGCATGCGTGACTGCGTGAGCATATATATGCGTGCATGAGTAGGGAATCCGTTCTTTTGTTGCTTTTTCAAGTTCAACTAGTATTTTCTAACACTCTCTTTACTGATTTGCTGATAGAGTTCTTATTCTTATTGTCCCACAATTGCTAGAGATTGTATGAAGTATTGGCGGTTAGAGTACAGGAGGAAACAATGAGAAAAACTATATTCAAATACACATGGCGAAATTCGGTACACAGGAAAATTCCGGTTTCGACACATGACGTGGTACTGCACATGTCCCAAATCACAATTAATTCACTTGCCATCAGGTAGGACTTCATGTTCCCTCACGATAGTTAAGAATTTTGAAACATAGTTGTTGGGTTCAGCATATCTGTTTCATAGAGCGATTAACTGATGGCTATTATTACAAAATTTCATATTTGGACAAATCGATCTGAACATGGACGTACTGATGTGTGTTCGTTAACTTTGACGGCTCAGTCATATGATGATGGCTTGTTTTCACTGCTATTGCCAAATATTTCGTTGTTTCTTCTTTGATTCAAGGCCTCATGTATCTTCTCTGATTCATTTTAGCAGATATCTGAATCTTCAAAATAAGACATGAAAGCATTTAAAATATTATAAGGAATTTTGGGTGAATTAACATATAGTACCTTTAAATTGATTGAGATGTATTGGAGGCCAACAGAACCATGCATGCTGCCATATATATTAATTCTGGTTTCTTCCCTAAACGTCTGTAGTATGCAGCATTAGGGTAATGGCCGAGAATACTGAAAAACTAGCCCCATGCATGCGAAACGCAGAGTGGAAGCAAGTCTCGTCCCTTCTCCACTAATCTCTCTGGCAGCAATTGGATGGAGGGAATAACTTGAATCCATTCCATGTGCATCAGAATGTGCCTTGCCATATTTATGTAAAGAGTAGAACACTACTACAGGACAATTGATAGTTAGATGCATCCATCAGTCACACGATTGATCATTGGGGTTGGAATAATTTTGCAGATCAAGGCTGATTGGATTCAGAACAACAGTTGAATCTAGATTGAGTTTGTTTTCAACCGGCTGTGATCAACACTAGTACAGGACAATTGATCACTGCCGGTTCAAAAACGGCTTTCTGCAAGTTTTGAAACTGTTAGCAGTCGTAGTCCCCAAGGCCACCTCATCACATGACAACTCTTCCAATCTTTGCCAGCAAGAGACGTCATTCCCGCTCGGTGAAGAAGGGCCAACATCGTTGGTAAGTTCCTGATACCTTCCATGATTATAGGGCCTGAATTAACCTAGGATCGAGTTTTTCATAAGAGCTAGCGGAATATGTGCATATATATGAGAACGTATTGTCCATGCATGTGTGACTAACTGACTAATGGACAAAAACATTTGTGTACAAAGGTGAGAAAGAGATATATACTATTTTATGCCGTGGCATATCCAAAGATGGACTTCGATGGTGGATATAACGGCTCGGATGTTTGTCAGGCTGGTGGCCATCCAAGCAGCTCATGTATGGGAGTTTTGTTTCCTCCTCCGCTCCGGCAACGGTGAGGAGACAGGGTGGCTTGGGGTTCTCCATGGCGGCTTCGATGAAGGAATTGGCGACATCTACGGCTTCGGCAACTTACTTCGGGAGATGACATGGAGATTTAGGTTTTCGGATGGCGACATCGAGGCGGAGATGGTGCCGTCATCCGGCCACTTCTCCGTTTTGTCATGGTTAGATCCCACCACGGTGAAAGGCTTGGGAGAATAGGTCTGTCCCCCGTGCTGATGTCGATCAGTCTTGGATTGGATAGATTGGGATCAGTGTCTCTTCCTCATCGGTGGCAAAAAGATGAGGAAGAAAGGCGCAAGAAGGAAGAAGAAGATTATGCTCGTTACAACCTTCAGGAATGTTGGTCGCTGTTCTTTGGACGAGTGTTCTCAGCATGTTTGCTGAGCGTATGTCTGTGCGGCCTTCTAGTTGTTTTTTTATACAGGTTTGGGATTGAGAATTGGAGCTGCTTAGTGTGTGAGTATTTTGAGAGTGCATGTAACTTGATGATTTACTCAACTTTGATCTACGTATTAAAAATTTTGTTTAAGAAACCATTTGTGTAATAATGAGTACATACCATCCTTGTGCTGTTGGTGTTGGGATGCCGGCCAAAGAATGCCATGCCTAACTTGTGGTAAGTCATCCTCATTTACGCCACAACATTTTAGCTTATCTTGTACTCAAATTTTCACTACAGCTGTGGCGATGTTTTTCTGCGCCACCATTATGGCGGTGCAACAAACAGAGGTGGCAGACCATGGCTAAGAAACAAGCAGCCTGTAGGTCCCCACCATGCAACATATACATGTTTCTATACAGACTTTGTTCGTGGCAGCGGTGATCTGCAGGAAGCCGAACTCCTACAACCGTGGCAGAAGAGCTAGGTTATATTTTTTTAGATATATTGGCAATAATCCGGCCTCTATATCCACATGTGGATATATACAGCCAAAAGTTACACGAGTTCTTAGACTCAATACCTCAAAATCAAGAAAAAAGACAAGAAAAAAGCTAAAGGACTAAAAAAGCTAGAAAGACTAAGTTTCACAACTTCTTCAAAGTCCTTGCTTTGCCTTCTTCTAACAGCTCATCTTCACATATTACTAGTCTACTTAGAAACTTTGATGTCCGAATAAGCTGCTTGATAACTTCTCTCATGTAGCTTCCACACTTAGTCGGTCGCGCCCACAACTTCAAATAATCTTCTGCTGCCAAATCAGTACCACCAATCCAAAGATTCTGAAGCGACGCCCTCAAGAAGGAAAGGACATCATACCGCCGCCGCCGCCTGAACCAGCGAGGTTCTTTGGTTTTCACCGGATATATTTCTGAATAGGGAGGTCCATACGACGACGCCTTCATCAAGGAAAACGATGCAACAGCACCATCGTTACCGGCAGATCAAAGATCGAGGAGGGTTTTCACCCAAGTACCTGCAACATCTGCCACCTACGGCAGCGAGGCGAAGACCAGAGTGAAGGGGCGGTGGGCGCTCGGAGTTGCATCAGGGGAAGGCAGCCTAGCCGCAGAACCCATGCTCGCCGGCGACCCGTCACGGTCGTTGCGCACACCGCGCGTCGAGCCCCGGTCGCAGTTGTCCGCGCGCCGAGCTCCCAACGGCCGCCGCCGGCCGGCCGCACGTCATGTGCGACGTCCCCGGCCGCCGCGGTCCGCGCGCCGAGCGA
>OAMR01000090.1:113014-170269 GCA_900205405.1 Echinochloa crus-galli | reverse complement strand
TCTTCAAAACTGGCCTGACATGCTTCTGACCAAACAAACTCCTTGCCCGCCCTTCTCTAATAGCGAAGAGGTTTCGCTATTTTAGAAAAGCCTTCAATGAATCTCCTGTAATATCCAGCCAATCCCAGAAAGCTTCTGATTGAGAACCTCCAAAAATCACGAAAATTCCCAGAACCTAGGTTATCAAGTCCTTAATCCAACCCAACTAGATTTATGTCAAACGGAGTTCTGAAGCTCCAGAAACAATTCGGACAGTACCAGGATATCATACAGCACCGAGAACAGATTGTCGCATAACATGATTTATATGAGGATACCAGGATATCATACAGCAACGAGAACAGATCGTCGCATAGCATGATTTATATGAGGGGTACAAATATATAGATAAAGTGATAGTTAAGGGCTAAGATCAGAGACCAAGATAACCCAAACTTACTAAATTTATTTATTTATTAATTTCTCAATTGTGGTCATCACTCCACAATTAAGTTCAATCATTACAAAGATCTAAATCACACACTTAGCACAAAAGCAAACATCTCTACCATACTTTTAAACCAAACTAAATCACACGCTATGCATGAGTCTCAACGATTCTAAACGTACTGAACTAACAAAAGAGAGAGTATCCTATCTTAATAGGTATGGGTGAAGCAACTAGACGATCCACCGAGCATTCTCTAGCGGGGCGGTGAATGACCCATCAACCCTTCTACATCTTCATCCAAGGGCGGAAGTGCTTCTCCCTTGAGTTCAACTATCAGCCTCTTGTTCTTCCTTCGTTCAGCAGCGAGTTCTTCACGCACTTCCTGTAGCTCCCTTGTGGTGTCATCGGCGTGCACGTTGAGCATCTGGGTGAACGCCACCTGGACGTTGAGTGTAGAGTTTACGCCTAGCGGTTGTGGCACAACCCCAGTTGGAGTGCCTTGCTGCCTTCGAGGAAGATATGCCCAAGCAGTGTGACGTACTTCAGCAGCCTCCTCATGACAAAGCACAAAAAGTGCCCGCCTGGCTGCATCCTGGATTCCAGCTTCAAAGGTTGATCTGCAAGAAAGGGGTGAGAACAGTTCTAAAGACATCAGAACCAGGTGAGGTAGTGAAAAAGATAGACCAGAAAACAAAATCAAGGAGGAGACAATTATCAGTGCCCAGGAATAATAGCAAAATAAACCAAGAATAGATAGAGCAAGAGTAGTTAAGCAAAATAATCCTTAGAGAATGACCATTGCTATCTAGGCTTGCGTCCTATAGCCAACACAGCTCTGATACCATTTGTAACACCCTGCCCTCCACGAGCCGCCCCGCACAGCCCTTCCGAGGGGCGCGCACGCGTACACATAGCACCCTGCTTACACTTTCGTCCTCGCTTCGTGTAAAAGGGTTAACCCGAAGGTGCTATGGCTGGAAGACAAAGGCTTATAAGTTGCCTCCACCCTTGCTCAACTAGCAATGTGGCACTAAACATGTGCATCCCGCACTAATGGGCCACTACCGGGCCATACAAACTGGGCCGGGTGTGACATACACCCCCCTCAAAGAACCCGACGTCCTCGTCGGCGCAACTCACCCACCCAGGCAAATGTACAGGAACGTTCCCCCTTAGCGCACGACCGTACGTCCAGTGCCGGCGCCATAGTCCATGCCGTATGCCCTACCCGGGCCATACGCGCCATGCGCCCTATGCCCGCACACTGACCCGTACGCGCAACCGCGAGGGTCGGCTCTGATACCATTTGTAACACCCCGCCCTCCAAAGCCGCCCCGCACAGCCCTTCCGAGGGGCGTGCACGCGTACACATAGCACCCTGCTTACACTTTCGTCCTCGCTTCGTGTAAAAGGGTTAACCCGAAGGTGCTATGGCTGGAAGACAAAGGCTTATAAGTTGCCTCCACCCTTGCTCAACTAGCAATGTGGCACTAAACATGTGCATCCCGCACTAATGGGCCACTACCGGGCCATACAAACTGGGCCGGGTGTGACATACACCCCCCCTCAAAGAACCCGACGTCCTCGTCGGCGCAACTCACCCACCCAGGCAAATGTACAGGAACGTTCCCCCTTAGCGCACGACCGTACGTCCAGTGCCGGCGCCATAGTCCATGCCGTATGCCCTACCCTTGTTGCTCTGAGGCGTTGGGTTCACATTTCTGTTCTGCTGCTGAGGGGTATTCTGCATGGGTGCACTGCCACTCTGGCGCTGTGGGGTCTGAGCATTCTTCAGCCAATCGTCAGCATCAAGTGGATCTGCAGAGTGGGAGTAGGTAGGAGGTTTGTGACTCATGAACTCCCGGTGCTTGTCTCTCGGCTGGTTGTTGTTGTTGTTGTTCCCTCAAATGCTCCTCATGCTCCTCCTCATTCTTACCGTGATTCCCATTGCTGAAGCGTTGTACCCTTCCCACACCACGTGGACCGAATACTGGGTTTCACTATGAGACCTTTACAAAAGCACTCTAATCAATGATAGCCTGCTAAGGTTTCCAGTTCAGAAGCAAAGCATAACCCTCCCTAATGATATCTGTCTCTTACCAAAGCCCACAGCTCAAGAGGACCGAGCTATACACCGTCAACCGCCGCGCCTCTTGCCCCTTTCGGGTAAGGTTACTATCCACTAAAGTCCCTAATTAGTTAGCCAAGACAAGAGCCATATGGTACTTATGGTTGCACTGTTTTCCTGGGTGGTTCTCCATGTTCCAATTAAAAAGATATGATCTTGCCAAGTAATTACTTAAAAGAGTATATTTAAGATAGTGTAAGTTTCACTCCAATACAAAGGTGTTCTGCACTTTCTACCATAAAGCGCTTCGAAGGGGGCCATCTTTAGACTTGCCTGATAACTGTTGTTATATGAGAACTCTGCATAGGCAAATCCTTAAATAGGAACCCATCAAATTACGACACATGCATGGGTGGTGAAATTAATAATTATTAGGACATTTGCATGACATAATACACTTGCCTTCTTCCCAACTCGGTTGCTGCTCAAATCCTTCTCCAACAGTTGTTTCTTTAGAGAAATCCTCGAACTGGTCGTTTCCTAAACGCATCACACATTCACATGCAAGGAAACAATACAACAAATAAGAAACAATACACCAAACAATTCCAACAGAAGAAAACAACAGCACAAAACTAATCTACGCGTTACAACGAACACGTGAGCGCAGAAAGCACATGTAATTAGCCTTTAATTAAATTAATGTTAAATAAAATTCAGAAATAAAATATGGTGTAAATAACAGTGCTAACACGTAGTTTAAGTTGATATGAAGCTAACGCAACAAGAACGGATTAAAACGGAGTTAAAACGTGAAAGATATGATTTTTCTAAGGTTCAGGGACTTGTTTGCAACGTTTTAAAACTTCCAGGGGCTAAAACAGAAGAAAAAGGACCTAAACGTAATTATTTTTGAACTAACTAGGACCGCGGGTTAATTTCCAGAAAACTCAGGGGCTCTTAGCAAAATTGCCTAGGTTGACCGGTATGGACTGGTTTGACTTGGATGCTCGATCTAATCTGGGCCGTGGAATCTTGATCTAACGGCCACGGACGAATCGGGCGGAGGGGAGACGCCGGCGACGGCCGGGACGGCGGCGCCGCTCGTTTCCGCGGCGGAGCTTCACTGGAGCGAGCACGATTCGGCGCTACGATGCACCAAACACGACGAGACTTGGACCTAGAGCATCAGGAGGGGATGGCGAGCTCACCTGGCTAGCTCTTGACCGCGGAAGGGGAGCGCAGTGGCCGGCCGGCGATGAATGGCGGACGGCG
Organism: Echinochloa crus-galli; assembly: GCA_900205405.1. Classification (NCBI taxonomy): domain Eukaryota; kingdom Viridiplantae; phylum Streptophyta; class Magnoliopsida; order Poales; family Poaceae; genus Echinochloa; species Echinochloa crus-galli. The sequence goes on along the minus strand of OAMR01000090.1, from coordinate 166,496 downwards.
GCTCTGCTAGGACGGCGGCGAGCGAGATTAGCGCGGAGCGCGGCCAAAATCGGAGCATGAACAAGATAGGTAGCTCTGGGGCATCAAGACAAACCTCCTGGAGTGCTTCACGGCTGGCTTAACTGTGAAAAACCAGGGGCTAAAACATAATTTTGTATAAAACCACGAGGGCTAAACCATAAAATAACAAAACTTGGACCTCGGGCATAATTTTAAAACTTGCAGGGGCTAAAACAGAAGAAAAAGGACCTAAACGTAATTATTTTTGAACTAACTCGGACCGCGGGTTGATTTTCAAAAACCTAGCGGGAGAGAGAGAGAAGTGGAGCGAGCCGGCGCTGGGCCGAAAAGGAAATTGGGCCGGGGAAAAGAGAAACAGGCCGGGGAGAAAAGAAAGAAGTAGAGGGGGCAAACTTGGACCGGCCAAGAGTTGGAGGGGCAAAAACGAACTCTGCCTATTTAACTTTTCTAGAACTCAAACAAAAGCAAATCAAATTTGAATTTAAACAGAATTTAAATTCCAACTTGATTTACTAGCAACCAAAAATATATGCAACAGCATGAATGCAACAAAAACTTATTTTGACTAAAATAATTATTTAATGTGATATTTAAATTGATAAAAAGGCTAGAAATTCCAATTAAATCCTAGAAAATTTATTTAAGCCTTAATAGATCCTAGAAAAATTCAAATGGTTGCTACAATTTATTTGTGATGAATTTTAGGGTGTTACAATTGATGTCCTTGCAATAGTAGGAAATATTGTGTAGTTTTCCTGTTATTAGCTATCCCTAGCTTCCTGAATAATTCCCAACAAATCATTTGAAATAATTAATATCATGATTTGTCTACATGATCAATGCTTGCACGGTGATTGCGGTTTGTCCAGACATGCGAGCGTCCAGACATGCGAGCTTCAATTCCACTACCGAGACAGGAAAAATGAAAAAATAATTTCCCTGACAGTTAACTGATAGTGCTAGCTTGACAGGGAAATTGATAAAATTTGTCTGACGGTTTTCATTTGGCAAACATTAATATACTACTGTCACAGGCACAAACAGATCAAAAGAAGGAACTACTAACTGTCATTCTATTTGGCAAGCATTTTGTACGTTCACACAAATTAGTTTGATGAACAAACATACTAAATAAAGGTTTCATGCAAAAAAGAAGACGAAGCTAGCTATGGACTAGAGAGAAATGAGTAATTCCTTGTGATTCAATTTTTATGTCCGTTTTATGAATTTCTGTGTGTATTTTACGTAACTCACATGGAAATGAGTAATTCCCTGTATGTTTTATGTATTTCCATGTGAGTTTTAATTACCCTATAGGAAAATGACTAATTTCCTTGTGCAGGTCGTTGGAATTTCCCTGTGTATTTTCCTTGTGGGTTTAGGTATTTCCTATGTGTTCTTTCAAAACCGACAAGGAATAAGAATTTTCCTGTGTGTTGGGTTATTTATGTGTGTTCTTTTTAAACAGTCAAGGAAATACGTCTTTCCCTGTGTGTACTCGACAAAACCCTAAGGAAAAATTGACACACACAGGAAAATTCCAGTTTTCAGTAGTGTTATTAGTATTTTATTTTTTGGGTTCAACTAGTATTTTGTTACTACTGTCCGAGAGTTGACAGAGACTACCGAGGAGTGGCAAGAGTATAGGAGAAAACGGTGAGCAAATTTTACTTTAATGAATGCGCAAGTCCGAAATTATAATTCACTACCAGGGAAGGTCACAAAAGTTGAGCATTTTGACATTTCAACTGAACCCAGCTCTTCATGTTATCTCATAGCAAGTCGATCTGATGATTCTGAGTATGCATGGGTTGTATCCATCACATTTGACAGATCGGTGGTGATGGACCAGTTCCACAGTCACAGCCAGCAGCCCGCCACCAATGCCCGGTGCCATCTCTAGTGGCGGCTGTTTCGACTCGTTTCCTTATGGTGGAGTACAAGTGGAGTTCGGTGGCTTCGGAACCCACAAAGCCTGCAGTCTAGAGACCACTTCTCATCCATCAGGTTGATGATAGACTAGTTGGGAACTTGCTGATACTTCACATTCCTATAGCTAGTAGTTACGTTTTCGCTGTTGTATATGTAGTGGGGTATGCTGGAGGGGAAGTTACAGCAAAGTCTAACTTGTTGAAGGAGCTAGCTGTGCGGTGCCAGGGATTGATGCTAACCACAGCCAGAAGGATAAACTTTTAAATAGAGGCCGGCAAATGCAAGGACAAATAAAATGCGGTGGGTAAGGGAGGAAATAATGTCCTTGCAGCACTGACAGCGCAAGGAAAGGTGTTTCAAACACAGGAAAGGTGTTGTATGTGAAATTTGCACTCTTGCTTTGTAGATGGACACATCACATATAATATAATGATAGTTCATCATACAGTCCGTTCATTGAGCATGTTTAGATGATTCAGAAGTCAGTACGAATTATCTTTTTTTACCCAATACTAGTTATTCACTACTATAGAAATGATTTTTAGGTGCACCTCATATTCTTTTTAGGAGCGGACGAAGAATCCCCCCGATCCTATAAACAAATATGAGTACTGTAGCATCCAACTAGATAGATTTCCAGCGACGGATCATGAAACAAGCCACATCTGAAAATAGGAGTTGTTTCTAGAAGCGGAAGACTGGACAACCCGCACTAAAAGCAGTTAATTTTAGGGACCGAGAGCATCACCACCCACCCGTAAAATTTCCAAAATCTCACAAAGCCTCAGCACCTACCCGCTGTGTTATATCTTCTCATTCGTTTCCTCCTTCCTTATCTCTTCAGTAGCTTCCTCTCCCATCTCCTTTAGCAGCACTGCAACAGCAAGAGCGGCCGGCGCGCATGGCGTCCCTTTGAGCGAGTGGCCGGCTTGGCAAGCAGCCTCTCTGGGTGGGCAGCACAGCGCGGCCAGGCCCCTCCATGCGCGTGGCCCGGCACGGCAGCCAGCCAGGGTGTTCAACCTACCGGATTGACAAACAAAACCCGAGGAGACCAGTAAGACCGATATGGCGATTTTCGGAAGGAATTTCGGCCAAATTTTTTGAATTTTGGACAAATTATAAGTGAAAATTTGAAATGTTAGATGGAATTTGTCAGAAAAGTAACCGGTAATACCGGTATGACCATTTACTGGTCACCTTATGTATAATAATATAATGATATAGTTCAACATTTCCATCCGTTCATGGAGCATGTTTAGATGATTCAGTATCTTAATTTACCCAATACTAGTTATTTTTATTATTTTTTGAGTAATCATGCATTTTTATATAGTAGTGCATATACAATCTTCGTAGTTAAAATCAATCGGCCTACCAAATTGAAGCTTAAATATTATCTAGCACAAACCAACTCACTTCTCCACAGCTCCCCCAAATTCACTTCATATCAACAAATAAATAAGTGTGCCTCTTCAGTGTTGGACCCTCGATATCCTAATGTCTTACCATGACGCCTGTAAACTCGGACTAAGAGTCCAATTCGGACTCACGGCCACGAACATACTAGTACTGCTGTTTCAAAAACTGGCATCCAAATTTGACTAAGAGTAGATATGATGTGTATCGATATCAGATTGCTAATTGACTTGAACTTTAGAATGCCGCAGGAGGAGAAGATATAGCAAATCTCACCAATTGAAGAGAGCTAAAACTCTCTCGCTCTCTGTCCCAACCAGTCAAATCTTATTCCTTCTCCTATCTCCACTAAGCAACTGAGCTCTGACGTCCTGCCCCGTGGCGGCACCACCGGCGACGGAAGAGCTCCTTGTGGCCACCCCGAGGCACTTTGTCAAATAAAATAGGCGCGTATGAAGCAGAAAAGACAGCGTGCCCAACGGGCCTGGGCGATGGTGCAGCCCCAGCTATCAGGCAGCACTAAGCTTGGCATGGGCGACACGGAATGTGGCCTCCCCAGGGTGGTTGTGCAAGTGGCGCAAGGCTGACTGGCGTGGGGCAAGCAGCGGTGCGTGCTGGGCGCAAGCAATGCGAGGCAATATGGCTGTGTGGCGGCCATGAGTGGAACGGCACACAATGCTTTTTTTAATAGGCCCTAGAAATGAGGTTTGTAGGAGAGGGTGACCGCCTGGTCCGCCATTAGAAATGGTGTTTGCAGGGCAGATGGCCCGCCCCTACAAACTGATTTGTAAGGGAGGGCTCGCCGCCGCCGGCTAGCTCATCGCTACAGATGTCATTTAGCCCGCGCCTACAAACCATTACGTGGTAGTGCATGCAATTAGTTTCTCCACTCAAACCAAGTTATTAGTTCCTCACAACCACTTTTCTCATTCCACGTCAATTGATAACCCGGATGATGACCATCTCGGTGAAAATGAACGGGTACACACGCGATCAGCGACGGATACGGAGAGCTGGTACAAGAACAGAACATGCACAACAAAGACGTCCATGTCGTTGTAGAGTTGCTCTCGTTAGTCATTCCTAGCAAGTTATTTTCTTCGGTTTCATTCTAAAGTTGAGTAGATACTGAATGATTCAGATGGTGGAAACAGCCTCGATCAGAGGCCATATCCATCTTATGTTCTAGTCCGAGAAAAAAATGAAAATGGTTGTTGAAAGGCTCCTGATAGCTCTCATGCCCAGCTAATAACCTTACATAGCCACATGCAGCATGATCTTTTAGATATAACACTAGAACACGACGCAAGGGAGAGGAAGATTCACGCTCAAATTAAATTTGAGACGTTCACGCTGAGGGATGCAGACAGGCCCGGTCCTGGGGCAGGGCGGACGGGGCGGCTGCCCCGGGCCCCCAAATCCCAGGGGCCCCCAGCCAGATGTGCACGCGGAGGAGAAGACCTACAAACCAGCCCAGTTTATGCGATGGAAAGCACCATAATCACCGTTTAGCCGCGTTCACATGTTCCCATTGCTGCCGCCTCTTCTCTCGTAACTCACACGGTAGCTAATCGATTTGGAGATGTGGAGGGTACAGATTGCTGATGAGGTTTGCCTCTCGAGTCACCTGAACTCCAGCCGGTTAGATCAATTTCTCTCTATCGTTTTTAGTAAACTGAAACATCCCCTCGTAATCTGAATATTAGCTTTCGTTTGTTTTCTGACAGTTCTCCAATGATCTTCAAATTAATGCTAATAGATTTACTATAAGATTATTTGATTTGATGCAATTCTTTGAGTCATGCTGTTCAAAATAAGTGGATTCTTCTTTGTTCCTATTATAATTTCTGTTTCATTATTAAAATATGTTTGATGTTCTGATTGGATCCCGACGACGACGAGGCGCAACGACGGGCCGCAACACAACCGGCCGCACCGCCACAGAGAACAGAACCAGATGCGCAGCCACAGCCGCTGCCGCTGGAGCTCGTCTGCTGTTTATGTTGAAGAACTTTAATGCAGAAGAACTTCCCTTCGTTAATACTATTATTCGATATTCAAGACACATGCATGTAGTGTCTGATCTGCTACATCTTTAAACATATCGACGACGTTAGTTCCAATAGTTCGTGCAGAATTTTTTTAAATAGTTAGCTTTGCAAAATATTTGAAAGAGATCACTAGGAGAGTGGAAACCGATAAATTGTAAAAACATCTTATTATTCTGACAAGGGTGCAAAATAATCATAATTTCTGGTGTAATCTATCACAGGTAGGTGTGGTCTGTAGTATATGGAAACTATTTTTTTTTGTTTTTAGATGGACTGCAATGATATTTCAGCCGTCAATATGCACAATCACGATTATATTCACTCAATAGTGACTATTTTCTTGACAACAACTGAATTTCAATCAGTACTGCAATGATAATAACCTGCAATACAGTGTCATGTTTGTTCTGCAAAACACATGCGACTAAACAAAATTGATTAGTTCGTCACAGCTATTATCCAGAATTTAGTAAGTATCAACTGATAAATATGATGGTTAATTACCATCTCGTTGAAATGTGGTACTCACGGTATACATGGGATTTCAGTGGTAAATTTTTTTAGTTTTAAATACCTTATCCTAACACGTTTCGTGTATGTTTATAGCACGTTGAACCCATTTCCTAGCTAGTAGCCTTGTTTCAGATTGACCGGCCTTCTTGGTTTTTAAAGAAGACCGGGAGCTTGTCCAATCAGTGAAATACTGAACAGCCGCAGATAAGGTGGTCGGTCGGAAATGCTGAGCCCCTCTAGATCACAAAACTAAGTGGTGATTGTAAGTTTGCCGATACCTCGTATTCCTATCAAGTTACTCCTAGAAAGTATCTGTGCTCCATTTATATTTGAGGACATGCAAAGGAACGGTGGCTTTGCCATCAGCATAAAAAGGGATCCATGACGAGGAATTTGGGATTGGGGCCATACATTATATAGAGGGAAGTGTGTGTGACAAGAGGGACACCGTGAGGTGGGTGAGTGTAAAAGAGGAGTACGAAGGTGAGACTCTCGATGGATCGGATTCTCGAGCGAAAGGAAAGGGAGTTCTTTTACGGTGCGCCATACTAGCCGACTAGTATATAAAGATCGAAGGACTAATATGTAAAGATCGGACGGTTCAGATTAATTGTATACTACTGTAATCATTTTTAGTAGTATAGGTAGTATGAACTAAGTAGTATATATGTGGTATAAGGGTACTATGAGAAAAAATAAAATGACATATTTGTAATTTTGACATATCTTTAAGTTTGGAATGGCAGATATGTAATTATGGCATATCTTTAATTTTTCTTTTCATAGTTGTGTCTCTCCTACTTTACTTTATTTTTATTTGTATCCTTTCATTTCATTTCAGTCACATGCGTTCGTCACTTTTGTCCGTGTGGAATTTTTTTATTTTACCATAATACCCATGCTAATATCTAGTTTATATTATATACTAGCACCTGCTAGTATGGCGCACCGTAAAAGAGCTCAAGGAAAGGACCAGCAATTGTAAGTTGATCAATCTATAATCTAATTTTCTTGAGTACACGTTCCCAATTGAAGGTTGCGTATTATGGTTTTGTGCCTCTGGAAAACACCAACATTTTTATCTATAAAAATTAATGCCATGAAGATGTTTTCTTTCGTTTATAAATCAGCATCGATGTGAACTTGCATCAGTAAGTAAAAACAATATCCTCCCTGGTACGCGTCAAGTCTTTTTCTGTTTGTATAAAAAATAGAATCGATGAAAAACCATTTTTTGTACTACTGAGTACTGACTTGTTGTCTGCTGAGACTGCAACGCAAGCTCCAGTGTTTGAGCATTGCTGCCTACCTATCGTAGGAGTTGCAGCTATAGTCTTCGTGGATATTCTTTCTCCAATGCAGGTACGGTTAGTGCTTCTTCTTCCATAGCTCCGAAACTTCCCGTGACCTCCCACTCCTATGTAACTGCAAGTGACCTCTGGAAATCTAGCACGCCAAGAATTTGTAGTCGCGATTCGCCGGCGCCGCGTCGGAGTCGACCCGATCCGAGTCGGCCTTCGCTCTTTATCCTGCTCGGACGATCTCCCGCAGAATATTGATTTTTCTCTTTTCTTGCGAGGAAATCTGTACGGGATTCTGTACGAGGGTCTCCGACGAAGGTAATCCTAGACGCGGATTTCTTCATCTCTAACATGTTCACATCAGAGATGCAGAAAACTCGTGTATCCAAAGTATGTTGACCCACATCGCCAGTAAGGAATCCTGACATAGTGCCTGATACCTTATGTTCCCAGCAAAAGCATACTTGGTATATACATCTCGATCTGTAACAAGCAGCAGCAGTGGAACACGACAGCAGGGAAGAAGATGGTGTTGGTAGCATTTGACACTTGAATGGCAGACTTCATTGAGGGATGCAGTAGGTGAATGTGTAGGCTGGTGTACACCGAAAGAACCAGATATATATGCGAAGGAAAGTGAGAACTTTGGCCGCCATATTTTCTTCACTCCATGTTTTTTTTCCTCAAACTGGCTGCAACCATTTCCATTAACACAACAGAAACAGAGTCTCTTATATGTAGATAGATGGGAAGGAAAGTGAGAATTTTGGCCCATCTCTCTATCAGTTTGTCGAGTGAGGAGAAACAACTGGCCATATAAAAGGTTTAAATCGATAACAACATACATACAAAGACTAAATGCGACATATATTTTTTTCCACTACGGGCGAACCCAAATTTCATTGTCAGAAGGTAACAAAATTACATAATGTATTTCACCCACCAGTCCACCATTTGCACCACCGCCCAACACCTTTGAAACTACTCGCTAACCAAGATACTACACCAAGGGTAGTAACCTTGTTACCCCTATTCAGCCAGTTCAGAACCAATTATGATTACATGAAGAGATTCCATTTTACAGAACAGATCACAAGCTATGAGATTGAAAACAAAAGACACTCCACTAAACGCCGTGTTCCTTCCCTATTGTAGAAGCACCATCCCAGTATCGTCCTGTCCAGCTTCTTGGGGATGAAATTGCAACGCTGCAACCTTCAAAGCTTCTGCTCCTGCTTCCATCTCCCCTCTGTCAGTATCTTGCTGTAGCTCTGGCCAGTAGAACAAAAAAAAGAACAAGCCACACACACAATTTTAGTTGGAGATTGTCTCATTTTTTTCTCAAAGATTATCTTAATCCTTGATATCCATATGGCCCAAAAAAAAATAGCAGCTAACCTGCCATATGTATTTTGTTTCTCAAAGGAAGATACCTTTTCACCCAGACCCCTTACTGAATAAAAGAGTTTGGTCTACAGTCAGCCCCAATCACACAAGCAACTAAACTCCAGATATATTTTGACATCGAACATTCAAAGAACAGATGGCCAAACCATTCATTGCATGAGCAAAACACACATTTCTCGTCCCCTTGCCAGTTTTTCACAATGAGATTATCTTTAGTCAGGATGGTATTGTGTTGTATCAGCCACATAAAGATTTTTATCTTAAGCGGAATTTTTGCCTTCCGGATTATCTTATGTGCCATTGTTGTCGCATTACTACAAAGGTGATCATATGTTGATCTTACTGAAAACTGGCCAGATGACTCCCAAATCAGAGACACAGAAAACTCGTGTATCTTGTGTATGCTGATCGAGCCATGTCGCCAATAACGAATCCTGACATAGTTCCTGATACCTCCTGTTCCCAGCTAAAGCATAGTTGGTATACAGCTTGATCTGTAACAAGCAGCAGTGTGGAACACGACGGCAGGAAACAAGATGGTGTTGGTAGGATTTAACACTTGAATGGCAGACTTCGTTGAGGGATGCAGTAGGTGAATGTGTAAGCTCGTATAGACCGAAGGAAGCAAGATATATATGGTCTTTATCAGCTCATTGGTTCTGAGATAGGAAAACCAAAACGCTCTGTAATAATAAGAAGTATCCTTCTTCACTCTGTTTTTTTCTCAAATTGGCTGAAACAATTTTCATTAACACAACAGAAACAGAGTCTCTTATATGTAGATAAATGGGAAGGAAATTGAGAACTTTGGCCCATCTCTCTATCGGTTTGTCATGTGAGGAGAAACAACTGGCCATATAAAAGTTTAAGTCAATAACAACATACATACAAATTAGAGTAAATGTGACATACGAGAAGTTATCTTCGTTTCTTCAAAACAACTGGATCCACCAAATTTTTTATTTTCCATTCAGCTTGTACTTCAATCAAATTTATTTTATCGATCCGGATTCTATGGGTGGCGAATGGATCAAGCTGCTCCATGCAAAACCACTCAATAATGCTTACAAAGGCTGAACTAACTTCTGATTGACCAAAGTGTAAGGCAGGATTGATATCGACTTATCGAGTGAAAATTTCCATGAGACTGGAAGGTGTGGACATCAGAATTAATGCATGGGCTAGACTCGGAGCTGTAGAGCATCCAAGGGGGACTGTTGTCAGACAACACTTATGCAGGATCGACGGAGAAGCGACATTAAGTTGGGAGAAGTGGGAGGCTGGGAGATGAAGCTGCAGTTCAATGGTGAAGTCATTTGACAAACATCGTGCACTAGCAATGGCAGCGGCACGTACGAAAGAATCTGCCATGTCTGTAGACGAAATTCGATAGATTTTCGAGTGAAACGTCCAGCAATTGAAGGCTGCTTGGATCTTTGCCTCTTAAAAGCCTCCGCGCCATGACTTTGTAGTCGCGGTTCCGTGGCATTGTGTCAGAGTGAGATCTGAATTGGCCTTCTCTCCCTCTACCAGTCGGTCTCCTAGGAAATTTTTTTCTTCTTCTAAAATGAGACAGCAACTTTGCCGTCCATGCATGCAATGCAACTTGCTAAATTCATCATAATTTACTCACTGGTAATTTTGATTGACAAAATAACAATTTCAATTAGTAAAATTTGTGATAATTAAAACATATTCCATTGTTAAGTTTTTTCTGAAAAATGAACTCATGCAATTAGATTCTCCACAATATATAAACAAGTCAATTAATGATCACAGGCGTCAGGCATTCTTCTCAATGCACATTAGGATTGCGTGCACGGGAGCACTGCTGACGATACTAGATTATTAGGAGTATATTTCTTCCTTGTAATATCTTATTTTTAAACAATTACTGTGTAACCCATTCAGACCCTGCCGTGGACAAGTCGGTACAGAGAATGCATCCATTTGACCATATCCACATAGCATGATACTGCACCTACGTGACCGTAATTTTGCTGATACCTCCTATAACTAGCTAGCATTCCTCTTAAACGTCATAGTTTGGCATACACGCAATCCCATGTCCGATCGAAATTAACGAGTTTGTTCAACAAGGTAGATTATATAACAAGCCGGCTATGAGCAACTTATATAGTACATATGGAACACCTGTTCATTGTACGTGTGAAAATAAATATGTTTGTTGTGAAACTATTGCAACCTTTCGTTCAATCGGCAGTACACTGATAGGTACTGAAGTAGTTCCTTTTTTTTGGATTGATGTGGAAATACTTTTTTTGTATTAACTAACATCATCATAATTGTTAGTGCTGGACCATGAGTCAATGACAGCATCTCCTACAACATTAATTTTCATTGAGATTTGGAACAGGAACGACCAACTATAGTAGGCATCAACTTAATTGTAAGATCAATTATCATATCACATCGTTTGTAACCTAATAAGAGCATAATTGTTACTGGGGGTGGGAGTGGGAGAAAGAGGCTGAAATTTTTAACCTTGAAGTGAAGGTGGACGTTTCATTGGGGGTGGAGAGGCACTGGATTTGAGATGACCAGTCGATCTCCAATGTGAAATAACATATGCACATACATACACTGGACACGTCTCTGATGTTTTCGTCCCCATCAGCAGTAACAAAATGCGTCTCTGATGTTTTCGTCCCCATCAGCAGTAACAAAATGCGTCTCTGATGTTTTCGTCCCCGCCAACAGTAACAAAAGCATCTTTGATATGGGCAGATCAAAGACATGGATGAACAAGTCGCGTCTTTGATAACTGGTTTGTCTGTCAGAGACTGTGTGGAGTGCGTAACTTATGAGTGAAACATGGGCCAAAAGAATCATGTACTACTGTTACATCCACGCACTCACCTCCACCCAACCCTGCAACCTCTTTCCCGCGCGCTTCCCCTTTTCTCTCATCTCCGTTACCATGGCTGTTATCCACGGCATCCACGTACAGTGAGATCCTCGGTGCATTGTCCACTGCTGGGGTCCACAAGGAGATCAATGACGTGCAATTGGTGGCAGCCGGGATTCACAGCGAAATGATCTACAGCCTGGTCATGGCGGTGGCAGATGGGGATTCAGGTCATGGCCGCAAGTGCAACATGAAGCTGGGCAAGGAGTAGAAGGATGCGATCCTCTGCTTGGGGCGGCGCTGGCATTCTCATTACCGGTTCAAAGGAGGCTGAGGTCTACTAGATTATGAGGATTGACATGTACATGGCAGCAGTTCTGAAGCTACTAGATTATTGGTATATTTTTCTTCCTTCTAATATCTGCTTAACACATTTAAACATTTTTGTGTAACCCACTCAGACCGGCCATGGACAACCTATGGACAGAGCATGCAGCATCCATTTCCACCTAACTTGATACTGGACTCGAGTGACCGTAATTTTGCTGATACCTCCTACTTCTAGCTAGAGGAAATTCCTTATTTGACACTGAAAAACTTACCCATTCCTTATTTGGCCCTGAAAAAATTTCCGTTCCTTATCTAACACTGACTTGAACTTTCATTCCTTATTTGACACTCCCGTCAGTTCCGTCAGTTAACTCGGGTGAACAGTGTCCCGTGAACAGTAACATGTGTGTTTAATTAACAAAATGACATCCAAATGGTCTCTAAAATTCATGAAATTTTTTGTAGTGATACAAAATATAGAGATGAACTCATTTTACACAAAACCTCATATATATAATTTAAAATATTAAAACTAAAATTCACCAAAATATGCTACTTTTAAAGACCACGTGAATTTTAAAGCATAAAAATTCTTTCCAAAAATTATGTAAAAATATCCAATATTCCTAAAACATGATGAAGTTATTTATGAAATTATTATCCTTCTTAAGTTACATAGATAAATATTTATTTATTATGTAAAATTATTGTTTTAATCAACTTAAATATTTATCTATGTAACATGCCATGGATAATAATTTTATAAATTACTTCATCATGTGAAAATATTATTGGATATTTTTACATAATTTTTGGAAAGAATTTTTATGCTTTAAAATTCACGTGGTCTTTAAAAGTAGCATATTTTGGTGAATTTTAGTTTTAATATTTTAAATTATATATATGAGATTTTGTGTAAAATGAGTTCATCTCTATCTTTTGTATCACTACAAAAAATTTCATGAATTTTAGAGGTCATTTGGATGTCATTTTGTTAATTAAACACATGGGTTACTATTCACGGGGTACTGTTCACCCGAGTTAACTGACGGAACTGACGGGAGTGTCAAATAAGGAATGAAAGTTTAAGTCAGTGTCAAATAAGGAACGAAAATTTTTTCAGGGCCAAATAAGGAATGGGTAAGTTTTTCAGTGTCAAATAAGGAATTTCCTCTTCTAGCTACTTGTTGTGTCGAAGTATATGGATATGTGCGTCATAGCTAGGCATATATGCATGCAATGGCGCAATGCCATGTCGGTTCAAAATTAACGAGGTAGTTCCACAAGGGCGCAATATATGTTATATAAGCAGCCAGAAGCCAGGCAGTCAGCTCTGAGCAACTTATATAGAGTGTATGGAACACTTGTTCGTCATTGTACGTCTGAAAATTAATATAGGTTTGTTGTGAAACTAATGCACCTTTTCTATTGAATCGGCAGTACAGTAACATATAGGTGCTGAAGTAGTTCTTCTTTTTGGATTCATGTGGGAATACTTTTTTAGGATTAACAACAAAATAGTAATTGTTAGTGCTGGACCATGACAACATCTCTACAAGATTAATTTGCATTGAGGGTAGGAAGCAGGAGCTCTTTTACAGTACCCAATACCACCCCTGGGTGGTATATGGTATAGACATGGGTAATTTAGTAATTGCGACTACCCATCGCCGGTCGCCGTACATAGACAAGAGACCGACGTCGGGAAAATGAGGAACATAGGGAAATTAATAAGATTGTGAGGGAAATGAAACGGCAGGTCACAGTAAATTTGAATGATCGAATGAAAAAATTACTTAATTACGTTAATTACAGTGATGCCATTTATATTTCTTCCAATAATACCCTTATACTACCTATATCACTCCCCATATACTACCTATACCACTGGTCCACGTTATAATGGTATATAATTTTTCTCAACTAATTAGAAGTTTATATATTACTCCTTTTTAACCAGTGGTATTGGGTACCGTAAAAGACCTCGGAAGCGGAACAACCAACTAGTTGGCATACAACTTATACACTGTAAGATCAATTATCTTACAACATACCACGTTGTATAATTTGTAACCTAATACCAGTATACGTGAAAAGAGGCTTAAATTTTTAACCCTCAAGTGAAGGTGGACGTTCATTAATAATTTTATTCTCTAAAGCCACAGCAAATTAATAGCTGTTAGGCTTCTAGTTAATTCAATTTTGCAACAAAGGATTCTTTTATGTAAATCATGAAATCTGCCTGCACCTATAACATATCCATTTTTTCTGCTCATTCATGATATATTGTTTGTCTCATTAAAAGAGATATAGTCTGAGTTCGTTTCATGTCAACTGAGCCGCATCACGATCTATCAATGTGCAATAGAATATTTTCTCTAGCAAAACACTATTATCCCTTTTGGACATAAGTATGTTCTCCAACATTATTTGGTGACCCTTTGTGTAGTCTCGGCAAGTGAGAACATCCTAAATCTTAGGTTGCTGAGCGACCAAGGCAGAAGGAAGCATGTTATAGAAGATTTAGTTCAGTGTTGAGATAGGCAAACTAATAAAACCCACCCGGGCTGGGGCGCTGCTGATCAACGTGTGCGCCAGGATGGCAACATGGGCACAATCTGTAGCAGGGCAACTTCTTACCTGTAACATTTAATTTTTGGAAAGTTGTAGCTTACATGCTTTTTCTGAGAAGTTTTTCTTTCTCTTTGAGAAAACTTGTTCAAAATACCTTTTTTTCAGATAACTTCAACTAAGTTTTACACAAATTCTATTCGCAACAACTTAAACTGATGAACTAGTTGATATGCTATTAGACTAATTCTCCTTTTTGCCACTGTTCGCGAGTGAAACATTGCTCATAATTTAACATGTATATCTACCCCACAACATAAACACCCAGACACAACGGACCCAATCAAAATTACACCAACACAATTATAGTCAAATCCATGTTCCATCAAAATGTGCTGTCTTTTACTGTCTTTTGATGAGCAGCCCAATATCTGAACATCAGTTGAGTGACTACCGAATTGATTCAGATAGTCGAAGAAACCTTAGAGGCCAGGTTTCTTTCATGTTCTAGTCCAAGAATGATTTCTGATTGTTGAAAAGCTCCTGATACTTCCCGTGCCCAGCAAAGACCTTACATGGCACGCAGCATGATTTGTCTGATAGAATTGGACGCTTAAATTAAATCTGAGACACTTACAATGACGGATGCAGTAGAGTGTAAATGCTGGTGTAGTCTGAAGGGAGCAGGTTAAGTTACAGGAGGGGATTCAGTTTTATAGTATATAAACAAAGGATCCGAGCTCGTAATAACTTCGGGTATCACGAAATGATCTTGCACAGGTGGCGCAAGTCCTCGATTTGGCCCTGTCACTGCTGGCATCGTGGTGGATCCATGTGGGATATACATTCCCAAGTATCCTCAAGATAGAAGACCGAGTCATAGTAGAACCACTCGGACAACTACTTGTGTACTCCTACTAGGACTAGGACTCCCAAATTATAACCGACTAGGAGATTACCATGTAACCTTCCCCCTGCGATATATAAAGGAGGGCAGGGGTCCCTAGTTCGATATAACCAAGAAGCCTGACAGGCATACAACCACACAAGACAATACAATCAACCATACAGGACGTAAGGTATTACGCTACTCGCGGCCCGAACCTGTCTAAATCTTTGTGTTGTTCATGCACTGTCGTTTCTAGAACTCAGCGAGACCCACAAATCTACTCTCTGAGGTACCCCCAGGCAGACGTACTCGACATAATTCGTCGACAATCCCTCCATTGACAGAGCCATATGGCTTCACCGACGGCTTCACGTTCTTCCATGGAGCATGGTCAGATGCAGTCCGCGCCTCCGCGGTGGAAGCCCGATGTCTCCTCCAGTAGGGCGTCCTCAAGCTCTGAATCCAGCATCATGCATGGTAACACTTCAATGGTTCCATTCGTGAAGTGCGTGAAATCGTCCTATTGTAAGTGGTGCCAGTTCTGAAGAAGTGATGTATTCAGTTAATCTTTATTCAGAGATTGCCATCTTGGCACCAACGATGTCTGCCAACCAAGTCATGTAGTTATGTAGCAGCTATTATGACAGCCAAATATGGCTGTCTTTGTTTGTTTGATTACCTCCAAAGATTGTGTGCCAAAAATGATTTTTACTGATTTTAGCCAATTTACCTGAGGCTCTGGTGTATGGTCAATAAATCTTTCTCTGCATCTCTGATTGCGTAGTGAAACCTGATATAGTCTCAAAGTGTCAGCGATCAGCACTTCGCATGTCAAATTAATGTTTTAATTGTAAGTAAAATGAACTTAAATGATTTCAACATGACGAACACTTGTTATCGAAACAAATTTATTTAGCCATGTTCTTGCTATCTTTTTATGAGCGCTACTACGCGTACAATGATTTTTTTCTTATGGCTAACTGTTGAATGATTTTTCTTACGACTAACTGTTCAAATCGCTTGTGCCGTAGCATCCGATAGTTCAAATGCATGGTTGTCTTTGAGTTGTGCACAAGTGATTGATTGTACATGAAGGATTTTCAACCAGTACTTATCAATGCATCGAGTTTGTATAGGAACTAGGTTTGCACCTCATATGTTGCCCAGGAAAAAAGGGTAAATTAGAGCGGCTCTCTTTTTTATTGAAGGAACACTGGTAGGTTTGTTTTTAAAAAAAATGAGAAGGACCACTGGTAGGGTTTGGTTTAGGGCGAGGAAGAGGTGCGGGTGAGGTGGATTTGGAGCCGATGCTAATAAACGCCAATTGTATTAACCATTCTTGTTAATGAATTTGATTCTGATAGCAATTTCAATTAAATTGGAAACCAAACTTATTTTATGGAATCAGACTCAAATCAAAACAGATACATACGCGCTCCCAGAAAAGAAAAAAAAATAAAATTAGACAGCGCGGCCAGACTGTGTGTGCTACTGCCTGCTATGTGCTGACATGACGGGCGACTCAGGTTCGAGTCCGGTGCGGCGGGAGGAGAGGGAGAGGGAGACGGGCAGCGGGGAGGACTGGGCTGGCGGCTGAGTGGGTCACGGCCCAAGAGGGAAAAAGAAAAGGGCCGAGCGACTGGGCTGAAAGAGAAGAGAGGACGGGGGGGAAGAACCAAGATGATGATGAAGTTAAGGGGCAAACGGAACTCGCACAGACACAATAATTCTAAGGCTTAAACAAATGTAATTCAAACTTGAATTTAAATTTTAATTTAAACTACAAGCAAACAAAACTCAATGCAACATAATAAATGTATTAAAAACTTATTTTGGCTAAAATTATCTAATGATATTTAAAATGATTACAAGGCTAGAAATTTACATTAAATCTTAGAAAAATTATTTAGACTAATAAGTCCTAGAAAAATTCAGAAAGTTGATAGGTAGATTATGTAAAGATGTGCGAAAGCTCTTAGTCATGGACGTAGTATGAACTAAGTAGTATAGGTAGTATAAGGATACTATGGGGAAAAATAAAATGACAGATTTGTAATTTTGACATATCTTTAAGTTTGGAATGGCAGATATGTAATTATGGCATATCTTTAATTTTTCATTTCATTGTTTGTGTCTCTCCTACTTTACTTTATTTTCATTTGTATCCTTTCATTTCAGTCACTTTATCCGTGTGGAATTTTTTTTATGTTACCATAATACCCCTGCTAATATCTAGTTTATACTACATACTAGCATCTGGCACACCATAAAAGAGCTCAACAGCAATGGTAACAATTTATCACCACGCCCTGTGTGCTATGAAAGGATCAGTACGTGCCCCAAACAATAACAACATCCAGTGGCACTGTAGGTCTTTTCTCTAAGTATGTTTATTGATCCAGTGCAGCTGAGGCATTTGCATTGCCTGAGTGCATACACCTGGAGTGAACTTTCTCGATGTCCTTCAGCTTTGCAGACACATCATTCATGCTCATCCTCTGCTCAGGTGACTCGCTTGAGCACATCAGGCCCAGCTCAAATATTGATGCAAGGATGTTATTACTCGTGGTAGCCAAA
Organism: Echinochloa crus-galli; assembly: GCA_900205405.1. Taxonomy (NCBI): domain Eukaryota; kingdom Viridiplantae; phylum Streptophyta; class Magnoliopsida; order Poales; family Poaceae; genus Echinochloa; species Echinochloa crus-galli. The sequence continues at coordinate 148,619 of OAMR01000090.1, read as the reverse complement.
GAAGATGGTATAAGGGAAGTGTTGTTCTGTTGACGGAAGCAAAGACGCATTCCTTCATCCTGCAGAAGCTTGTGTCGGTAACATCAATGAGCCTTGGGGGAAACGCTTCAGAAACCCACTGCCTCAGGCTTAGACCTCCAACAAACATGGGATCTGTGGGCCTCTTTCCAGTGAAGACCTCGAGCAGCATGATCCCGAAGCTGAACACGTCACTCTTCCGCGATGCCTTTCCCATGAATGCATACTCTGCCAGAAAAATGTTCTTGCACCAAATTTAGAATATTGATAAATAAAGGACACTGCATATATATTTCTTGACATGTATGAATGCAAATACCTGGTGCGGTATATCCAACTGTTCCTGGAATGCCAAAGTCTGCCACAAGGGCAGTCATCTCTGCGTCAAATAGCACATTGCTAGGTTTCAAGTCGCAGTGCAGGACAACCTCACAGTGGCCATGGTGCAGATATGCGATTGCCATTGACACGTCTAGAATGATACTAAGCCTCTTTGAAAATCCCATGTGCGGCCTACTCTCCATGTGCAGGTTTTCTCTAGGCTACCGTTAGGCATGTACTGTAGCACCAGTCCTCTGAAGTCCAAGGCCATGTTTAGTTCCTAGTCACATCACCAAATTTCTAAAAATTCTCTCTTCAAACTTTACTATTTATCTATCACATCAAATCTCTCTCCTCATGCATGGAGTACTAAACGTGGGTAAATAAAAAAACTAGTTGCATAGTTTTGATTTACACGACGAGACGAATCTTTTGAGCCTAGTTAGGTCATGGTAGGACAATGTTTACCACAAACAAATGAAAAGTGCTACAGTGCGCTACAGTGTCCGATGTTACTTTTTCACTTCACTTTTCACCCTTTTTTCAGAAACTAAACACCCCCCAAGTTACAACAAGTGCTCAATATCCTTATCAGATTTCGATGCCTAGCCATTCGCAGTGCATTACATTCAGCATCGAAGCTTCTCACAGCCTGCGCAATTTCCATATTCAGGACCTTTATCGCAACAATCATACCATCATCCAATTGAGCCTTGAAAACTTTTCCGAAACTTCCAACCCCAAGTAGGTTTTCCAGATTGAAATTACCAGTGGCGCAAACAATTTCATGGTAGGATACTGGCCTATGGCTAATGACATTAGCCAAATTGGTTGAACCTTCAACATCTACCTTCTTCTTCTTGATTTTCTTTCCTCGTATAAGGTATAACAAGACAATAGTGGCACCAAACGATACGACAATAATGGGGAGTACAAATTTTATGAAGTGTCGGCCACAAGTTGTATGGGGCTTTCCTGGACATGATGAAAATACAAGACCAGGGGAACCGCCGCACAGCCTAACATTTCCCATCAATGATTGCATGGTCAGGTTTGAGAAAACAACTCCATTTGGTATCTGGCCTTCTAGATTGTTATAGGAGAGATTCAGGTTAGAAAGGTAGGTAAGGTTGGTGAGGTAGTTTGGTATAGTACCTGAAATATTGTTAGAATAGGTCCAATGCTACTAAATTTGTCAAATGGCGAAACGAATCTGGTATTGAATCCTCAAATGAGTTGTGTGACAAGTTTAAGTAGGTTAACATCTGATGGTTGGCAAAGGAATTCGGGAGGCGACCGACTAATTGATTATTAGAAAGATCCAGTTGGTCTATTGACAGCATGCCACTGAGATTAGAAGGTAGTGCACCGCTAAGGAAATTATGGGAAACATATAGTTGGATGATGTTATTTAGATGGAATAAGCTTGTTGTTACAGTTGAGGATAGGTGGTTATGATCTAAACAAATGTATTGAAGCATTGTGAGGTTTGCTAGGCTACCTGTATGGATCCGGTAATTTTATTATGGCGGAGGTCCAACCAAGCAAGTCTCGTTAGCATACCGATTTTCGTCGGAATCGGGCCAGAGTTCCTGGAGGTTTCCTAACATCATTATGGATTCTGGGATAGTTTTGCTTAGTCGGTTGTATACAAATCCCATGGAGAGGAGAGAACTTAGATTTGATAGTGTAGCTGGAAGCTGACCAGTTATCTGGTTCTCGTTTGCGAAAAACTCCAAGAGGTTACTAGAGAGGTTCCCAACATGGTTGGGATTAAGACTTGCACTAGTGAAAGGATTTGAGGATATGATAAGGTATTGAAGCCGTCGACAGTTGGAAAGGCCAGCCAAGAAATCAAGGTCGCCCCCCAGGTGATTATATTTAACAACAAGATACTGAAGGGATCTGATATTTCCTAGTGTGGATGGTATGGGCCCAGTCAACTGGTTATATGCTAAATTCAAAAAGATTAAGTTGGACAGGTTTCCAAGGAATGCTGGAAACGGACCAGTTAGCTGATTAAATGAAAAATGCAGAAGAGTAAGTTGACTCAGTGTTTGTAGTTCGACAGGAATTTGTCCACTTAGGTTGGAGAATGATATATCAAGAACACTGAGCATGGTAAGGTTGCTGAGCGCACTTGGTACTGGTCCAACAAGGTGATTGCCTCCTATAGAAATGCCAGTGAGCTTCAACAGCTGAGCCAACCATACCGGCACAACATCCACAAAGAGATTTACAGCCAAGTTAAGTCTCTCAAGATGCAATGATGCTGCAAGTCCCGATGGAATTCGACCTGTGAATTTGTTCCCATAGAAATCAATTCCTGTCAGTAAGGGGAGGTAGAAACTTCCATTGTCAGGTATAGGCCCATGTAGATTGTTGTTCCCAAGCGACAAGATTTCAAGCCTAGACATGTTAAAGATGGTCGGAGGTGCTAGACCACTGAGCTGGTTATATTTCAACCATAAAACTCGAAGCATAGGCAAAGATCCAATACCATGTGGTATGCAGCTAGACAAACTGTAGTTGCCTATGTCTAGTATGCTCAGTGAAGGCGTGGCCATGGATGAAAAGTTCGGCATCGGACCGGTTAGGTAATTTTTCCTCAGAGATAGCTGCCTAAGATTGCGGAGGTTTAGCAATTCATTTGGGACTCTACCATACAGTTTGTTCTGATCGAGCGCAAGAACTTTAAGGCTACTCAGGTTACCTATGGTGGATGGGATGATACCTGAGAGACTATTATTGACAAGATCAAGAATCATAAGACGAGACAACCTTCCAAGATCATCAGGAATGGAGCCTACAAGATCGGTGCCGGTGAGGTTGAGCACATGGAGGAAAGAGATGTTACCGAGGTGCGGCGTGAGCTCTCCTCTGAGGGACACGCCCGGCAGCTCCAGCGCGGTGACCCGCTGCCGTTGCCGGCTGCAGGAGACGCCAGTCCAATGGCAGAAGGATACCTCGGGTGTCCAATTACTTGCAAGGACGTGAAGAGGATCTGATACTTGTGATCTGAACGCCAGCAGTGCAGCAAGATCAGTGCTGTTGCTGCTCCGAGCAGCAACAGATGGAGTGGCAGCTATGGCCAAGGTCTGTAGCAGGCTGGTGAGCATTATTGTTACCATGGCAGTAACGATGTGTGGGTGTTAATTCCATGTCGAAGACTGGCATATGACTAGTACGTGTGAATGGTGTTTGAGTTGCTAAGATCGATTCCCTGTTCATATATATACATGGACAGCTCTCTTACTGTTCAAATGTGCATGGGAGCAATCCTGGTCTCGGTCACAGACGACTAGACCCACACACACCTATTATTATCCCAATAAACATCTAGAAGCTACATACCAGCAGATGTTTTTTAATCAAAGTAAGAATTGTATTATATCAATACTGAGTATATCATAATGATACAAATAGCACTCTTGAAAATAAAATTATATTTAAGAACAAACAAGTACCGCTCTTCATTTTCATTGTACTTGCGTGCCATGCAGCTCTAAATATTGATCCTGAATATGAAAGATTGCATAAGCGTACGCTTAGCAAGCATGCTGAGAAAAGCGTCCAAAGAACGATGGCCAACATCGACGAGCCGTCTTTCTTCTTTTTCTTTTTGCCACTGATGAAGAGAAGATCGATGTTGAAACTAACAAAGTGACAAGGTATATACGCGTTGTTTGAGTTGAAATATAGCTGCAGTAATAAAAACACATAGAACGCTAAACATGTGTTTTGATTCCTTGGTGAGTAGGATGCACAACCAACGTCTACTAGCAATTCAATCTAGCCATGCCTGCCAACCCATTCTAATTTAGGAAGTGGCTCAGTCCTGAATGAGGAAGAAATGTTGGGGTGGGACAGAAAAAAAATCGTGAATAGATATGGATGTATGGCTAAGAGTCTGTTTAGATCTAAGTGATAATGGTGGTGAAAGTGCTAAACTTAAACACTATCCATCCAAACAGAAGTGTACTGAACTTTAACAGGAGCACTTTAGCCCATCCAAATAGCCCTAAAAATCTGGTTAGTTGGATGATTAAATATTGAGTGAGATACAAATCAAGTTGACCACGAATAAGTCATCAGTTATAGCCTGTTAGTGGAGTTCATTGGGAAACAAGGGAGAGGGTGTTGCTGGGTGCGGTTCCAACTGCACACACGCGATGGTATACTGAGTCGAGCTGGGTACATCATATCATTGGGTCAACTATAACAGACAGAACTGGACATCAGAACCGATTTTAGGTCACAACCGGCTTTAAAGTAGATGGGCTTAGGACCTGTTGGAACTGGTTGTGATGTTGTCCCTATTGTGCATAGACTTTCATTAAATTTGGAGAGTGTACTACAGGCACTACAAGAATAACTCACATCCGCACCCCTCATATGCCTCGGTGCACTCAAGATCCGGTGCTAATATAACGTTAGCACCGGGTGCGAAATTGGGGCGAAATTGGGGCGTCCTCGGGAACCCTTTAGCACCGGGTGGTATTACGACCCGGTGCTAAAGGCCCCGACCCTTTAGCACCGGTCGTAACATCAACCGGTGCTAAAGGGTCACCTTTTAGCACCGGTTGGTGTTACGATCCGGTGCTAAAGGTCTTTTAGCACCGGGTCGTAACCCAACCCGGTGCTAAAGGGGGTGTCACATGCTACTACAAAACAAAAAAATCTTCTATCTCATCACATGTGCTTTGTAGATGAGATGGTTAGGTGGGTACGCGCGAGCCAAGAGGTCATGAGTTCGAATCCCCGCAGCAACGCACATATTTTTTGGCAAATGGACACACCTTTAGCACCGGTTATTTAACCCGGTGCTAAAGGTGGGTACCTTTAGCCTCGAAAACATAGCACCGGTTGGGAAACCCGGTGCTAAAGGGCTTTCCCAACCGGTGCTAATGTCTGTTTCTCCAGTAGTGAGGCCTACAGCTACACCATCGTGCGATTATCTATTAGGCTCCGTTTGGATGTAGATATTGGAGGGCTTGGCATTGAATTGGTTTCAATACCAAATCAGAGTAGTATTGGTATTGGATGACAATATCAAAGCCATTGTTTGGATGTAGATGAATTCACAAGATGGAATCGAAGGATCCAGTGAATGCCGATTCGTGTTTGGACGTTCAATACCATGGCATTAGCAAATTGACCCGCTCGCCGTTGCCGATTGCCCACTCGCCGTCGCCGACCGGCCGCCCGTAGCCTCCCGCTCGCCGTCGCCGACCGCCCCGCCCGTCGCCTTCCGCTCGCCATCGCCGACCGGAGGAGGAGAGCGCGACGGAGGCAGAAGGGGAGGAGGCCCTGTCTCCGTCCCCGTCGACGGGCGCCGAGCCGCCGCAGGAGACCGGGATGAGGAGCTCCCGGTCCCGGTCCCGGTCCCGGTCGCGGCCGCCCATCGGGGCTCCTTCGCTGCGGCGGCGGTCATCCACATCTGCGGCGGCGGCGGAGCTTCCCCATGCCGCCGGCGAGCGGTCCAGGGCGGAGGGAGGAGGCGGCGACACAGCTCAGGAAGGAGGGGTGGCCGCCGGCGTCGAGGAAGAAGAGGGGCCGCCGCCGGCCTCGAGGAAGAAGAGGCCCGCCGCCGCTGGTCGTTCCTCCGTCTAACCGTGGGGACAGGGGAAGGAGCTTGCCAGATCTTGGAGGGGTGCGCCGCGAGGGAGCGGCCATCGATGGGGAGCTCGCCAGAGGGGGGTGGGTGCCGGCGAATGGGAGCGGGAGGGGCCACGAGGGAGCAGGAGGTCCGCGCCGCGAGGGAGACGGTGGAGAGGGACGCGGGGTGAATGCCGCCCAATACCGAAGCTGCTCCCTCTGAATCGATGGAAGGCACGCGGAAGGGAAAGGAATGCCACGGGGTATTCACTGCCATTTCCATTTCCCAATTCTATGACCATCCAAACGCTGGAATTAGAGCCCCCAAATGCCAATGCCAATTCTTGGTCTCCAATGCATACATCCAAACGGGGGCTTATGGAATCTATTGGCAATATGGACAATGTTTTAGCTAGCAAACTGACTATGCCATTTGAGATATCAAAAGGCTACTTTTTGTAAGGTGCAGTATTTTTGCAATGTTGGATGTCAAATGTTTCTTCTGATATTCATTTCCCAAATTGGTGATGAACAATAGAGAGGCCACAATTAGCACTCCACATCGTACCTACCTAATTAAGGGCTTGTTTGGTTACTTGGTGCTAAACCTGTACTGTCTAAATTACCCTCCGTCCCGTAAAGAATGTCATCCTCACTTTTTGAGAAGTCAAATCATTTCAAGTTTTGGATGTCAAATGTTTCTTCTGATATTCATTTCCCAAATTGGTGATGAACAATAGAGAGGCCACAATTAGCACTCCACATCGTACCTACCTAATTAAGGGCTTGTTTGGTTACTTGGTGCTAAACCTGTACTGTCTAAATTACTCCTCCGTCCCGTAAAGAATGTCATCCTCACTTTTTGAGAAGTCAAATCATTTCAAGTTTGACTGAATTTATATAAAAAATTACTTACATTTATGATACAAAATAAGTATCATTAGATTAATTACAGATTATATTTCATACTAAATTGATTTGAAGACATAAATATTAGTACTATTTTGTATAAACTTGGTGAAAGTTGAAATGGTTTGACTTCTCGGAAAGTGAGGATTGCATTCTTTACGGGACGGAGGGAGTAGGTGTATAAAGTTTAGACACTCCTTGTTTGGTTGTTGTGTCTAAAAGTGTTTAAAGTTATGATGAAAGACCAAAGTACCCCTAATTACTATTGCCCATGGTTTTGAAAGAGGGGGGACCGAGCACAATAACGAGGGCAGCTGAGGGAAAAGAGACCTCTTTTGGTGATAGATGTGCTACAACACCAAACTATCTTAGTTTAGTTTAGCACCTAATAACCAAACATGCCCTAAATTAATATTTAAACGGAGCAGGTACCTATCAAACAATCCTTTTGTTCGCTTTCAAATCACAGTTCATCCCAAATTTCTAGTGCTTACTACCTTGGTTAGGGCAATCCTTCGTTAGAGCTTACTATCTTGGCTACGGTAGTCTCAATTCAATGAATAAAATAAGATATAAGATGGATAGCATCAAATTTAAGCGTGGTAGAGTGATGTTTACATTAAGATAATAGTAGCTACTAGTTTGTTGATGATGCGGAGACTATAAAAATATATTTAATGTTTTGGGTTGAGATTGACGTTAGAAATTTGGGACTGAGATCCGGTGCAGTGGGAACTGCTGCTGCAAGTTACCACTGCACGCGATCTGCACCGTTGATCTTCAGAGGCTGACGGACAAGATCGAGTGCTACAGTGGTTTCTGCTACAGTATTCTCGGTACAGTACCACGTGCTACAGCCTACAGTGCATGAACAGTGCTCGAACATTGGCCTGATCCCTTTCTCTGTCTGCAAGTGGACATGAGCTGCTACAGTGTCACTGCTTATCTTGCAGTGGTAGTGATCACTGCACCAGATCCTGGTCCAGGAATTTGACGTTGACCGAGCAATTCTGTTTCATAATTCCTCACCGACAGGTAGGGCCAGGTAGACGGTCACTGTCTCACGGAGACGTCACTTCAACCGGAGCTCATCTCCCATTCTCCCCCGCCGCCGCCGCTGCCGGCATGGCTCGCGCTCTCCAGGCCCTCCGCCGCCGCCCTCACCTCCTCCGGATCCTCCCGCGCCCCGCCCCTCTCTCCACCTCCGCATCGCCTCCCGACCCCCGGGAGCTCCTCCGCATCGACCGCATCCTAAACAGCCCCGCCGCCGGCCAACCCTCTCAACCCCAACACCCCCCACGCGCCGCCGCTGCCGCCACCAGCCTTCACCACCTCCTCCACCGCGCCGCCGGCCTCACCGCCGCGGAGTCCGTAAGGAAATCAGTTTCGTTATTATCCATGATGCCATTGTTAAGTTTGTAAAGCCCAATCCTTTGCCAATTTGATTCTTTCAGACTTATTTTAGGACAGATCTGATGCTTTCAGTCCATAAAATGTAATATAGTAACAGGCCTTGCTTCAAAACTTGTTACATGAGCATTTGCTTACTGATCCCACACAATGGAGTTCTTGGCGAACACAATGGGATTCGAGGTTCGGTGGCTGGTGCAGTATCCGGAATTCCTGGGGGTGAATTTAGATAAGTGGATCATCCCGCGGCACAATGTGGTAGAGCATTTGAGATCCGTCGGCGGTCTCGGGGATCCTGTTGAGATGAAGCACTATGTGAGGCTCAGTCGCAGGAGGTTCTACAACATGTTTGTCAAGCCGTACCCAGAATGTGAGAGGATATTTGGGGGACTAGCCAGGGAGAGGGAGGAAATGGTGAGGCGGCAGTACCCAACGGGGTTCTGGAAGCTGTTTAAGCCGGCTAAGCATGAGCGAACTCAGGAGGAGGTGGATAACATGAAACTTGTTGTGGGGTCACTTCGTTAAGTTTGTTATGATCATGGGAATGCCAATCCGTTCGAATGCATAACACAGCAGGCTTGAAGCTAATTGTGATTGAATCAAGAAGAGGTGGTTGAAAATTTCATTGTCAATGGAACTAGTCGAGGCGATAAAGAGTGCAGATGGTATTGCGAAAGCATACCTGTTCAATTGAGATGACTGTTTGCGGACAAAAAATGGCACTTTTTGTGAATGAAATTGAACACACTGGATATTCTCAAACATGTTTTGGCCACATGTTCCACCATGGATCGCAGGATTGAACTCCTTTCTTGAAGGTGTGATTTTTGTTATAATGGCTCACCATAGTATGCTGATCAGAGCAAGCGGATAAAAAAATCAGGAAAGCTAGCAGCTGATGCAAGGATTATCTGAAGGTATCAACAAATGGATAGAGCAGCACCAGAAGGTTGTTGCTTTTTTTTTTCCTTTTGAAATTATGATCATAAGAACATTCTGCTGAGATGCATATGCTATTAGTACACCAAAGTTTTCTTGTGTATGCATTGGGGTCATTTGTCTGTTCACAAACATTTCACTGCTCTTTTTTATTGTTATGTATTTACCTTTCATATGTGTTCTTGTTCAACATTAGCATGAGTTACTTATTGATACATCTTTAATAAATATATTAAAAATATCGTTGTTTTAGTTTATTGGGATTGTTCCTCCATTCAACTTCTTCCAATGCACTGCTGGTGTGTTGGATTGTGTTTCGCAAGATATATTGTTAGGAGGGCCAAGTGCCTATTGGGCCTTAACCCATTAGGGTCAATTAGGGTTAGTTGGTCTAAACCTCTCTATATAAGGAGAGGAGATGTATCAATCTAATCAAGCAAGAGATTAGAAGGAAAACCCTTCCCTCTTGCCGGCCGTGGGCAGCAGCCCCGCGGCCGGCGTTCCCTGCGCCCCTCAACCCTAATTCTCCACGAATCAGCCCCTCTTCCCTGCCCACGAGTACTGTTCCCGTGAACAGTAACTCGCCAGCTAACATATATATTGAGTGACTTGTATGAAATTTTGCTCTTACATCTTATACCATTACATTATACTACGAAATTTTGTCTTTGCTGATGCATCTGGAAGAAAAGAACAGCAACTGGTATTCAATGGGTATTCGTCATGCAACTATAGGATCTCTTTAGGATAATGGATTTGGAAAATGTTTCTGTTCTTCCTTTACTGCTGCATTTTATTCTTTTGTGACTTGGAGAAACAGAGTTTAAGAGTTTGTTGTTTAGTCCACCTAATTGTTTCACACATCCGAACTCTTTCTGTGTTAGGTTATTGTATTCATTGGAAATGTTAGTTTTGTAGTAGTCATCTCCATTGGGTGATTTATAGTAAGCCAATAAAGATGAGATTTTCAGTGCATTCGAATTGTAGCAAATTGTGTTGCACATGCCTCATTAAATATGTGAACTGGAAATGACGACATGTGCAGTGACAAAGTATTTCACTATCTTTTTCGCCAACAGTAATAAGCAATAATTACTTTAAATAATTTCAGTTTGCAGGTGGAAATTAATCTTTCATTGAGTTAAGACATGATAAGATGTTTAGGTGGCATTTAAATTATCATAGAGATTTTGATATAAGTACAGTTCACTGTTTCAGATAAGACATTAGCTTGCTTCACATGAGTTGAGGAAATTAGTTGGTGCAAGGACTGACTTTGCCTTAGCTTCAGCCCACATTGCTGGCTTCAGGATAAGGTATACCAGTGGTGTTTAACCAACTGAAATACAAGTCAAAGAACAACAGATATTCCAACATTTCTACCTTACCATAAACCAACAACTGGTACATAGTGCACCTCCCTTCTTTGTTCTCCTTCCGCCTTAATGCCTGTCAGTGAACATTTAAACTTCCTAATTTATTTTCTATTTTCATGTGAAAATGTTATTTTTTACAATTCACTACGAATATTAGTTATAAATGTCCAGTCCTCAATCTTGCCATTTTCATTCTGTTATCTTTGAAAAGCACCACTGCCATGAAATCCTTCAAACATTCAGACTATCATTGTCGACAGGACAGAATTCATCCATGCTGGAAGTATGGGATTTGCTTAATGACTACCCTCTTCCGGTACAAACAACCGCTATTCCTCATACCCTGGGGGCTCCAGATGAAAGGAAGAGCAGACCCAGAGCCACTCGCCGATGTGAACTGTAGTTTTCTTTGGCATTCACAACTCACAAGCATCGGAGCCTGACTGATGATCAGATGAGTGCTATGGTTGTAGTTGTGTGCACATGATAAAAATTGTCCCTTATTTTCCATACCTGAAGCAAAAGTAGCAGTTTGATGAATAAATAATGTAAGGAAATCAGTTTCGTTATTATCCATGATGCCATTGTTAAGTTTGTAAAGCCCAATCCTTTGCCAATTTGATTCTTTCAGACTTATTTTAGGACAGATCTGATGCTTTCAGTCCATAAAATGTAATATAGTAACAGGCCTTGCTTCAAAACTTGTTACATGAGCATTTGCTTACTGATCCCACACAAGACGAAAACCGCTTTGACATGAGAGACCAGTTGGTTCCAGGATTCGTCGCCTGATGGTGATATACCAGTTTTTAAAGGATTTGGGATCTTTTTCTACACCATGCATGAGATCTAATATTGGTACGATCAAGAGTGCAATTTTTTATCTGTTTTGTTTGGACGATCCTATAGCACTCTGATCTGATGGTGCTCACTCACTTTTGAAATTTTGGTAACTGAAGGAAACGCAGCGTCAGAGAATTTCTGAAAAGTGTTATCTTGATCCATGGAATAGAAACTAGCATACTAGGACCCAATTAACTATCGCGGGTGTTCATGCTAGTCTTTTATGACAAAATTAAATTTTAGGGATGCTCTGGAAGTATAAGAGAGTTAGATAAACCGAATGTGATAACCCATCAACATAATTCTCAAGGAAACGTCAATGTACTAGGCAAACCCACCGAATCAATTCAACCCGGGTAAGAACAACATATTTCTTTACTCCCTCTGTCCGAGTAGAATGACATTCTAATTTTATTCTAAGTTAAGCTTTGTTGTGCCATTTGATCAAGTTTATACAAAAAAACATATGTAATGATACATGCATGTATCATTTGTAAGTTGATGATCGAGAGCATCAGTGTTACAGGCATAATCATACATGTTGGGAAATAGTATATTAGGATGCGGGGATTGTCAAATGAGTCATTGTTTGGACTCTAAGACGTAGTTGTTGTATGCATATGTGGCATTGGCTTCCTGGGCCATCAGCCGTTCAGCACATCTAACCACTTGGAGAGATCAACCGTCAAAACGAGCAACACGAGATAGTGTGCGTGTGTGGAGGAGGGCGATTATGTCATAAACAAGACTTGCGCTCTGTTTGGTTAATTATAGAAGAGTTTAAGGCAACTATAAAGTGTATATAACCACTATATATAGAATTTTGAGAGAATTTTTGGATGATTTCGAGGATCATCCCTGTTCGCCTGGATGGTTTCCAGCCAGTCAGTAGTGTTTTTCTCTCAGCAGAAATCAGCACCAGCCACCGACCAGCTAGCAGTGTTTTTCTCTCAGCAAAAACCAGCACCAGCCACCAGCCACCTGCCAAACGAACAGGGCGAGCGTCCCAAGTTCTGACAAATTATATGCCAATAGAATATTGGTTGCATATGGTAGCACATATGCAACTAACTTTTTTTTATTTGAAGCGTATTTCTTATTATTCTAAGTAAGACTTCTTCACAAGAGCATTTCAGTATTATCTTCATTTTTAAATATATGTCATCTAGGACAAGGTAATTATTTGGCAACTAAAGTAGCAACATGTGAGACCCTAACAAGCTTTCTATCGTCTTTATATATACCACTAGGTGATACCCCGCGCGTTGCTGCGGGAATTTGTTAAACAAAATTTTAAAGTGAATTGTGAAAGTATAAACACCAAACTGATTGCATTGCAACGTTCTTTAGTAAACATTATACATGGAAGTATGACTGATCATACATGTAATTTCTACTCCTATAATTTGCAATTGCTACACACAAAAAGTACACACAAAAATGTGATCACAGAAAATCGGTTGAAGAATAAATAGATGGTCTAGTGGATGATGACATGGCTTATAGTGGATAGGGATATGGCGCATAGTGGATGATGACGTGGAATGGTTGCATGTTGAGAAATCCAACCATGCTTGTTAGTGGGTACCAATTATATAGGTTATATAGATTTGTTATGGATCCATAAGGTTGGCCTACCTTGTTGCCCGTCGACCTTTTTATATTTATCAACTCGATAATATTAAATTGAAAAGGGGGTACAATTTTGAGATCTTCAATCACAAACATGGACACAGCTTTTGAACTACTCAAAAGGAGTTGATGAGATGACTCAAGTAAAAGCTCTAAATCTCAAGGGAATTTGGTATAAAAAAAACTTAGTTCAGCACTTCTAATGGAGCGAACATAGGTGAGATCTTCAACGGGGCACCAAGCCGTAAGAGACAGATGGCCTCACCAGAGACCTCAGGGGATGTGTTGCCACTCGATTTAAGTGTCTTAGTACTAGCTGAAAATTCACAGCTTTTGCTTTGGCCTCCAGACACACATATATTTGAATCCATTTCATAACTTATGATAACTCATAGTTAATACTTCCTCCGTTCCAAATTATAAGTCATTTTGGTAAATCTAAATTCATAGTTAGTAGTATGTATCTACATATATATGTCTAGATACATACTACTAACTATGAATCTTCAAATGCCAAAACGACCTATAAATTGGAACGGAGGGAGTATTTGTTTTCGGCTCGTCGGTATTTTGGACTCCCTCAAAAATGGTTCTTTAAGCATTATCTTTAAGAGTATATGTGCTTTACATGCTACCTTGAATATCACGGAGTTACATGTATTTTTAAAAGGGACATGTCTATTTTACACCCTCCAACCACCATAGAAGTCTGATTTTCAACCCGCTACTATAAAACACCATAGGCCATCCCGCTGTTGAAACCTTACAAATTAGGACTTCTGGGTGGTTTCAACGGCGACTTCTCTATATATTTTGCACCATAAATAGTTTAGTCCGTAGCAATACACGTGCACGTCACCTAGTTTTTTTTAAAAAATGGTTGAATCTTTAAAAAAATCAAAATTAATCTATTTTAAATCAAAAAATTATTAAACTGGCACCCTACAGTTCTAAAAATGTAACATGTATGTTGGTTCTCAATTTCAAAATAATAATTTACATTAATAATAAGTGACTAGAAGCAGAAAAAATGAGGAACAAAAATAAATAATATTCAAATAACTCCCATCAAAGCACCAACATATATGTTACATTTTTAAATTTTTATGGTACATGTTTCATATTTTTGAATTTAAATTGAATTAGTCATGATTTTTTGTATTAAATCATTTGTTAATTTTTAAAAGATAAAAAACCACCTCTGAAACCACCTCAAATTGCATGATTTTAAAAGTTGTATGGCCTATCTCTCTAAAACGAATCCTGAGCCAAGCTCGGACCGGCGGATAGGGCCACGTTGCCTGCGATTCGCAGCCGTTCGATCGGGCGCGTCAACGGCTGAGATCAGGCGAGCTCGCGGCAATTTGCAAAAAGACCCTCGATGTTTACTGGAATCAACCCGTCGTCCTCCTCTCCTCTCTCTGTTTCTCTCTCTCTCGCTCCCTCCGCGCGTCCCCACGCCGCCGCCTCCCCGCCGCTGCTTCGCCTCCTCCCCGCGCCGCGCCGCCCCCTCCCTCCCGCTTCTCCTCCCGCCCACTCGCCGCCCGCGCGCCGCCGACGTCTCCCGCACGTTGCGGCGCGCCGACCCCTGCGCATCGCGCCGCCGTCGCGGTGGGGGAGACCGCCGTGGGAGGGGCCGCCCTCGCCAGGCTGAGCCGCTCACGACGGCCGGCGGCTCGCCGGTGCCCGCGCTGGCTGCAGCTCGCCGTTGTGTGCGCTGGCTGCCTGCCGCTCGTTGTACCCACCTCTCACCCATCATGAAGAACATAGATAAAAGACAGAGACACGAGGATGAGAGACAGGCAGTGAAAGGATAAGGTCTGAGGGAGGGATACCGCGTGAGGTGAGTGAATAAACGATAGGAGAGCTTTGGGTGGCCCACAGTAATATTTTTGGTAAGCGCCGAAAGTTACGAATATGTGATGGCAAAAATAATTGGCAAAAGTTACGAATAATTGTGCCGTCTTCGCCTTCTTCGACCACGCGGCGGCGTTAGGGTCGAGTACTACGCGTGCGCCGCTCCGCCAGGCGCGCAGCCTGGTGCCTGACGTACCTCCACGGGCGCTCGGTTGTGTTCGCGTGCTCCACCACACGACGGCCGAGCGGTGGTCATGGCCATCCCGCATCTACAGAAGGACAACTCGGCGCTCGAGATTGAGGCCAGCCAGCAGCGTCGTACCGCCGCGATGGCCACACTGGTTCCCTCATGCAAGGCGCGGCAACGGCCGCGCCGCGGTTTCCAGTAATGTCTGGTTTTATAATAGAGAGTTGAAAATCGTACATCCGTGATGATGGGAGGTTGTAAAATGAACTTTTCCCTTTTCAATAACCATGTGGACCAAAATAAATTGACATGCTTCCATATATTGACTGCTACCTCCATGTCAAAAAGAAATACAACTCTAAATTGTAAGTGCAGTAAATTTTATATAAAATAGTATTAACATTTATAATACTCCCTCCGTTCTAAATTATATGTCGTTTGACTTTTTCTAGGTTAAGTTTGACCGGCTCGTCTTATTCAAAAAATTTGTGTAAATATAGCCAAATTTAAGTTATTTTTGAAGAATGTTTATTAATAAAGCAAGCCACCACAAAAAATTTGATAATTTGCACAAAATTTTGAATAAGACGAGCCGGTCAAACTTGAGCTGAAAAAAGTCGTTTAAAAAGGAGGGAGTATAAAATAAGTATTTATGATACAATTGAGAAGTGAGAGTTGCATTTTTTTTTTGAGACGAAGGTAGTATACGTACATTACTCATGATCTCTATCACCTAAAATCACTTGGATGAAACTCATGAAATCATTATATGGTCCACGTGTGCGTAGTTGTACTGTACTGTGCTGTACAAAATCATGGTTATAATTGTGCACAAACGCAGTTGTACTTATAATTATCCTTTTTTTTTATTTTTTTTACTCCAAAAGAAAAAAAAACGTGTACCCCCACCTGCTCCTGTCCCCGCGGACGGAAAGAACGACGGGCTCGAGCCCATCGCCGTCGACCCCCCTCGTCCCCCCTCACTCTCTGCCGGATCTGATCCGCCGCCGCCGCCGCCGCCGCCGCGCGTCTCCCCGTCTAGCGGGAGTGGAGATCCGCCCAGGCGAGATCTCATTTGGCTCACCACCAGTGCCGGTCAGTGATCCTCGCTTGCTCACACGAATTCGTTCAGATTCGCTCAGCCGTGGGCCTAGTTTACTTCTCAATCTATCGAACCCGCGCGCACCCGCCCTTCTTTGCTCCCCATTCCGAATTCCTGGTTTAGTTGGAGCTCGATTCGTGCGCTGCGTTGTGTCTGTTAGCCTCCTTGGTATCCATTGATGTGATCCAGTTAGCAGTTGGGAGATGCAGATTCAGTTAGCCGAGGAGCTCATGCTTTTTTTCCCTGTGAATATAGCTATCCTGGGGGAATTCCGTTGCTCCTTGGGTTTGATAATGCCACCAGGAACTGCCGATTAGCAAACCAAGGTGTAGATCTCGCGTCTTTACCCTCTGCTCTTGTTTGCTCTGCAGGAAGGGATTTTTAGTAGCATCCACCGATGAATTTCCTCTACCGGACCGCAGCACAGCCTGTGGCGCCCGAGCCGCCACGGATTCCAGAGGATACCTTGCCGAAGCCAGCCGCGACGCTGGAGGGTCTCATCATCGCAGAGGATTCGCACCAGCCTTCCTCTGGCCGCGGCGAGGATGGAGCTGCTAGCAATGGGCCTGGGGATACGGGCGCGGATTCCGCGTCTGTAGATTCGAAGACTTCTATGCCACTGGGCACGCACACTGATGTCGCTGAGGACGAAGGATGGATCACAATTCCATACAGTTGGGTTCCTGACTTGCTCATCTCATTTTGTTATATATCATATAAATGCATTATTGGCGTATTAGACATGACTTCATTTTTAATCTTGTGAGTGCGAAAAGATTCAGTTTCAGGAATTATCTGCTAAACATCTTAAGGCCAGTGATATGTTTTCCTTTTGAAGTGCTACTGTTGGTTTCTAACATCTAGAATTTGCTTACAGAGTCACTCCCAGATAATTGGAATGATGTTTCAGAAATGGTTCAATTGAGGCCTTTGGACCGCTCCTTCCTTTTTCCAGGTAGAAAAATGTGCTTTCCCTGTGACTTCAGTTCAGATGTCTGCCTCTACTGTATCTTACTCGTTACCTACTTTCTGGAATTGACTTGGTTCAGTTATCAGGCGAGCAGGTTCATATACTGGCATGCCTGTCAGCTTCTAAGCAAGACATACAGGTTATATCCCCCTTCAGAATTGCTGCAGTGATGTCGAAGAATGGAAATTCTTTGCAACACTCAGCGGATAAATCTAGTCCTGTCAATGCAAATGGTCGTGATAATGGAACAACTGGAGAAAATGGCTGTCAGGATGTTGATAATGATATGCAGAGTGTTGAACTCAATGGTGAAGCATCTCCTTCGGAGCATAATATTTTGGAGACTCAATCTCGCCTACAGATGGAAGATCATAAACAGCAAATAGAACTTACGCTGCGAAGATTCAGAGAATCCAATTTTTTTGTCCGTATAGCAGAGTCAGATGAACCTCTGTGGTCCAAAAAACGAGCAACCGCAACTAAGATGGTTGACGGACGGTCAGATAGCCAAGGAAATAGTAAGGCTTCAAGGAGTAATGTTTACAACACCATTTCTGATAAAGGGATTTTCGATGGCAGCACATCTGGTGGAGTTGCTCGAGATACTGTGAAGTGTTATTCTCTGCAGAATGGAGACATAGTGGTATGTTTTGAAGAGTCCTTTTTAGTTGCTGTGTGACATATATGCTACAACTTCTTGTACTGTACGACCACTGAATGTTGATGGGCATGGCATAAATAACTGCAAGGTTTATACTTCAAGATAAGCTTAGCCAAGCATCAGGCACCTTCCTGGAAATTGACTCAGATCTGCTACTACAATTCAATGTGCATTGTCAATCAATTACAAGTTAATTTAGAATTTTACATTTGTCCTTTTGATTTCTTTAAGCAACATTGCCTCTAAATGGTTTTGCTAAATGCTGGTTGGTATAAATAGCTTTGCACTTAATAAGAGCAAACATGTAAAGAATTGGCATTAATCATTTCATTTTTCTGGGAGCTCAATGATAAATTTGTGTCTATTGTGGACTCGAAGTAGCACCTGTTTCATCGGTTTTAGCAACTTGGTAGCACTGATTAGTTTTACACAGAGATATGTCCTGAACACTTTTAAATATGATAATGACTTCTGTAAAGTAAATTTCAGAAAACTACATTTGATTATAATGCTACTTAGAACCAGTTTCGCAGTACACTTTATTGACATGAGTATCACAAACTACAGTTCTTAGAGTCAATTTCAGAACAGTATACTTGTATTTTCATATTATATTGCAGGAGTACACATTTATTGGCATACCATATCATGAGACTGTATTTTCATTAGGGCTTAATACTTCAAATGTGTATTTTTGCAATATGAAACAACTGCATAGTTATGTGATACAGTATAATAATAGTAGTTTAGTTTTGCAGTGTTAACTATTAAAAAAGGTGGTTTAGCAATATGGAATGTCAGTAGAAGTGTACTTTTCTTTTAAGTTCATTCTTGTAGTTTTGTGATTGCTTTTTGTTACTTTAGTGTTGTTTTCTGAAATTGACTCAATTAATTACTTTATCTTTATAAAATCTTTGTGAATCCTCTATATAACTACAAAATCTGTAATTTATTAGTTGCAGAGACACGCATGGTTTTTCAAAAGTAATTGTCTATAAGAAGTTACGGGTGTTACCATTTAGCTATTCATCCATGTGTTTTATTGTAATTCTCATTTAAATGCATGCTGATTCAACAACCATGTCCTCTGTTGGAAGGATGCAGGTTGTTTTGCAAGTGAATGTTGGTGTTAACAAACTGGAAGATCCTGTGCTTGAAGTTCTTCAGTTTGAAAAAAGTATATCAAGCAGTTGTATGCCTGAGTATCTTGTGGATGGACTTTCCGACAGTAATGATGATCCGTGTCGGGAGCTGCTTAGTTGGCTGCTCCCTTTAGATCGCACATTACCGCCTCGTTCTTTAGCGCCCCCTACTCTCAATCCAAGTGCATCACACAAGCAATCTTACTCTACTACTGGGTCTCAAATATTTAACTTCAGAAGCTACTCCATGCCTTCAGGTTATTCCGTTCAGACACCCAACAACATAAGACCACCACCAATATCTGAAAGTCAAGAATTTATGCCTGAAAAGCCTGCAAAAACTCCTGATATTATAAATGATGGCCAGCTTTCGTTTAGAGGAGTTCCATTGGAACCTGAAAGGTATTCTGTACGTTGTGGTCTGGAAGGCGTGTATCTACCGGGAAAAAGATGGAGGAGAAAAGTTGAAATCATTCAACCAATTGAGGTTCATTCTTTTGCTGCAAAATGTACAGTGGAAAATCTTCTGTGTGTCACAGTAAAGGTGCGTTGAATATATCAAAGCATTCATTCTTTATTCATTCGTAAACTATTCTTTTGAAGATAATGCTGATATCGTGAATTCCTATTGCAGAACATTGCTCCTACTCATGCGAAAGATATAGTTGTATTCATTGATGCAATTACTATCGTATTTGAGGAGGCATCCAAAGGAGATGCTCCTTTGTCATTACCAATTGCTAGTATTGAGGTTGGGCATGGTCATAGCTTACCAAATCTAGCACTCAGGTACATGCAACTTTTCTCATTAATTATGCTCATGACCTACCTGCTATTGCTGCTTTATGTAAAGTCAAAGCACAACATGATTTCAGCAATAAGAAATTTATTCCCCTTTGAATTTTCCAAACTTAGTGGCATAAGATGCAAAAAATAAATTAAATTTTGCAACATGTTTTGGGATCACAATTTATATCAGCCCTCCCCCCCTATTTCTAGCTTCATGCTGTGCACTCAATAGATGAATTGGAACGTTGATCTAGAATCTTGGTTTCTTTCTTTCTTTCTTTCTTTCTTTCTTTTTTGCGAAAGGGTTTCTTCAATACTATATGTACCAAGTTCCCGTAGTAACTGTTTACCTTCCCAGATTCAGTTTAGTTCTGTGTGCTTTTAATAACTTGCGAAGGATGTGAGCTTTGTTTTAAGTACTATGCATTATTTGTTATCTATCTAGGAGGGGCGAGGAGCACTCTTTTATTCTCAAGCCAGCAGCTATGTCCTCAAGGGAACGGAGGACCAACAGTGATGCAGCTCCTGTTTTGTCACTCCCAACAATGACCAATTCTACTTTAAATACTACGCCAAAGGTCAGTGAGCCCTATGTTGCTCTAAGTGACCAGTATGCTGTACTGGTATCGTATCGCTGCAATTACACAGGTAAACTGTCGATGAAACAGAATAGATTCTTTAAAACAGGAATAGAGTGCACATTTCTGATTGTCAGCCCTTTTATATTCTGTAGAATCAAAACTTTTTTTCAAGCAAGCCACAACCTGGAGGCCCTCTGCAGCTAGTGATCTTATGGTCTCTGTATCATCTGAACTGTCTTTACGAAATCCTAGCCTGGGTGCTCGAGTCCCTAAACTCCCTGTGCAGGTTATTGCAGTACCTCGTCAATTATTCTTATGCAAATTCTCATTTATCACTTCCACAGTAATATATTGTTTCCTTCCAGGTATTAACCCTTGAAGCTACTAATATGACATCCGAAAACCTTACGTTAACTGTCCTTGCTCCTGAAGCATCTGGTTCTTCTTCAGTTGTATCCCTGAACTCAGCTCCAACTACGCCAAATGGTTCTTATGATGGTGTCAATGAGTCAGCAAAAAGATCTGGGTTGGGAAAGCAGGAAGTTGGCTTTCGAAGATTGAATTCTGTCCTGGCTACATCTCCAAAAGAAAGTGACAATGGAGGAAATAGAATAAGTAATGCTTCAGGCTGCACTCATCTGTGGTTGCAAAGTGCAGTGCCCCTAGGGTATTGAACCTTACCTTCTTTTCCTTACTTAAAAAAGAGTCAACCTGCGACTGCTAATTCTATTCCGAAACACTGTCAAATAACATTTTGTTGTGGTGGATGTGGCTAACAGGTGTGTTCCTCCACGTTCGAGCACCACCGTCAAACTTGAGTTGCTTCCGTTATCAGACGGAATCATTACACTTGATACACTTCAAATAACTGCAAGGGAGAAAGGTAATTTGTGACAATAAAGTAGAGTTAGATGTGCAAGGAGTAGAATGCTACCTTAGCGGCTGGATACAGAATAGTCAAGGTGAATTTGTTATTCTTCTGTCTGCCAGACACTGGGAGGATTAGTCTCCCTGTTTGAAGTGAACTAGAAATATTATTGCAGCGGATTCAGATCACGATATGTCTTAAATCCATTCAATATATGAATAATGACATACATATCTTTTTTTTTTCAATCGGTACTGAGAACTGCTCTTTGCCCTTTCAGGCCTTGCCTACATACCAGAGCACTCCTTGGAGATACATGCTACTTCTGGCATTTCATCTGGAAGGTCTTAGGGTACAAGGAGTTTCAGTTGGTGTATTGTTCTGTATATTGGTGTCTGGGACTCGTCGACCCATGCAGAGTGCGAAGCCACACTTGGCCGAGTATGTTGCTCTTTTATTTTGGGTGTGGAAGCGCTTTGACAGCATGATCTTGGAGCCAAAATTTCACCATATTTATGAAATTGGTGAGGACTGAGGATGTCAGCCTCCATGAACGGAGGAACCAGCATGTGTATCATAATTAGGTTTCTCAAGTCCATTCATAGACAGGACAGATTGACTACACAGGTTTATGAAATTTGTAATGTTGTGTTGCATAGTTTTGATGCCTTTTTTTTAACGCTGCGATGTTCATTTTTTGGTTACATGTAAACCGTGTTACTGCTCTCTTGTTGCGGAACGGTTGTACCATATACGGCCCCACATTGAATTGTAATGGGAAAAGGAGAAATGTGGAACATTGGATCCCTTGGTTCATTTTCATGGTTTCTGCCAGCTCTCTTGTCTTTGTTAAATCCATCAGTCCAGTTTCGTTTTGTTTTTCAATTGTCATTTTTTTCATTTTCGCCACATGGTTGTTTATGCCATACAAATTTCGTTATTAATTGTAGTTGTCCATGCAAGCATTTTTTAATAGGTTTAAAATTTTTGAATCCAATTACATTCACAGCAACCCATACCAGCACGCCATCAATGCTGCAATGCACCACGGTGCCGGCGGCGGTATCGTCGCCTTGCGGCTGCCTGCACGCCGGCGCCCTTCCCGCTCTCCTGGCCGGCCTCGCTCGCCGCGCGACGACCCCGGCGACGGCGAGGCAGCTCCAGGCGCAGCTCCTCCTCCGTGGCCTCCCGCTCCCGGCCCGCGCCGCCGTCGCGCTCATAACCTCGTCCCCTTCCCCGCGCCACGCCCGCGCCGTCTTCGACAGCGCCGTCCCGGCCGCCCCCGAGAACGTCTACCTCTGGACCGCCACCATCGCCGCCCACGCCAGGCACGCCTCGTCCTCCTCGCCCTCGGCGGCCGCGGAGGCGCTCGCGCTGTTCCGGCTCATGCTCCGGCGCGGCGGCCCGCGCCCGAACGCCTTCACGGCGAGCTCCGTCGTCAGGTGCTGCTCGGCGCTGCGTGCCGCCCTGGAAGGGCGCCAGGTGCACGGGCTCTTGAGGAAGGCCGGGCTGGGACACTCTGCGCACGTGGGCGCCGCGCTGGTTGACATGTACGGGAACCTGAGCCTGGTGGCGGACGCGAGGAGGGTGTTCGACGAAATTCCCGAGAGGAACGTGGTGGTAGGGAACACCATGGTGGTGTGCCACGTCAGAGCGGGGGATGTGGCAGCTGCACGGGAGGTGTTGGATGGGATGGCGGAGAGGGACCCAATCTCTTGGAATACACTCATGACGGGGTACCTGCGGCAGGGGGATGCTCGTGTTGCGAGGGAGTTGTTTGAAGAGATGCCGCAGAAGAATGTAAACAGCTGGAACATGATGATTTCTGCATGCGCAGAGGAGGGTTCGTGGGCTGATGCAGTCGGGGTGTTCAATCGGATGCGTCTTGCAGGGTTCCAACCTGATGCTGCGACGATGGCTGTGCTCATGTCCGCTTGTGCACAGCTTGGTTCTTTGTCAGTTGCAGGACAGGTTCATGGGTTTTTGAAAAAAGGCTTTGTTGAAATGAACTGCCATGTGCTGAATTCGTTGATTGACATGTATGCCAAATGTGGTAGCGTCAGCCAAGCTCATTTGCTGTTTGTTGAGACACATCTGAAGGATACGGTGTCTTACAATGTGATGATCAGTGCTGTTGCACACCATGGGCATGGTAGAGATGCACTTCAGCTCTTCAATGAGATGGGTGAGGAAGGGTTGCAGCCAGATTCTGTCACTTTTCTTGGAGTTCTGACAGCTTGTGCTCATGCCGGACTAGTTCACGATGGAAAGTGCTACTTTGAATCTATGAGGACAAATTTTGTTGAAATGAACTGCCATGTGCTGAATTCGTTGATTGACATGTATGCCAAATGTGGTAGCGTCAGCCAAGCTCATTTGCTGTTTGTTGAGACACATCTGAAGGATACGGTGTCTTACAATGTGATGATCAGTGCTGTTGCACACCATGGGCATGGTAGAGATGCACTTCAGCTCTTCAATGAGATGGGTGAGGAAGGGTTGCAGCCAGATTCTGTCACTTTTCTTGGAGTTCTGACAGCTTGTGCTCATGCCGGACTAGTTCACGATGGAAAGCGCTACTTTGAATCTATGAGGACAAATTATGCAATTGAGCAATCATTGGATCACTATGCTTGCATGGTGGATCTCTATGGCCGAGCTGGACTCCTTGAAGAAGCATACTGCTTAGTGCAGACAATGCCAGTGAAACCACATGCAGGTATCTGGGGAGCCTTGCTCAATGGCTGCAGGAAGCATTGCCACGTTGAAGTTGGTAAGATTGCAGCAAGAGAACTCATTACTATTGAACCCAGGAATCCTGGAACCTATGTGCTTTTTGCAAACACATTGGCTCATGGTCAGCAATGGGATTTTGTTGAAACTGTGTGGCAATCGATGAGAGGAAAGGGTATTGAGAAAACGGCAGGGTGCAGCTGGGTTGAAGTTGATAATGTTATTCATGAGTTTTTGATGGGGGAGTTCTGCCACCCTAATTCCGATGAGATTTACAGTGTCCTTGAGCATCTGTACCTGCAACTGACTTAAGTTTGGTGTTGCTGTGAAGGAGTATAGAGGTATGATCATTTCTTATTCTGGATGCTTTCATATGTAGTGGCAGGATGTGCAGCCAGAAGAAATTTGCATCCATCAAATTTTTAGCATGTATGGGTTCTGGGTTGTTGAAAGCTGTGACTTGAAGTGTAAACTTCTAGGAGCTGTTACCACAAGGACAGTTTCATTCATAATGACTGTAGACGCAACCTGGTGTACATGAAAATGTGGCAAATTGTTGTATTCTGCAGAATCCATGACACGAGGACAAAGCCAGGTCAAGGTATGGTGATGTGATATCTGTCTCTATTGTGAGCTAATTTATGTTATAGCCGTACATTCCTACTTAGTTTCTAAAATGAAGCTGCATCGCAGAAAAGGTTATTTGAGAGTGAGCAGAAGGGCTGCTTGCTCTTCTAATAAAACATTGTTGAGAGATGGATAAATGGAATAGCAGATATCCATTAACCTGTTTGTGTAGCATATATTCTGTGCTAAAGGTTTCCATTCATTTTGAACTGCTCTGGCATGGTGGAGGTTAGATGTTGAATCTCTAGTGGAGCTAACATGCAGAGCTGGCAGGATCAATGCAGATGAATTCAGTGCTTTGGATTTCTTGATTTTATCTTGACGCAACTATTGAAGCTAAATACAGAAAAATTGGCACAAGCATAGTGTTTCTGGTAACTTTTCTTTATCTTTATTTTCGTCAATATATTTTGTTTATAGTTTTACATTTGTGAAATCTTAGCCCTTACTGCTCCACTGCATTTTACTAAAAGAAAATAGTTTTGTTATTCTGCTACAGAATGGGGAATCAAAGAAGCATGTAGGAAGAGACAAGATAACGTGATGGGCTTTTTAAAATTGGGAATAGACTGCTCCTATAAAGCATCACAGACCTCTTTATATTATTTGTTGGTAGATATGAAACTGGAAAGGTAATCTCTAGGTTGAAAATATTTGTAGTGTAGCATAAAAATAACCAAAAGAAACTAGTGCCTCCTTTGTAATGAAAAATGTGCCATAGTTGGGGTTTTAATGATGAAATTAAATTGAACACAGTTTTAACAGTCTGCAAACCTTGTTTATTGATGAAAAGGGGTTGTTTGTTAGGTTTGATCCATGGTCGATGCATGTCTACTTTCAATAGTATTGCAAACATTTCAATGGCAATTAGTTACAACTGAATTTGTTTTTTTCCTCAATACATCCATGTATTCCACAGTAAAAATGCTCCTGGCAGAAGTTTTGTTTTACTAGTAGATAATAATACTTAGTTGCTAGAAGTTACCAGGAAGAGTGCAGGGTAGATTTTATAATCTGTGGGAACAGCCAATGGAATATTGCTGTCTGTTGCTGTAAGTAGATGCTGCAACAGAACTAAATGTAGCAAGAACATAATATTATTTTTCAGGGCATCATGGTTATCACCAAAGTGTTCAGATATTTTAAACATCTAGATATTACATAGCAATGTCTCTCTTTCCAGGTACTCCATTACTGCTGGCATTCAAGGCCTTCTGCTGGGTAGCGATAGGGAGCATATATAGGAGCCCAAGTTCAGCATCAGTTCTACCTCCTCTGTGAGATGAACTGCAGCGATGGGCATGGGCAATCGAACAACTTTGGCATCTGTTGAGCAACCAAAAATCTGCAGGATTTTCCATGTCCTTATGCGGTGCAAGAGCTGGATAATATGATGGTGCAGTCGATTACTCCTATGGCGACAGAAAACTCATCGAGGCAGCAGAGCTGGAAGGTGGTGCTCGGAGCTTGATGTCCGTGGGTGATGGGTTTCAGGGATCCCCATGCTAGCGTAGTGGTGTGCCGGTAGGCTGGTAAACTGCGTGTTGATCCTGGCGCTGTCATCGACTTATCGTCTACATGATTAAGTCGCTGGGCTCAGAATTGGGCATGATTAAGTTAAGCCCAACGGCGAGCATGTCACGGCCATGGGTCCTGCTGCCTGCTGGAAACTTGCGAGGAAGAACTAGCTGGCAGCAACATTCTTCAGTGAGGAAGAACAAACAATTAGAGCAGCATGCAGCGTGTTTAGCGAAACTGGAAAGGCCGGCGACCAGGCCAGAGCAAATCAAGATGAGGAGTGTGTTGTCTTGAGGAGCTGGCCAGGACAGATGGCTGCAGCTGATGAGATCGCGGCGTCAGCTATCTTTCAGTAAGCTAGATGGTGTGCTTGGTACTTTGGTAGGAAATGTCAATTAGTCCTTTTTCAGGTTGTGTCAAGAATTGGCAGTGTGCTCTCCTGGGTCCTGGGCGGAATTTGTAAACTCTGAAGCGCAAGCATTGATGCTTTTTGTTCTTTTGCAATGTAATCGAACTATGGGGTTCTTCCCTGGAACTCTAAAAAAGTGAGCATGCCTTTTTTCCCCAGTTTTATTTATTATTTCGAAGGTCGATTGACACATAGCTCCTGTAGTACTCGAAAACAGCAGAATGCTCGAATGGAACCGTTGGTATGAACTGCTGCCAATTTGTTTTCCTTTTTCATCGGAGAACTGTTACATTTTTTTCATCAGATAACTGCTAGAAATTAATTAGCCGACACTGACAGTGATTAGCAACGCAGGCAATCCTCCGACACCGAAACCTCTTGCCTCGAGATTACCGAGCGACATGGATAGGTATCATCCGAGCCGTTAAGTCACAAGCCTGCAGGCCATGCGCTGCTAATTGGGCCCGGCCCACGATGCCAAAGTGCTCCCTAGCCCGCTCGGTCCACTAGGGTTTTGCGGTGGCGTATAAAAGCCGGCTTCCGCGTCCTCACCCCACTCCCAGCGATTCCACCACAGAAGCGGCGGCGGCGGCGGCGGCGGAGGAAGAGGAGGCCAAGGCGAAGGCGCGAGGAGGGAGAGGAGCACCAGCCATGGTGCACGTCAACTTCTACCGCAACTGTAAGCCCTCGTCGGAGATCCCCTCCCCTCCCCCCATCACCTCTCTGCTCGTTGCGCTTCGTCCCGGTTCATCCGGTCCTCGGTTCCGCCATGGCGGCGTGACGGGCGCCGTGATCTGGCTCCGAATGGTGGCGCGTAGGCCTAGCGC
Source organism: Echinochloa crus-galli (assembly GCA_900205405.1). NCBI lineage: Eukaryota > Viridiplantae > Streptophyta > Magnoliopsida > Poales > Poaceae > Echinochloa > Echinochloa crus-galli. The sequence continues at coordinate 121,302 of OAMR01000090.1, read as the reverse complement.
TGCGTGTTCTCGGTTGCGGCGGCTCTGCTGCTAGGGCTGGTCGGCGGTAGCTGTTGGGAGCCTCGAGGGTTTCCTGTTGTTGTGTGAGGTGAATGGTGTCGATGGTCAGACACGGAGTTCCTCGGTTGATTTAGGTTGTCTGCTGCCCTTCGTGTCTGCCGATCTGAAGTGTGCAGGGCGTTGATCTAGATCTGGTCCGTGGGAAGTAATTTTTGGCTGTAGAAACCATCTCTGGTCTGAGACGGGCAGTAAATAGTCGATTGGGTTCTGGTTTAATTGTTCTTGCATGTGGTCGATTGGGTCTCTTGTCGAAATTAGCTTTGGTGCCTACTGGTGGATAGTAGTGTCGTTTGTGAAGGATCTTCTAGGATTGCTGTGTTTTGTGGAGGAAAAAGTTTAGTTTAGAGTTCAATATTGAGCATTTTTTCTTGAAATGTTTCGGGGTAGAGCAACTCGTCTAAAAGCTACAGCATTCTGGCCCTGTAGAGTTTGCATTTGGGAAGTAGTTGTTCCTATAGAATAGCAACTATTTTGGAAAGATGCCATTTGTCTAGATGAAGATTGTAGATGGTGCTGTCATATCTGACTGCCAAATTGAACACTTTTGTTTTGGTTATGGAGCTGCTATTTCCAAATTAGTGTTCTGTTTTACATCTGGAAGCATATATTGCTTGTATATATTTTTCCCCACCATGTTTGCTTAACTGGTTATGAAAGGCATCACTGCACTTGCATAGAGGATTTATTACTTTTCTTCATAAGTATGCTGTTCCATTAGTATCCTGTTCTTTGTATTTTATACTGAAACACTTCTTTTCAGATGGTAAGACGTTCAAGAAGCCAAGGCGTCCTTATGAGAAGGAGCGTCTTGACGCAGAGCTGAAGCTTGTCGGTGAGTACGGGCTGAGGTGCAAGCGTGAGCTGTGGAGGGTGCAGTATGCTCTGAGCAGGATCCGTAATGCTGCAAGGCACTTGCTCACACTTGATGAGAAGAACCCCCGCCGTATCTTTGAGGGTGAGGCGCTGCTCCGTCGCATGAACCGCTATGGGCTGCTTGCTGAGGGTCAGAACAAGCTTGATTACGTCCTTGCCCTCACTGCTGAGAACTTCCTCGCAAGGCGCCTTCAGACCCTTGTCTTCAAGGCTGGCATGGCCAAGTCCATCCACCATGCTCGTGTCTTGATCAAGCAACGTCACATCAGGTATGCTTATGCGGCTCCTTGTTATGAATTGTTTAAAGTCCTGTTATAGCTACCACTATACTGATGTTGATCTGAACTTGGGGTTCTAGACAGAATAATTAAGACATGGGCATGATGATGAGAATATGCAAGTTATCTCACAACGGTCTTCTGATAACTCCTTTGATGCAATAAATATTCTCTGAAGCCCCTTATGTTTTCGTTTCAATAGGATATACCAAGTAGCAATTAGTAGTTTCATACCTCTGAGAGTGTGGTCATACCAATTAGCACCTCTTACTTTCTCACTGACTGAAACACATAAGAGCTGTGATTCTTTGCATCCCTTTTTATCCCCTCATGAATTTTATGTTTCTGTTTCTGTTTGCATCCATGTATGCCTGTGCTAGTTCTGGTACTGGATACAGGACTGTGCATATATTACCACTATATTTTCTATTCTTAAGTGACAAATAATTTGTATTTTTCTCTATTTGTCAAGATTAAAAACATGTTTGGCTGTGCCCTGGCTGTACTAACTTGTGTATAACCTGTTTTGAACTGTGATGGTATGCATCAATGAGTACAGCTTTGTGTGGTTCTTTTTGAAGCCTGTACCAATGCTTCTGTTCAGCTGTTCGTGATTTAATGATTTTTTTAAAATTTATGTAACGTGTTGTTAATAACATGGCTAGTAGTCCTCCAGATGTTATATTCATGTTAGTGCATCATCCAGCTTTGTGTGGTTATTTGTGAATCGATGTTTCTTTTAAACCTTGTTGGCAATGCAAAGAAGTGACATCTTTTCTTGAACATGATTGCAGGGTTGGCAGGCAAATTGTCAACGTCCCATCGTTCATGGTGAGGGTGGAGTCTGAGAAGCACATTGACTTTTCACTGTCAAGCCCGTTCGGTGGAGGCCCCCCAGGCAGGGTGAAGAGGAAGAACCAGAAGAAGGCAAGTGGTGGTGGTGGTGACGGCGGTGACGAGGATGAGGAGTGAAGATGAACCGGTAGCCATTACCTAGTATAATATTATCGAGTCGTCATAAACATGTTGGTATCTTGAGTACTTAGCAGAGTGGCCCGATGCTCATACCCTTGTGCTGAATCGGTGTCACTTATGGTTGTCATTTTATCTTGTCGTGTTATTAGCCTATATTAGCTGCTATGTTTGGAGATGTTTAATCCCGATGCGGTTTTATGTGGTTTTGACTTCTGTTGCCATCAAGCTGTACCTGTTTCCTGTTTGTTACTGAAACTTCGTGCACATGATCTGCCTGAGTTTCCTTGCTGTTTATGTTGATGGGTGATGTGGATATCTCCTGCTCTGGTAAATTTTGTTTTGGTAGACTGGTAATGGCGTGCTGCTAGAGTTATGCTGGCTGATTTGTGCTGCTATAGTTAAGCTAGTTGATCTGTGCTGCTTGTAGTTAAGCTGGTTGATCTGTGCTGCTTGTAGTTAATTTGATGTTGCTCTGCTTGTTTGTTTGATGCATCGTCGTACCATGCTGCAGTGGGATTAGAGTTGCGGGAAATTGTCTTCTTGTAAGGCTGTAAGGCGTTTGAAGTAATGGGCATTGCAGAATTATAGTAACGGGTGACTAACCGTTGCGGATTGCACATTGGGGTTGGTCAGTGACATTGCCAAAAAATCAAAGAACCAGAATGTTGTTGTTTGAGCAAGCGACACCCGTTTTTATCGTTGCACATTCGGGTTGGTTAATGCAAAAAATTAAAGAACAAGACTAATAATGTGAAGAACCTGAATATTGTTGTTTGAGCAAGCGCCCCCCGTTCTAGCGTTGCACATTTCGGTTAGGATCTTGAGCCTGTCGCTGACCATTTTTTTGTACAAAGGTATTAGCCCGCATCCAAATTGTCAACCCAGAAGTTCAAAAAAGAAAAAAATGTCAACCCAATGCTAAGATCTAGTTTCATTTCATATTGTCAGCCCAACTATAAAACCTACTCGATAACATACTTAAGATGTCATAAGGGTTTTGGTGGTGCTCCAAATCTCCACCCCGCTCCTTTTTCTCAAGTGGGAGCTACTCCCTCTCACTTACTCTTGAAATGTTTGGCAGCACAACCATAAGGATCCAGTTCTAGACGACGATGTCACTCATCTAGGGCACAACATCGCTAGTCGTGAATTGAGCTTTGACGTCATGGATCAACCTCCATACCATGAATCAAGGGGATCGAGCTCCAATGGCCATGCAACGGGAGCAGCTTGAGTAGCATGCATGGACATGGAGGACGAGTAGTTGTGTATCGACATCCAGAGCATAGGTGGCTATGAATTGACCTCCAACCAAGCTTTGACGACCGTGAATCGACCTCCAACCAAGCTTTAGGCCAACATATGCACAACATAGGCATGAACGATAGAAATTTAGGGAAGAAGTTATTTTCCACTTCCAAATTGATATTGTGTATTCCTCCCAAATTTAATAAGTTTACTCGATTGTTGAGTTTGGTTTGCCAAGCTATAACCTCAAGCACTACATTTTGATAAATCTAGGTTTGACCAACTTAGCATATTATGATTATATTTACTCATAAACAAAAGACTAAATTACTACCCTAGCTAAAATTTGAATAACTTCCTAAACTATGTTTTGCTTCAAATTACTCCGGCAACTATATCGATTAGTCCAATCTACCCCTTCATCAAATTTTTATTTTTTTTGTTTCTCTATGTATGATGAGAGTTTTAGGTAAACACTTTGTAGGGCAATAGTAAACAATATAGCCTAAAAAATATATTATAATTTTTCATCATTATTTTTCATACAATTTCGCATTGCTTTTATTAGATGCCATGAACTATAAAACTAATAATAAAATATATCATTTTTTATAAAAATAAGGTATGATGTCCTATATCACTCAGACAAAAAATCAACTCAAAAATCCACTCATGCAAAAAGAAATAAAAAAGAAAAATCATAATAAGTAATAGATTCAACCAACTAACTTAGGATTGGTCCCAATATACCCCTCCATAAAAATATTTTTTTGTTTCTCCATGTATGAGCGGAGTTTTAAATTAAAATTTGTAGGGTGATAGTGAACATCATATCATATTTTATGATGTTCTATATCACTCGACAAAATTTCAACTCAAAACTCCACTCGTGTAAGGAGAAAAAAAAGGAAAATCGTAATGAAGGGTAGATTGGACCAATTGACTTAGTCATGTGAGTGATTTGAACCATCAAAATAATTTACTGAGTTATTTAGTATTTTGATATACTCCAAGTAGTTTGGATTTTTCCTGCAAATTATATACGAAACATGTGTTCTGTATTGAGGATCAAGGTCACTATAAACAATTTAAAACATTTATATGTATGCAACTTCGACGATATCATATATTTCATGGATGAATGTATTCAATTCTTAGATGAGAAACAACACATTCTAAGAATTTGTTCTGCGATATAAAGAATCTACCTGAAAGTTGGAAATATAATATAGAAGAATAATCTATTAGTCTTATTTTTGGGCATTGGCACAACTCCAACTCCAAGATGGAGGCTAAATCTAAATTTTGCATATAAATAAAATGATTCATTTATATACTCTTGATTTATCTCTAGCTCCACCCCTAGAATTTCTTGGAGCTACTAATACATAGTTTCAAGAACACAATATATTTTCTAGAGTTAGAGTTATACCAAACATGACCTTAGCCAAGCCTACAAGCTTAATTGTGGAGCAGCGCTAGAGAAGATTTTATAGATGCTATATGATTATAAGGTGAGATTTCATTAGAAATGTTATGGAATTTGCTAACTTTTCATAATAGAAACATACATGGTTATTGAACTATCTATTGTGTGACATATTCCCCTCCTACCACAAATTATTTTAAAAATTGAGATCTTTGAATTCTTGTCAGCATATTATCATGTTCATACCATTTTATCAATCTGTTTTAGTAGTGACATATCACTATTATTTTTTTGTTATGTTTCGGTCAATGATATTTGATGTAACTATATATCATTTTAAAGCACCGAATATGAATTGACTTATAAAGGGTAGCTATTTTTTAAAAATTATGTATAATAAAAAAAATTGTATCTATAATACTTTTACACTTAGTGTATGTCAATAGGTAGAGTGTGTGGCTGTGCTAGATCTATCAATAATTTTTTAAGCTAAGTAATTCACGAACTTATTTTTCTTAAGGCGTAGTCAAGAGCTGGTTATATGCACTTACAGACTTTTTTGGCACAGTTTACGGATATTCTTGCCCTGGCAGTATAGTATAATGTAGCACTTCTATAGTAGAGAATGGACGAACCGCAAAATAATAGCTTTCATCAGCTCCTAGTGTCCCTCTTTTAATTTTTTACGCTTCCGCTGGTACAAATGCACCGCAACGTCATGTAGAGCCGCGGTCATCTTACGTGTGTGATCATTGAAAAAAAAGATGCACTAGTGCATCGGTTTCAAATTATTATCATAGTTCATGTTTTCTCACGGCGTTTGATCCTTGGTCTCCAAAATTTTTTTGTCCCAACATAGAAAAAACAAGACATGCTTAAAATATTTTTAATAATAAAATTAGTTACTAACAAAATAAATAAAACTTATATAAGTGTTTAAATAAAATCGAATGGTGAAAAAAAGTTAACAACAAACAACAATTTAGGACAGTTGCAGTGGGTGTGTTTAGTTTCCCTGAATTTTCAAACTTTCCATCACATCGAAATATTAAATATAGCTGATTCATTAAACCAGTTATATAGTTTTGATGTGCACGACAAGCCTAGTTAGATCATGATAGGACAATAATTACTACAAACAAACAAAAAGTGCTACAACTCGCTACAGTATCCAACGTGACTTTTTTCTACTAACTTTTCGCGGGAATAAACACACCTAGTAACAAATTTGAGGACCTTGCATTTCTTAGTTTCGGTTAACCAACCAACCCGAACCCAAACGGGCAAACTCCGCCGCTCCGCCCCAGTATCGCCGCACTATCTCTCTCCTCCCCACACGCCGCCGCCGCCAACCTCACCGAACCCTAAACCCTACCCCTTCGGACCAGCCGGCCCGGGCGGGACCCTAGGCCTCGCCGGAGCCGCCCGCGGCCGCGGCCGGGGTGCGCGCGCGCGCGGAGGAACCCGCGAAGCGAACCCTCCCCTCCCCTCCCCTCCCCTCTCCCCTTCGAAGGGGGAGGGAGAAACTAGCGGCGGGGGCGAATCGGAGCAGGGGGAGGCAAGATGAGGATCATGATCAAGGGCGGGGTGTGGAAGAACACGGAGGACGAGATCCTCAAGGCCGCCGTCATGAAGTACGGCAAGAACCAGTGGGCGCGCATCTCGTCGCTGCTCGTCCGCAAGTCCGCCAAGCAGTGCAAGGCGCGCTGGTACGAGTGGCTCGATCCCTCCATCAAGAAGGTAAAGCTTAACCCCAGCTCTTGCTTCAAGGATCTCCCTGTGGAATATGGTTTCGCCGTTCTGTTTCTGAATCCGCAGGTGCGTAGAGTGACGCTGGCTGGATCGAATGTCAGGTAGAATCGTTGTGTTGTGTCTGTCCAGCTGTAGCGTGAATCTAGGGATTTCGTGAATCTAGGAATGACCTTTGGAATTAGAGTCCGCTGTGTACGTAGGGGAGTGCCTGATATTTTGTGTTTGGATTATGTCAAACTGTGTGGGACATTAATTGATGCGAAGTGGGATTATTCAGTCACATGCCTGTTAGTGATTATGCAGCCTAACTGGCGATAGTTCCATAATAGGCAGGGCTCTAACCTTGTGTATGGCATGGTAGTCCTGTTTAGAGCAATTGCCTTTGTTTATCTTTTGAGTCCAGCACTGAGAAGGTAGAACTCGCATTGGGTAGTGAAACTGTGTGGGATATTAATTGATGCGAAGTGGGATTATTCAGTCACGCCCGTTAGTGATTATGCATCCTAACTGGCGACAGTTCCATAATAGGCAGGACTCTGTCCTTGTGTATGGCCTGGTAGTCCTGTTTAGAGCAATTGCTTTGCTTTCTTTTGAGTCCAGCACTGAGAAGGTAGAACTCGCATTGGGATTGGGTAATGCTGTCTAGTTTACAAAGTGAGTCTGTGATGTGTCATGACTCAAAGTGCTACTGTTTTGTTAGTGTGGGAACCGCAATTCGGTGCTGTTGTAAATTTATAGAGAGATCATAATTCTACTGTGCTGTTGTCACAAACAGTGTTTTGTTTAAACACAACTTTCAACAGCACAGCAAGTTTTGTCTGCCAAGAAAGCACAAAACACTGGAAGTGATTCCTTTCATCCTAAATCTTTCATTCACATACTTGGACCTAGTTCTAAGTGGCGTAGTGTTATGATGCAACGTAGCCAGTGAAGTCTTCCTTTATCTTGCTTTCCTTATGGCTGTCCACAGCAGTACCCTCTCATCCTTTGTAACAATGATCCCTAGGTGATTGTTCTCTGCTTTATAAGAAAAGGACAAATCTGTATGCCTTTATGCAGTGAAGCCACAATAAGATTCATGCTTTATGAAACGTGAACTTTAGTTTGATTATATTTATCATTAATTGACCCGATGTTATCCTTTTCAAGCATTTCAATTGACATAATTTTAGAATGAGATGAAACTATGAGGTTTCATCTTGAATACCTTGAATTGCAAGATTTGTGTACTTACTTTAGTAGATTATCAAAAGTTCAAAACCAATGCTTGCTGGGACCACATAGCAATTTATTATCTTGTGATCTTCTCATGCATGTTAACATGAGCATCAACCAATAGCATCTATTATGTCTACTAGCCAGAGATCATTCATTTCAACATGTAGTTCAAGTTAATAGAAGTTTTTACAATCCAGTGATCGATGTGAGTCAGTGGAGTAAGCATCTGAAGGATTCATTTGCCAAAAGATAAATGAAAGTCGAATTTGATATGTTGGTTGTGACTCATTTGACGACGCCAACAGACGTTTTGTGAGGAGAATTCATGAGGCAGAGATTGCGGAGGCTTTGAAGAGGATGAAGGGAGGTAAAGCGATGGGTCCTGATGGTATCACCATTGAGGTGTGGAGATGCCTGGGTATTAATGCACAGCGCATTAGTACGACACACTTTTA
>OAMR01000090.1:82825-112285 GCA_900205405.1 Echinochloa crus-galli | reverse complement strand
ACGACAGAACGGACGCCGCAGCAACTTTATGCGCCGGACCTTATTTTCTCACTGCAATTCTCGTGGAAAGAGTCCTGAGCATTCTGCAGCGACTATGGGCAAAAAGTCTCTATAGCTAATCTCTGTGGTCTGAAAAGCTTTGGCAAACGACCTTTAATTTCTTTCTCACCAAAGTGGCTTTCTGTTTTTTTTTTGACCTTTTGGGTTTCACCTCTAGCCTACCCCAACTAGCTTGGGACAAAAGGCTATGTTGTTGTTGTTGTGGTTGTGACTTGTGAGACTTGAACTAGCTTTATGAAGTGAGCTTTGATTGTAGAAGGTTTGGTTCACTGGGAAAATACCTTATTTTATCTGAAATTCTGCTGAAGGACAGCTCGATAATCAGACTTGGTTATTCAAAAAGGCGTACTTAACCTGGAACAAATAGCTTTTCAATTTGTCATGATCTAAGTTATGTTCGGTTTTACTTTTACAGCTCGATAATCAGACTTGGTTATTCAAAAAGGCGTACTTAACCTGGAACAAATAGCTTTTCAATTTGTCATGATCTAAGTTATGTTCGGTTTTACTTTTACAGCTAAGTTCTCAATGATCAGATAGGCTTAGCAGCAGCTCTTATTCTGTGCTGATTACTTGTTATAATCTACCCAGAATTTGCTACACCGTGTCAAAGTGCACCTAAGGTACCATTTAAATTTGAACTCTAGTAAATAAGCTAAACTGGCTGATTCAGCGCTTAACTGGGAAATTGTGTTCTAGTTATCCCCTTCTAAACATAACAAGTTTTTACTGCAATAACAGGATAAAACATGAGCACTCATCAATGGATCATTAACAAGCTATCGTTGGCTTAGAAGGGACCAATCTATCTTGTTTCGATCTGGTTAGCTTCTGGAGATTGTGATAGTTCATAGATTATAAATGACTGGTCACCAGCAGCTTCTGACCATTTATTCAGTTACCTTTGCAGCTATTAAGGCAAATGTCATTCTGTGAATCTACAAGAGTTTATTGGTAACTTCGGGGAGCCATTGAACTTTTTCATGCTTTAATAGTAAGGGGGTGACTCTGTTGCAAGTCGATAATTTGTCTGATGAATAAGAACAATACAAGGGTCTGTAATGATTTCTATTGTCCTATTGGTATACCATGAAGGCTACTGGCCAGTACGAATTACACTTCTTGTTGGTATTCACTTTGTGCTGCTTAAAGATAAATGAGAAGACACTTTGCTTGTTTCCATTTATGATGCTTTCCATATTACAACTAGAAATATACCATCCATCTGTTAAGGTGACCCAAATTTATTTTGAGTTCACCTTGTTTGTGACCTCATTTGATCGAATTGAATGGTCTAAATAACTCATAACCGTCAAATATTCTTTCAAATGGTCATCAGCTATATTAAGCATAGGTCTGTCTTGGTTTGTTGATGTCTGCCACAATGCTCAATCTTTTATCGTATCATTCGGTGTACTAAGCGACTAACTTATCTCTGTTGATTTCAGACTGAGTGGACAAGGGAAGAAGATGAGAAGCTACTTCATCTTGCTAAACTCATGCCTACTCAGTGGAGGACAATTGCACCTATTGTAGGTCGAACACCATCTCAGTGCCTTGAGCGTTACGAAAAACTGCTTGATGCTGCATGTGCGAAGGATGAAAACTATGAGCCCAATGATGACCCTAGGAAGCTGCGTCCTGGTGAGATTGACCCAAACCCTGAGTCAAAACCTGCACGTCCTGACCCTGTTGACATGGATGAAGATGAAAAAGAAATGCTTTCTGAGGCAAGGGCTCGCTTAGCTAACACTAGGGGTAAAAAAGCAAAACGAAAGGCAAGAGAGAAACAACTTGAAGAGGCGAGGCGGCTTGCCTCACTACAAAAAAGGAGAGAATTGAAGGCAGCTGGTATTGATACACGGCACAGAAAAAGAAAGAGAAAGGGGATTGACTACAATGCCGAGATCCCTTTTGAAAAGCAACCACCTCCAGGTTTTTATGATACTGTTGGTGAAGACAGGCCACTTGAACATGTACAATTTCCAACAACGATTGAGGAGCTTGAAGGGAAGAGAAGAGCGGATATAGAAGCACAATTAAGAAAGCAAGACATTGCCAGGAACAAGATTCTGCAGAGACAGGATGCTCCTGCTGCAATAATGCAAGCGAATAAGCTAAATGACCCAGAAGCTGTCACAAGGAGGTCCAAACTAATGCTTCCGCCTCCCCAAATTTCTGATCATGAGTTAGAGGAGATAGCAAAGATGGGTAATGCTGGTGATCCTGGTTTAGCTGAGGACCTTGGTGAAGGAAGTACTGCCACAAGAACTTTGCTTGCCAGCTATTCTCAGACTCCAAGGCTTGGTATGACACCATTGCGAACTCCACAGCGAACTCCAGCTGGGAAGGGTGATGCAATTATGATGGAGGCAGAAAATCTTGCACGTCTTAGAGAATCACAGACACCTCTATTAGGAGGCGACAACCCAGATCTTCATCCATCAGATTTCTCTGGTGTTACACCACGTAAGAAGGAGATACAAACTCCAAATCCAATGGCAACACCTTTGGCAAGTCCTGGTCCTGGTGCTACTCCCAGAATTGGTATGACACCCTCCAGAGATGGCAATAACTTTGGATTAACTCCAAAAGGAACTCCTTTCCGCGATGAGCTTCGCATAAATGAAGAGGTGGAAATGCAGGACGGCACCAAACTTGAGCTTCGCAGGCAAGCTGAACTTAGAAGAAGCCTACGATCTGGTTTTGCTTCTATTCCACAGCCTAAGAATGAGTACCAGATAGTCATGCCACCTATTACAGAGGATGAGAAGGAGGAAGCTGAAGAGAAAATTGAAGAGGACATGTCAGACAGGCTGGCACGGGAACGGGCTGAAGAACAGGCTAGGCAGGAGGCATTGCTCAGAAAGAGATCCAAAGTGTTGCAGAGGAGTCTGCCTAGGCCACCTACCGCTTCGGTAGAGATTATCCGGCAATCTCTTATTAGAAGTGGAGAAAGCAGAAGCACCTTTGTGCCTCCTACATCACTCGAACAAGCTGATGAACTAATAAATGAGGAACTCCTTAGGCTTCTTGAGCATGATAATGCAAAATATCCTCTTGATGAAAAAACTCAAAAAGAGAAAAAGAAAGCAAGCAAGCGTCAGCAAAATGGGGGTTCTAGTATCCCTGAAATTGATGATTTTGATGAGGATGAACTAAAAGAGGTGCATTTCTTTACCTCCCTCCTATGTATGATTTTGGTACTCATGATGAACTGTATCTCCACTTTCCCGATAATTTCTGTGGTATTTTTGGATCCACCACATGTATAGTTTTCACGAGTATAATGTTGACTGCATAAACTGTAACTTGGGACCCTGTGTGCACATCTGTCTTTACTTAGATGGTAATGTGATTTGTTATTCACCATAGTACTTAATTACCAATCACATTGAGATTGTAGTCAGTTGGACCAATGATTAATGAGTGATGGGTTGGAACAAGGTCAACTAGCATGATTAATGATTGATGGGAGCATGCTTCTCATTTTATAAATGGCAACACACACAGATTTATGTGAGAAACTCTAGGGTGACCTAGTCAACAGAATTTCTTTGTAAAAGTCTGAAATATCAAATTCTTTAGGTTATGAAATGTACAGGTACAACCTTATTTTTGACTGTAGATGATTAGAATTGTCATATACAATCAGATCATTTTACGCCTTTCAACTTTGCACATTAGAGAATACTATATATTAATCGATCAGTTTGAGCCTTTTGGAACCTGTACATACAAGTGTTGGCCTTTTGGAACTGTTAATAGCACTATGTTGGACATTTCAACGATAGTAGTTGACTTGCCATAGCAGTTAATTCATTCCTGCAGTGTTTTGCTCCCAATTTATCATACTGTGCAATATGCATAATGCCCTTTTCTTGCCAAATGCTGGATCTGATATTGATTAAGAAAATACCTTCCACACAAGAAAAGTTTGGTATGCTAACTTCTTTTTTGACTGAACAGCAGGGGAGGTCCCTATTGAATTTCTTTTGACATTTTCAAAATAAATAAGATATGCACAATTGCACATGTACAAGGTAATATACCCGATAGAGACCCTAACAAACAAACCACATATGGTCTGTACATAACTAAAATGTTTGTTTATTATTGTTCTGTTATTTTATGAACAATCCTCTATGCTTATTGTAGTTGCAACTTGCAAGTGATGGATCGGAATAAGTTGTTCAAATGGCCTCATCTTTTTTTTCTTATTTGGCAGGCTGGTTCTATGGTTGAAGAGGAAATTCAATATCTCCGAGTAGCCCTGGGCCATGAAAGTGAATCTTTTGAGGACTTTGTAAAAGCACATGATGCATGCCAAGAGGATCTTATGTTTTTTCCTTCTAACAATAGCTATGGTTTAGCTAGTGTTGCTGGAAATGCTGATAAGATTTCTGCCTTGCAAAACGAGTTTGAAATTGTGAAGAAGCGAATGGACGATGAAGCTAAGAAGGCTTCTCGTCTTGAGCAGAAGATTAAGCTTCTCACACAAGGATACCAGGTAAACTTGGCACTCGGAACCATCTATATACCATATAGCATGGCTTTCTTCAAGTATTTTTCTGTATTTGGTTTATGTATGGTTCTCTTTCATGTGTCCCAATTTTTGATTGTAATAAAATAGTTTACTCTTGAAGCTAGCCTGATTATGATAGTTGATAGGTTACTGGGCTGGCCATGGGGTTGTCACTTTCTATGTAAAATATTCTTGGGTCTCACTTTTTGCCTGACTGAATTTCTTGTACTGAAACAATTTTTTTGACAATAGTGACAACATCATATATCTTGCTAGATATCCTATTCAAATGCCAATGTTTTGCTCACTTACTGTTTGTTCTTTAGGTACGGGCTGGAAAACTCTGGTCACAGGTCCAGGACACATTCAAGCAGATGGACACTGCATCAACGGAAGTCGAATGCTTCCAAGAGCTGCAGAAACAGGAACACCTTGCTGCTTCCTATCGTATCTTAAATTTGACTGAAGAAGTGAATAAACAGAAAGCACTAGAACGGACTCTCCAAAGCCGCTATGGTGATCTGTTGTCTGGTTTCCAGAGGATCCAGGAACAGCTTGAGGAGCACAAGAGACAACTCAAGATACAGGAGGCAATAGAAGCAGAAAATCGTGCACAGGAGGAAGTTGTGGCCCGGAATCGTGCCGCTGAGGAAGAAGAAAGGAATCGCAACATTGAGGAGGAAGTTGGACAGACAAACAAAGCTGCTGATGGAGAAGCTGCAGTAAGCAAGGGGACCGCCGAGGATCAGATGGATGTGGACAACAAGAGTGAAGACAAGGAATTTGTAGGCCCTATTCCTCCAGTACCAGACACTGAAGGGGATAACGATGAAGTCTCAATTCAAGAGAACACTTCTATTGCTCAGAATACTGAGTGTGCGTCCATGGATGATGGGGCTGACAAGACCGATCTATCAAAATCAGGAGGTCAGGATGAAGCCGATGGCAGTATGGCTGTTGATGCTGGCCCTCATGAAGAGGGCAAGGATGAACTTGCAACTGTGAATGCCAGTAGAAGCGATGGGAATACCACCGCATCTTCCGATCAAGCTTGTCTCGAATGAGGAGAATGTCATGGCTCCTCAATGAAGTATTGTTCGATAATTTCGATTACTATGCACTTCATCTGCAGCACTCGGAGCCTCGGCTGCGTTTGAGAGATAACAGTGGTGAATGCATATAGGGCAACCTGCATGCCTTGCCAAAAAGGGGACGCCAGAGTTTGAACAAACCATGGGAGAATCGACTTCAATGTCCAAATTTACAGAATTGACATTTCTTTAGCCGCTTGATGTGCATTCCTCAATGGGGAACGAACTAGGGGGCCTAGCTCAAGCTATTTTTTTTTTGATTTCGAAATTTGGCTGCTAAAACCTGCCATGTTCAGTTTCCTGTAAAAAAAATTGAACTCTAGCAGCGAGAATTCTGGCACGCAATTTTTTGTTATATTTACATCTACGTGTCATGAGGCCATCCCAATAAGATCTGCATCCGCTGATAAACTGATGTGACGCCTAGTACACACACTGGCATACTCCACAACTTGTGTAGGGAAAAGTGCAGGAGCCCTGGTCCATGTCCAAGCATAAGGCTCAGGGCACACAAGGCATTGGATAACCTCCCGTTTTATCCACTTCTTGATCGTATGCAAATTGCGCCCATCCATTTTGGACCCTACACCAGAATATCACAAGCACAAATATCTACTTCCTGAGTTGGTATCCGGCCAAGAAATATCCTGCAGAAGATATTTTTGGCGGAAAAAAGTGCAGACATGTGTCGCTGACAGTGGGCCCAAAAGTGCACGGGTGGATCCAAGCCATGTCTTTTTCTGAAGCAGCAACATGGCACATTTGGCCAGCACTGGACCATTCCTCAGGTAAACCCAGAGATTTTGTTTGGCCGGGAGATATTCAGCGCCTTCAGTCTTTCTCCTTCACGATATAAAAAAGAGGTCACTAGTTTATTCTTTAAGAGAAGTGAAAATGGCAGGGTATACTAGCTACAAATCATGACGGGAAGAAAAAACAGAGGAATTGTTTTTTAATGCTTGAGACTTGATTTGTCTAGTTGAAACAAAATAGTTCATGCGTATCTTAATTTAAATATTTCAATTAGGTTATAATGTTTTCCCCACTAACAGGCAGGATAGTCATATGGAGAATGTAAGGGGCCTGATTCACAACAAAACTAATATGATGAGCACATTTGTATGCTCTGTTTGGCAACTGGGCATGATTTCTCCCTAAAGGCCTAAACTATCATGGTACAATGAATTATCTCTTGCAAAATTTCAGCATTAATATTCCAAAAAAGAAAATCAGAAATCTTAGAGAAAAATAGAAGTCCAGTCACCGAGTGCCTATGCCCAAATAAAGAAAATCAGACTCGGTAAGACCCCTGTACAGGCGGCACTCTCCTCACCTCACTCCTCACACTACTTTCCCGCTCTATCCATATATAAACCCCCCTCTCCTCCCTCCCCTGCATGCCTCAACAACCCGTCTCCAAGAAACCACCTCCCCTCGCCCTCCAATCCCAATCCAAATCCTTCGCCACGAACCATTCCAACCCAATCCGATCACTCCCCCACGAAATTTTCCATCGTTTTGTTTTGTTGTTGCATCGGAGTTTTATCAAAATTTTGTGCCGATCAAGATCGGATCGGAGTCCGGCGGATAGCTCGCCGGAGTTGTTGTCGGGGATGAAGCTCGACAGGGAGATGGAGCTGCTGCTCAACGAGATCCCCCTCCTCCACCACGGCGGCCTCCTCGAGGCCGGCGCCGGCGCCGACGACGACGTCGACCTCTCCTTCCTCATCCACGAGCTCGCCGCCATGGGCGTCGTCGACGGCGACGACGAGCCACCGCCGCCGTCGCTAGCTTCGGCCGATGCCTCCGGCTTCATCTACCCCAAGAAAGGCGCCTCCAACCCGTTCGCCATGGCCAACCACATGCCGTCCCTGTTCGATCCCGTCCCCTTCGACGCCGCCGTCGCCGACGGCTGGGACCTCCGGTGCTCCCCGCCGCCGCAGCCACCGCCCGCGGCCACGCCGAGGGCCCGGTGCAAGAACGCCAGGAGGAAGAACAACGGCGCGGCGGCGACGGCGACGAGCCCCAAGAAGTGCGCGGCGGCGGGCAAGCCGCACGCCGGCGGGAGCCTCGCCGGCCTCCGCGGGTTCATGTACCACGTGGCGCGCGACCAGCACGGGTGCCGATTCCTCCGGGTAAATTAATTATTAAACCGTCGATAATTTAATTAATTACTCGTCGGTTTTTACTGTTGGATTGGATCTTTGTTGTTGATCTGTGGTTAATTTGTGATGATGGATCTGGTGACGGTGTTTCAGGACACGGGCAGTGCAGAAGCTGATTGAGAGCCTCAGGACAAGGGAAGAGATTAGTATCGTGATTGACGCTCTGCGACCTGGGTTCTTGGAGCTCATCAAGGATCCCAATGGCAACCATGTCGTGCAGAAGTGCTTGCAGTCGTTTGAGGCTGACGATAACAAGGTATGCGTGTGCTTTTGTGCCTGAACTTCTTGTGAACAATGTGGCTAAATGTGATGCAATTGTTCGTTCTGGAGTTCAGAGATAAATTTGTGCTTTATTTCTTAACTACATATTTTTCTGGATGAAATGTTTCTTGTAAAATTTTTGATGCAACAATATGATTCAGAAAAGTTATGCAGTATGAGATTGCGATCTTTGGATAGCACTCATGTCAGATGGTTGTCTTGGACCACTTTCACTTATCTAAAATTTGCACTGTATTTCTATTGTTAAACTGACTGTTTACTGAACTGGTAATCATGGTTTATGATTTAACTGACATTCCGACAATATGCAATCTTCAGGCGATCTTTGATGCTGCTTCTGTTCATTGTCTCGATATTGGAATGCAATGCCACGGTTGCTGCGTCCTGCAGCGCTGCATTGCACGTTCGAGAGGTGAGCACAGAGAGAAGCTGGTTGCTGCCATAGCTTGCAATGGATTTGAGCTTGCGCAGGATGCCTATGGGTAATAGTCATTCTTCAACTCTACACTTCAAAAGCCATAAGGTTTACACTTCCATGTGCATATATTTTCATGTACTTTTTATCAACGTGAAATCTTTGTCTGCCATGGATACAGGAACTATGTTGTCCAGTATGTAATAGACCTGAAGATCCCAAATGCAAACTCAAGTCTTGCTCAGCAGTTTGAAGGCAAGTACATCCATCTCTCCATGCAGAAGTTCAGTAGTAATGTGGTTGAGAAATGCCTGAAAGTCTTCAAGGAGGCCGACAAGGCGAAGATCATACTCGAACTTCTTGCCATGCCTCACTTGGAGCAGTTGCTTCAGCACCCATATGCAAACTATGTCATATACTCTGCTCTTCAGAATTCCAAGGTAACAGTCTGAAGAAAAATGGCATCGCTATAGTATTTTTGCAGTAATTATTTTTTTCAATTTTTTAACTATATTAACATTTCAGGGGTCACTCCATTCTGCACTAACCAATGCAATCCGACCTCATGTGGAACTACTTAGGACCAGTCCATACTGCAAGAGGATATACTCTCGAGCTTTGCTGAAGAAGTGATGAACTGATGACAGTTTGTCAGCATGTAACAAGAACGATTGCTGTCTTGCTCTGTTTTTTTTTTCCAGTTTCGAAAGGCATAAATATGATCACAAAATAGATCTGTATAAATTAGTATTCTTTGGCCATGTACTTCTACCTGTACCTGTACTTGATGCACTGCTTGTGCCTGGCGTTGCATAAGCCATCTGCGATGGAATAAGTTCAGTTGAACAAGCCCTCGCCACAGACAATCTCATCTCTAAGGTTTTTTCGTCCATACATGGGAAGTTATTGATGTTGGTTCAGTTCATCCTTTGTTTTAACTCCACTGAAAGCATTTGAAAACCATTCCTATCAAGACAACATTTTGTAACCCGTTCAATTTTATTTACAGATTGTCTTGGCGTCATATCTCATTATGTAGGAAAAACAAAAGGAAAAAAAAACTTTATTGTCTGAACTTGCAATGACGCTAACACCAATCATTTCTAGGAGTATAGCAACTACTAGAAATTACTTGGATTTTATGGGCACCTCTTAAGCAATAGGAAATTATTTCAATACTGATCAAAGCTAAAAAGTCACAAATAGGAAACCGGAAGGTAGGAAAGAAGAAGAATTCGTAATAACCCAAGAAAAAAAAACATTCAGCACCGGAGCTGGAACTAAAGTAAAATACTGTCATTTTTGTTGCAGTGTGGTGTAGAATTATAAGTAAATACTACTCCCTCTGTTTGTTATGGAGAAAAGGCCTAACAAACAGCCCTATCAACACCATCTGCAAAGAAAAAAAAACACCATCCGCAAGGCCCCACATGACTGTTCATCTAAATGTCCAACAGACTTAAGGAAATTCTGTAAATACAACCTGGTTTTATTCGTGTCCGTTTTTCATCAGTATCTCACATACCTTCGCAGGAATACCAAGCTCTTCAACCACTTGAATGAAATCAGATTACCTCGCATGGGTTTTGGCTGGACGAGAAGTTGTGTACATGGCACGACCATCTGATCTGGTGGCTTGAATTTTCAGAACGTCAACCTGGGAGAGAGGGATTCAACATTTACTTGTTGTGTTGCAGGTGTTTGGAGTCACCATCTTTCTAAAGAACACTAGCTAACTCAGTATGGTTCGAGAGTGGACAAGGACGAGGATTGGAACAATGCACCTCAGTGCTAACTTCTCACAAGCACGTGGCTGATTAAGGACTAAGGAGAGAAACTATATGGATAACTTATAAATATATTCTTTTTAAGAGTAGAGTAGTGGTTAAATAGTTCTCTTTGTTTGTAGATTCTAATAACAATTGTTGGATAGACTCAGTATAAAACAGTTATTTACCTACCAAGACTTATGCTAATAAACTAAGTAATCATTCCTTCTTCTTGCTTCTCCTTTCGGGGGATGCTTCCAACATCATTTGTTTTAGTGCGAAAAACTGCTTCCAACATCATGTACCATACCTTAGTAACATGCGTCATTTATATCATTGCAGTGCTAGCACTGGTGACTGAGCCAAATTCAGATACAGAACAGAAACTTCAGTGCAGGCGAACTCGATCAGTGGTATAGCAGCTTTATTTTTTTTTGCGGGTAGTATAGCAGCTTCTTGATGCCAAGGATGATTTGAAAGCTCTTGACATGTCCACCGTGGCGAATCTAGCATGTGAATCTAGGGTGGTCCAACAGGATAAACACTTTGAACATCAGGAGTTTGGGCAGTGAGAGCCCTGTAAGTTGTTGGGACAAAATCAAGAGACGAGGCAATTGGGCCGATCATTGGATTGGCCGCGGCTCACCCAGCCCACCCTTTGGATCCACCACTGCATGTCCATGTTCCTAATGTCTCCCAAGCATACATCTGAACAGAAATGCACACAACATGGAGCTCTACCAAATTGATCCATGATTCCCTCTCATCGTCTCTACTTGTTTCTATTAATAGACTTTAGCAAGCAAGAGCTAGCATGGCTCTCTTTATACACCATGAATTTATTGGCTGGAGATGGACCAAATGCTACACATTATTTGAACGTCAGAAACATCTTCAGTCTCGTTTAGCACTTTGTCTCTGTGCGTCTCGTGCAAAGTTTAATGGGTGAGATTTGTGCAGCAAAGTGGCCCTACTGTTACTTGGCACATGCTTTCCTTACATCATCTGCTGAAGTGCATAGAGTTCAACAAACTTATGAACCTGCCTAAATTCTACTAAAACAACAAATTCTTTTTTACCTCCAACCCTCCTTAAACAAGATGCAACTCTTCTGGATGGGAACCTCTTTCTTTGTTATGGTGGCTGTTGAAAAATTGGTTTGAACAACCTATTCTCAACTTGAAGCGTCAGTAGCTGGAATACAAATACACTTCATACTTGGAGCTAAACCTTGATTCATAACAGCCGTCCTATTTAATCCTGTTGTAGCTAGCTGATTCTTCCATGAATTGGGCACACATGGGCGCATGGCACCGAGCCATGTAAAGCATGTCCTTACCAATTCGATCCCATGGTTCAGTCACTGCCTTATTCAAACTGAAAGATCACCGCTAGCATGAAAAACTTGTTTCCTTACGATTTCTTTACCTCCTATCTTCCTTCAGCAATGCAAGATTCACCTCTTCTCTGGATGAGAACCTCTTTCTTTAGTACTGTATCTGTTCAAATATGGTTTGAATTGAACTTATGCAATTAACTTTTCCGTTGGTAATTCAAATATGTATTTAACTTGGGCGGTCCCTAAACTTGTCACGTGGTGTCATTTAGGTCCTCAAACTCTCAAAATATATTTTTGATCCCCGAACTTGTCCAAGTGTGCCATTTAGGTTCCCAATCTTTCAAAATATAATTTTAAATCCCCAAACTTGTTCCAACGTGTCATCCAAGTCCCCAAATTGTCATAATGCAACAGAAAATGGATATATGTAGTGCTAGAATCATGAGAAATCTTCATCTTATCAAAATAGCCATGAGGCCATGACAAGTTTATCAAAAAATATTTTTAGGGGTTTACAGATTTGGATGGCACCTTTGTACAAGTTCGAGGACTTGAAAATGTGTTTTGATAGTTTATGGACCCAAATGACACATTGAGACAAGTTCAGTGACTTGAAAATGCATTTTGAGAGTTTAAAGAGCTAGATGACACCTCGATACAAGTTGAAGGACCGCCCTTGTATTTTACTCTATCTAATTCAACTATGGTTCTCATTGGTACTCCCCAACACAATTCTACCAGATCCTATGTAATTAACTTTGCATCAATAGGGATTGAACGAATCTTTTTAGGCTACTAGCAAAGGCACATGTGGGCACGCACATGTATAAAATAAATCAAATATAACATATAAAATATAGTTGCAATACCCGCGCGTGCCGCGCGTGCTAAACTGTCTTCTATACATTTGTCTCAACTCATGTACCACGCACGTTTATTGATGACATGTAGGTACTAAAACAATATCACTTTAGTGAACCATGGTAAACATACCAGCCGTGCGAAGCGCTTTTAAAAATATTTTATATTCGCTCTCTCATGTATAGAGAGCTTTCTGTATTCTCAAAACTCAATAGTTGGCATTTATTTATATGAAGAAAAACTCTCTGATTTATTATCTATTAGTAATATGGGATAATTGTGTATAGACGTGGGTACAAATATGAGTATATTTAGGTGGGTCCTTTTTTGGGTGAAAAAAGTTGAGCGGGGAAACAACTAAAAGAGCCTGGAACATGCAAAAACTTTGATACTTTCTAGTTTTTTCCTCCCACCAAAGCCCGATAGGTGCGTCCTCTGTGAGAGGGTGAGGGTGGGTTTTTTGGTGGGAGGTGTTTTCAATTCTCTAGGATCCTTTTAGTATAGATTATATTCTTCTTCGTGTAATGATATACACCTCTCGTGTGCTTTTGAGGAAAAAAAATCTCTAGAGATGTGCATCCCGATTTATTTCGTCAAAGTTCTGTTCAACTACCTTAAAAGGTTCCCTAAAATACCTAAGAGCATCTCCAAAGGCATTGGTAAAATAGACTTATACCTAAAAACTGCCAAAATATCTAAAAACTACAAAAAAACCCAGCTTTAGTAGTATAACTATATGAATTGTTATAACTAAACCCAAATTTTTATACTATAACTTAAATTTCTTACTCATAACACAAATATCAATCTAATCCATGGATTGCTATATTCTTCCCCAGGGCAGAAGAAACCAACTACCTAACGCCAGACATTTCCACCCACCTGGCCCTGCACTATGTCTCATCATCACTCGCTCCCCACTGCCGTCCAAATGCCGTCGTGTCACTGGAGCTCCACTGGACGCGGCCTGACCTCAATGCGCTTTGTTGGCCTTGGTGGCGCAAGCTCTGCCGGCCTCGCCCTGGCCGCGTTGCGGACGACTGGGCGAGCAAGCTCCGCCGGCCTTGACAAGGAGCTAGCTCCACTGCCTTCGCCTCGGACGTGACGTGGGCGAGCGAGCTCCGCTAGCTTCGCCCTGCGAGATTTTCCTTGGCCAAGGCACCGTGTTGGCACGCATGCCAGCCGCACTAGCTGTAGAGCGGGCAAGGTTACTAGCAGTGGCGGACCCAGCAAACAGATGGAGCCCGGGCGAAGCTCATGCCAGCTCCCCCTTCCATATCATGTATGGCCACATGCAAGGCTGATTTGAATCAGGGGCGGATCTAGGCAAGAAGCTGTCCGGGGTCATCTCCATAGCATAGATGTTGGATCAGGGTCATTAATGGTCAAAACTAGTGATCTTCCACAGTAATTGTAAAAATCGTCGGGGTCAGCTGACCCCGACAAACCCCCCTAGATCCGCCCCTGATTTGAATGGACGCTAGAACCTTTGTGTCACTTCATTGGAGACCGGGCGGCTGGCCAGGCTCGCCGGGCCCGGTTCCGCCACTGGTTACTAGGTTAGGCGGCTTCTTTGGTTGAAGTCTTGAATATAAAGGCGTGCGTTGGCCGTGAGGGATTTGAGAAGAGGAGGTCGGGTAGCAGGAATGAGATAAGGTCTTCTGAACTTTTATAGAAAGGTCCTAGAAGAAACATATAATTTTATTACGAAAAATCCCTAGAACCCAAGACTATTTACAAGAAACTTTATAGGTATATGGATTTAGATATGCTGCTCGAGAAGAGAACAAAAACATTGTGAAGCTAATCTTTTCTCTTCTAGACCTAAAACTCAGAAGTCTTCAGTTTTACATATACTTCTGGAGATACTCTAAGCTACAAATATTTTGTTCTCTAGTAACATGATGGAACGTGGACACAAAACTTTTCCCCGCCTCTACTTCTTTTGTTTGTTTTAGGACTATGGTTACTTCATGAAACATGATTTTTGATGCAGACTTCTACTAAAACCACAATGTATGATCTGTCCGAACTCATTGGACTAAATTGAAAAGTGTAACATCCCAAAAATTCCCATAGGATTTGTTGAATGCAAAAAGTGGAATTTAAAATTTTTTTGGTGGAATTGTTGTGCATGCAAACCGACATATAAGAATGCCTTCTATTTGCCCCCTTTGCTCTTAGGTAATTTTTAAAATTAAATTAAAATGGAATTGAAGTGCTAAGGATCAAATAGTTGTGATTTGGATTTTATTTGGCTTTATTGGATTTTTGGTTGGTTTGAATTCAAATCCTCAAACTCTAACTAACTAAACTAATTCAAACCCTATCTAACTCTGTTGTGCCCAAACTCCTTCGTGAAGTCCAAGAAACCACCCTGATCTTCTTCCCCGAGCCAGCCAGCCAATCAGCCCGACCAGCCTTCCGGCCCAGCAGCGGCCCAGCAACTCACCCGCGCCGCATCCTTTCTTCTGTCGCCGACAGGCGGGCCCCGCCTGTCAGCTTTCTCTTCTCCCCCGCGCGCGCGGCGCTCTGCTCTCTGCCCCCGCGTCCGTGATCTCGAGCCGGTCCCATCAGCCTCCCTTCGCGGGCCCGTCGCGATGACGACGCGTGTTCGCGGAAGCTCAAGCCCTCCATCTCGCCGTTCGTGCCCGCAAACCCTAGCGCCCAGCCCTATAAAACCCCTCCGCCGGGGAGCCTTCCCCCTTTGAGCCGCCGCTGCCCCATTGGGGTTTTCTGACCATTATCCGGGAGGGGAGAGGGAGGATGAGCAGTGGAGGGAGGAGAAGAGGGAGCCGGGCCAGGGGAGTCGCAAGGAAGGCCGGAGCTGCTTCCCCACGACGAAGCCGAGAGCCGCGGGCGCCGCTGCCGCGGAGGACGCCGGAGGGGAGCTATTCGAGGGAGCACGAGCATCGCCACACTGTTGTGTTCGACTACTTGGCCCTAGGTGAGCCGCTGTCGCGATCCCCTTCATCTCCCTCTGTTCCGGCGAGGTCGCCACCGCGCCGCCTTGCTAGCCATCTCTGGGACCCAGCCTTCGAGCTGTGGCCTTCTTGTCTGCAGGACCCCGTCGCCGAGCCGCTAAACCCTGCCGCAAACCTCGCCGCGGCCGAGGCCACACCGAAGACCACACGAAATCGCCACACGCACAGCCACAGAAAATCCCGACCGAGCCACACCGGATCCCGTGTGCCCGGCGCACCGTGAACCCATGACATGGTCAACCGTGGACCGAATCCACCAGACCAGCTCAGCCAACTCGTTTCCTTGGGTCGTTTCCTTGGGCCTAAAGTTTAACCTCAAGTCCGAAATCGCCCCCTAAGCTTTCTCGGCCCAGTCACCTTTCGGCCCAGAACCAGCCCAGCTTTCTTTTCCTTTTTTCCCTTTTTCCTTTTCCTTTAACCCTGACAGCGGGCCCCACCTGACAGCGACTCTAGGAGACTGACCTGTGGGCCCATTGACTGCTGACCCCGCAGACCGTTGACTGGTCAACATTGACCGAGTCAACGCTGACGTCATCCGAGCCCACGATGACGTCAACATAGGACTGACCCCATTGATGACATCAGCGTGACGTCATGCTGACGTCAACAGGCTAATTTCTGTCTGTTTATCTTTTTCGGAAATTATTTAATATTTTCAGAAAGTGATTTAAACTTAGAAAATTCATAATAAATCAACCGTAGCTCAGAAAAATATGAAACCAGTTTCTATATTTTTCTAAAATCATGACCTACACGTTAGTGTAGAGTTTGGTGTTCCTTGGGTCTTCTTTCCTTGCCGTTTTGGTGTTTCTTTGCTAGTAGCCGCGTCTTATTTAATTTCCGTGACTCTAGGAGCTTCGGAGAACCTAGAGGAGCCGGACTACCCCGACAACTGCTTTGAAGAGGAAGAAGAAGCCTACCCAGGTTCACGCCCGACCAATCTCTGAAATACCTATTAGACATGCAACTAGTATGCTAGCGCTTTACTTTACTCGCATGATAAACCTGCACTGCCTTTGTTATTATCCTGTTACCCTGCTACCTACTACTCACTTTATGGATTATGCTATGCTATGCATGTGTTGGGATGTGTGTGATTGTTTCCTCTTGGCGTGAGTTGTGGGTGGTGTGGGAGGCGTAGTGCAGCTAGGCGGTGTAAGCGAGTAATAACAACCCGATCGTTTGATTGGGGTGCTTGGGGGCTGCACTCGGGCAGTCCCTACGGGTACCTGTGGCGGGTACATGTTTACGTTGGATACTTTTGAGGAGTTGGGCGGCTATACCTGTAATGGGTGTCGATTACGGACCGTTGCGGCGGATCGCGTTGATGCTGATACTCGCTTTACCGATAATTAAGGACCGGTTCGATGACGACTTTCAGTAAGAATTACAGTGCTCACCGTCTACCCAGAATGGGGAGGGTTCCAGCAAGCGTACTTAGTGCGGTGCCAGATCTGTAGGAGATTCGAGTTTGATATGTGTAAGGGGGACTCATTGCGGCGTACTCTCCCTGATTTACCACTACCCCCGACTGGCCCCGGTGGGAAGGTTTCACGACCCTGGGGCAGCTGTTAGCTCAGAGTGTTTCCCGAGCCTAGGGAGACAGTATGGCACCGTTACTGCTTAGGGTCTTTGCTGTGGGCTGTGTCTCTAGACGGCTCATTACCGTCTGCAGCCCGGATGGTTCCAGGAGCGCAACCTCTGCAGAGTGAAAACTATACGTATAGCCGTGTCCACGGTTATGGCCTTCGAGCTGCGTCTCATCTTCTTGTGCAGGATCCTTGCCGCCTAGTTAGCTTTGCAGCCCGCCGTCGCCTACCAGCAGCCGAGGCCGCCGCGGCCGAGCTCTGCTCCTGTCTCTTATACACATCTAGATGTGTATAAGAGACAGTTTGGCCCTTTATATTTATAGGGTGGGATTAGGACGAGCCCGATGTAAATGTGAGGCTGATGGTTGGATTTGGGGAGTGGCTGTGCTTGTGAGGAAAGGAGTTGGTGATGAGATGAATTTGGGTTATTGCTGCTGCTCGCATAGGAAAACCCTGGCTTAAACCTTGATTATTTCTATACCTTAGATTAGGCCACCTTAAAGCTGGCTTCATATTATGGTTGGTGACGTGAACCTGTCCCATTTCCTTGGGGACAGACTTTGGGTTCTCAGGTGAAGACCCCGACCACGAGTTCAACCAGGACGGGTGGTACGATTGAAGGGTGCGCGCTATGCTCAAGGATGCCTGCGGGAAGTGGACCCAGATGATTTAGCTACCGCTTCGTAGCTGCTTCCTATTGTCGATTTTGCCCAGAGGGCTTGTACCAGACCACTGTGTTTTATATATGTCATGTATTGGATCTTTTATCGTTGTATAGATGTGATATTCGACTGAGATGAGTTCTGTACGAGATAACTGCTATTCCTGGGACTATCTCGAGGGTACAGGGAGTCGGATTCTCGTCGTTGAGAAGTTGCTTGCATCCATCCTGCCAGAACAGACATAGTGCATTCCTTTCTCCCATGGTTCAGTCACTGCTTTACTCAAGCTGAAAGATGATCACTACGATGAAAAACTGGTTTCCTTACGATTTGATTCATGATGTCTCCCGTGCCTGCTAGAGCTGCATAAAAATGCAGAGAACAGGGGCCTCTCTCAAAGTGATCCATGATTTCTCTCTCTTTCTCCCCCTTTCTAGTTTTTATCTAGGTAACAAATTCCTTCTCGTTATTGCTATTAAAGGAAACAGAGACCTCAGAGCTCTAAGTTCGGTAGTCCACCATCGGTGGCTTCCATATAACGGTAGCAAGAAAGACAGCAAGTGCCTAATAACATTCTTCCATTTTTATGCCATTATTGGCTGAACGTTTTTTTATAAGAAAACTTTATTAATCTTAGCCAATTACATCGAGAAGATACAATTACACTAAGATTATTCCCGGCCTCTGCATAACTAAATGCACACACCCTAAAAGAGAAAATAAAAAAGAGCATAAACAATAAGATATAAAAAATTATGTCAAAACAGACTACCTATACGGCTTAACCTTCAGTTTCATATACGAATAAAGCAGCATCTAGACTACGAGAAAGACTCTCTAAAACTAACGCCTCCAACAAAGAAACAACACGCGCACGAGCCACCGTTGTCATGATCCAACTAGATAAGATTAGATCATCAATTTTCACCCTAGAGAGCAATTCATCAAGCTTCAAATAATACTTCCGCAAAACCATTGTTAGGTACAACCAGCTAAGAATAGACCTGAGTATTTCTCCTTGGAGTCAGAGAAATCTGAACCAAAAAAGATATCACCAATTCGAAGGCCATCCATGCTACTTTCATCATCTTACCGAGCCAATACCCCCATACTACCCAATCTTAACCAACAACGATCGGCCAGTAACTCACGCTATCCCACGATGACTTTGCCACGAAGTAACCAATAGGTACACGCGCAACATCTGCAAGATCCATCAATTGATGAGAAGCATCAACGGAGTAAAAGACCCGTGGATCGAAACCAAGATTACTAATATCTGGGATTGTAAAGAGAATATCAACTATGATGAATATGTTGTCGTAAGATGTAGATACACAAATACCTCCACTGAGTCGACCATCGTCGTGCCCTTCAGTGACCGAAGTCAAAGAGTTGTAGGCCGCGCAGAACCGCATATGGCCACCATTGGCCCCACGCATGGGCGCAACAGCACATGGCCGCTGCCAGCCCCGCCACCGTTGAACGCTAGATTTCACTCCGATGGTTGCGGATCTAGATAGACCATCAAGAGAAGCCTCGCCGCCGCCGTTCCAGTGGTCGTACGGGCTTCCGCACGGACCACTCCGGCGGTGATGAGAAAGAGAGAGCGGAGAGAGGGGAGCTGGCTGGTGGCGGCGGCGGCGGCACAGGGCTTCGCCCGCGTGTACGCAAATGACCCATGACTATGGAATCAATTGCCCAAATCCTGCTACGTGATACATGATTTGATCCCCATAATCTGTTTCAGGACAAGGACAGTAAATAAGCTGATCGAGAGCCTCGGGATAAGGGATGACGTTTCTTGCTATTTATCAACACTACCAGAAACTTCAACATCCGCCCGCCCCCCTCCGCCTCGGCCATTTTTGGACCCGGTGCTGATGGGGCTTTAGCACCGGGTCCAACGGATAGGAGCGGGGGCGGCGCGCGGGGTCGGCGCGGTGAGCACATTAGCACCGGGTCGTGGCAAGACCCGGTGTTAATGCACCTCTGTTAGCACCGGTTGCTGGCTGCAACCGGTGCTAATTGGTGCATATTAGCACCGGGTCTTGCCACGACCCGGTGCTAATGTCTTTTGTATATAACACCTTCTTCCTCCCCCGGCCAAGCCAGCTGAACACTTAGGCGTTGTGTTCATGCTGCTCGGCCGTGGGAGGGGAGGTGCTGCCCAAATTTTTTTCAAAATTTGTGAAGAATCTACTCATCTAAGGAGCACTACAAGGTACACTCTTTCATTCTCTAATATGACCCTGCATATTACTCATACATATATACAATTGTATACTTTTATTGTTGACTTATATATATCCTAATATTTGAATCTTTCAGCTAAGGCCGGGGTTGTACAATGCAAGCGGCCCTTATAGGAGAGAGAAAACTAAGGTCCTGTTTGGCAGACCTCCCTAATTTCTTCGATGAATTTAGGAGGAGCATTTCTCGATGCCGCCGAGGCTAACAGGACGCCATCAGGTTTCATGTTCTGTCCATGCACCCATTGTGAAAATATACAATCGTACAAACAATGAGGAGCTCTTCAGGTGCATTTGATGAGGCACGGTTTCATGAGGAATTATTCTGTCTGGACGAAGCACGGTGAAAGAGGAATTCTAATGGATGAAGATGAAGAAGGCGAGGCCGATGACGACATTCCGGTATTGGCTCAAAACTACGGTTCCTTTGCAGATGCTGCAATGGGTGATGCCGATGAGGAAGATGCTGCTCAGGAAGGTGATGCTCAGGATGATGATGCTCAGGAGAATGGCCCTACCGATGGACCCGGGCAAATGTTGCGTGATGCTGAGAAAGACTGCGGCAATGGTAAGGAACTGAAAAAGATACAACGCATGTTGCGGGACCACAAGACTGACATGTACCCAGATTGCAAAGAGGGGCTTAAGAAGTTGGGTAGCACACTTGAACTTCTACAGTGGAAGGCAGCAAATGGCATTACTGATAAGGGTTTCGAGGAGCTGCTGAAACTCGTGAAGAAGATTCTGCCAGAGGGTAACGAATTGCCATCGACGACGTATGAAGCAAAACGTGTTGTTTGCCCTCTCGGTTTGGAGGTGCAGAAGATACATGCGTGTCCTAATGACTGTATCCTCTATCGCGGACAGTACAAACACTTGGATCGTTGTCCAGTTTGCAGCTGCGCACGATACAAGATCAGGCGGGACGACTATGGTGAGGTTGCGGGGGAGCGTTCTAAGAAAAAAAATCCCTGCGAAGGTGATGTGGTATTTTCCTCTAATACCCCGTCTGAAGCATTTGTTCAGGAACAAGGACCATGCCAAACTGATGCGCTGGCACAAAGAAGAACGTAAGCAGGATGGCATGTTGAGACACCCCGCCGATGGATCCCAGTGGAGGAACATCGACAGAGCATTCCCAGAGTTTGATGCTGATGCGAGGAATGTTAGGCTTGGTTTAAGTACCGATGGCATGAACCCTTTTGGTGAAATGAGCAGTAGTCATAGCACTTGGCCCGTGACTGTTTGTATCTACAACCTACCCCCCTGGCTCTGCATGAAGCGGAAGTTCATTATGATGCCAGTGCTCATCGAAGGCCCAAAGCCGTTGTGTACATGGGTCATCGTCGATTCCTTCCTACAAAGCATGAGCTACGAAAGAAATGTGCGCATTTTGGTGGGAATGCTGACTACCGTACAAAGCCGAGAAACCGAAGTGGAGAAGAGCTATTTGATATGGTGAAGGACCTACACGTGGTGTTTGGCAAGGGAGACGGAAGCCAGGCTGCTCCGACGGGCGAGAATGGTCGTGTCGCGATGTGGAAGAAGAAGTCTATCTTTTGGGAGCTACCTTATTGGCAATTTTTAGAGGTCCGTAACGCGATTGACGTGATGCATTTGACAAAGAATATGTGCATGAAAATCGGTGCGTGAACTTGATAAGCTTCCTGGGTACTTATGGGAAGCCAAAAGATACACTGGAAGCACGTCAGGAGCTGAAACGATTGAACCAACGGACTGATCTACATCCAGAAAAGAGAGACAAACTAGGCCAGTACTTGCGTCCTGCCAGCTTCACTCTCAGCAAAGAAGAGAAGGCAGGCATGTTTGAATGCTTGAACAGTATCAAGGTTCCATCTGGCTACTCCTCCAATATTAAGGGAATAATAAATATGAAAGAGAAGAAGTTCACAAACCTGAAGTCTCACGACTGCCATGTGTTGATGACACAGCTGCTTCCCGTCATACTCAGGGGTGTGCTACCAGTTAACGTGCGGAAAGCCATTGTGAAGCTATGTGCATTCCTCAATGCAATTTCTCAGAAGGTGATCAAGGACGTTTCTCGATGCCGCCGAGGCTAACAGGACGCCGTCAGGTTTCATGTTCTGCCCATGCACCCATTGTAAAAAAATACAATAAAGACAATAACAGCTATATATGTTTCTGAGTTTTGGTGAGTGTCACTTGTGCAGGTACAACTACGACAAATATGTGCTATTGGGATCGAAAATGACCGAATCGGCCGAACGACTCCGTTCGGCCGGTTAACCCCCTTAGCCGTGCATGCCACCGGGAGTCGTCCACGTCAACGAGTATTAAGCGAACATGACAAACGACATGTGGACAGCAGCCATCTCACCTCCGGGCCAGAAACACACGAAGTCCAACGCATACAAGCCATCCCAGGAGGTCCACAAGCAAGAGGCGGTGCTGGGGAGGCCGGCCACGGGCCAGGCCCAGTTCGGCCGAACTGGAGCCTTCGACCGAACCGCCCCCAGCACCAGAACCAACCCTGGGGCCAAATTAGGGCCGTTGGGGGCAAGGTCGGCAGATCCTCTGGTTCGGGCGAACCGGGGAGTTCGACCGAACCGAGGAATTCGGCCGAACCGCCTCTCTGCCCCCCTGGCTGCCTTGGCGGTTACCCAAGCTCAACCGCCATCACTTGCTATAAAAGGAGGTGTCCAAGCCCCGGTTTCACACACACTCAAGCCAAGGAGCTCTACTGGTTCTTAATAATATTGTGTCCTGACCGGGGTGTCGTGAACGTCTTTGATTCATTGTACACTCCAATAGAAAAACTACAGAACATCATGGACATGATGACAAGGTGATGTATATTTTCCCCTACTTAATTCACCCCTTACACTCGCAATGACTTAACTCAATTTGGGGGGCCTTTAGCACCGGGTGCTGTATAGACCCGGTGCTAAAGGGCCTTTAGCACCGGGTCGTGGCTGCACCCGGTGCTAAAGGCCACGCTGCGGCGGGGCCAAAGACCGGCCTGGCCACGGAGGCCGTGCGAGAGCTGGCCACGTCACCGGGCCACGTCACTGGATGAACAAGAACAATTTTTCTTTTTAATCTCTGTATAAAAGTTGTAACTAGTCGTTCTCCCTCGTACAAACTTCAAAAAAGATCATTTTTCTTCCTAAAAATTCCTAAAATCATACTCTATCAAGTTATGAAACATATTAATGTTATTATTTTGAAAAATCTTCTCGTGTTTGAACAATCCAAATTTTGAATTAAAAATGACACCTACAACCAAGGTTTTTTTCACACTAGGTGATGTCAAATGAAAAAGTGATGAATACCAAAGTTTGTCCTGCCAGCTTCACTCTCAGCAAAGAAGAGAAGGCAAGCATGTTTGAATGCTTGAACAGTATCAAGGTTCCGTCTGGCTACTCCTCCAATATTAAGGGAATAATAAATATGAAAGAGAAGAAGTTCACAAACCTGAAGTCTCACGACTGCCATGTGTTGATGACACAGCTGCTTCCCGTCATACTCAGGGGTGTGCTACCAGTTAACGTGCGGAAAGCCATTGTGAAGCTATGTGCATTCCTCAATGCAATTTCTCAGAAGGTGATCAATCCAGACCATTTAGATCAGCTACAGAACGACGTGGTGCAATGTCTTGTCAGCTTTGAGATGACATTTCTACCATCCTTCTTCAATATCATGACACATCTATTGGTACACCTCGTCAAAGAGATTCGTATACTGGGCCCAGTATTTCTACACAACATGTTCCCTTTTGAGAGGTTCTTCGCTGTCCTAAAGAAGTATGTCCGTAATCGTTCTCGTCCAGAAGGATGCATTGCTAAGGGATACGAAACGGAGGAGGTCATTGAATTCTGTGTTGACTTTGTCGACGATCTTATGCCGATTGGTGTGCCCAAATCACATCACGAGGGGAGACTTGGTAATAGACAATGGATGTATGGGGACCCCCACGCTCATGGTGATCAAGGACGTTGAGACATTTCGTAAAGCGCACCTCACAGTTTTGCAACAATCAACCTTAGTTGCTCCGTACATCGAGGAGCACATGCAGATTCTCAGGGACGAAAACTCAACAAAGTCTGTGGCCTTTATTCAGCGTCTGCACAATAGTACTTTTGCCGCTTGTTTGCAAAAACGTCTTATGGGTGTCGAGGGCATTGATGCGCAGCTAACTTTTGTAGCTAGGGGTCCATCGAGCACGATCTTGACATTCCAAGGATACGACATCAATGGGTATACATTTTACACAAGAGCCCAGGACAAGAAAAGCACCAACCAAAACAGTGGTGTCCGGATCGACGCGACAGACACCAATGGCAATACAAACTCATACTATGGAATCATAGAGGAGATATGGGAACTAGAGTACGGACCTTTGAAGATCCCACTGTTCAAGTGCCAATGGGTGAAGCTGACTGGAGGAGGATGATAAGGATATAAAAAAGATACAGCGCATGTTGCAGGACCACAAGACTGACCTGTACCCAGATTGCAAAGAGGGGCTAAAGAAGTTGGGTAGCACACTTGAACTTCTGCAGTGGAAGGCAGCAAATGGTGTTACTGAAAAGGGTTTCGAGGAGCTACTGAAACTCGTAAAGAAGATTCTTCCAGAGGGTAACACATTGCCATCGATGTATCTACGGCATGACCACAATCAAGGAACTTTTGTAAAGAGGAAGTTTATTAGTGTCCGAGTAAACGATGATGCCATGTAATTTAATTGCACTATGTTCCACACAATTTGTAATGACTATATTTGCATTTATGTTCCACCTATGTTCTAAGATTTTCTATTGATTTATAAGATTGTTTTTATTAATTCTAGCATTTTATATTGATCAAAGATTTCCTATTAATTTTCCAGGATTTATTATTAATTCTAGCATTTTATAATGATTTTCTATTAATTTCAAAGATTTTCTATCATTTTATATTGATTTTCTAGTAATTTATAAGATTTTCTAGTAATTTATAAGATTTTCTAGTAATTTATAAGATTTTCTAGTAATTTATAAGATTTTCTAGTAATTTATAAGATTTTCTAGTAATTTATAAGATTTTCTAGTAATTTATAAGATTTTCTAGTAATTTATAAGATTTTCTAGTAATTTATAAGATTTTCTAGTTTTATTAATTCTAGCATTTTATAATGATTTTCTATTAATTTAATGGAAGAAAGGTTTTAAAGAGGACGCCGCCACCTATAGGAGCCGTTCGAGGAAGAAGGCCGAATATGAGCAGAGGGTGAGGGACCTAGAGCAAACGGTTGCCGCCCAGGCCTCAAAGCTCCAAGAAATGGAGTCAGAGATGGAGCGACGGATGAAGGGAGCATGGCTGCAGATACAACAAGCCACAGGCGGGACCGGTTCCACAGAGCATGCACCAGGCGGGACCGGTTCCACAGAGCATGCACCAGGCGGGACCGGTTCCAATACACCTATGGCTACCAACAAGCCTCTGTCACCTCCCCCGTCTCCAAGAGATCCACCGAATCATGACGATTCTCCGGGAGCTCCTGATGCAAGCCCGTCTCCTCGCCACAGGTGGGACCAATTCCACAGAGCATGCACCTCTCCAACAAGCCGTAGGCGGGACTGGTTCCACAGAGCATGCACCTCTCCAACAAGCCGCAGGCGGGACCGGTTCCACAGAGCTTGCACCTCTCCAAGATCCTAATGATGCGGCCCTTATTAGCCCTACACAACAATATCAAAGCAGTCACGCTTCCACACAGGCCGCCGAACCGGTCCGTTACCCCGTGGATGAAATAACTCAACAGACCGCGTGCGAGCTTGTCGTCAGGCAGAAGAACTTAACTGTGGTGGTACGCATGCGACTTTAGTTCGTACTGCATACATTTCACCGTAAATACCATTCATTTACTAACTTTCTTTGTGACTACTAACTCCTGGGTGAAAGCAGACACAAAGAGGCAAATGGCCGAGTGGAGGAAAAAACTGGAGCCGGAGCCGAAGCTTGACCCCAGTGTCATCAAGTCATTCCTCGGTAATTTGACCAAGGGTCAACAGAAGGAAGTAATACTAACAGACTATGACCGCTCATTACTGAAATCTTGCCGTAAGCGGAAGACAGTCGATAAGGAGAAGGCGGGCCCATCCAAACAAGTTCCTCAGCTCGGCAAGCAACCTCAGCGGTCCTTGGCTCCATTGCCATCTCAGCACGAGCTGAACATCCGACAATTTGAGGCCGAGACTGGACTATCTAGAGCGCAACTCCTGGGGGAAGAAGATGTCCCTGTAAGCACAACGTTAAAGTGGCCGTTTAAGCTTGGTGAGCCTATGGTCCCTCCTGAAATGGAGAGCAAGCTACAGACGAAGATGCGCCGATTCCATGAGTGGTACTTGGAAGAATCAAGAAGGAATAGGCGCATGATCAAAGTAGGCGTGAAGGACCATGATTTCTATAATGGCAACCTGGATTGGGTCTGGCTGAGGTTTAAGGATATATATGAGCTGTACCACCACGACGCCATGGACGTGGATTTGATCACCTGTTGGACACTGTAAGTACTTTGTTGTTGTTTACAATTCACAATTTAAAAACAATAATTCCAATATATGCTGACGCGGGCTTTATTTATTGTTTAACATATGCAGAATGAAGATTTAAAAATGTAGGAGAGCCGGAATATATGACGTTGGTTTCGTGGATCCTCGAAGGATAAGTGAAGAAATGATACTGCACAGTCCTGAGGAAACATATGGAAACCTATACAAGTTTATTAACAAACAACATTATTACGACTCCATACTAATACCGTACAACATCGAGTGAGTACATACACACGCTTCTTCTTATACTGTCTGTGTACTATTTCATTTCTGATTATAATGTATACATGTATACAGATTCCATTTCTGTGTATTTAATTTCTTTTGGTCGACAGTGTGCCAAACAGAGGCCGGGAAATAATTTATGTGCATACTATGTTTGCGATTACATGTGGAATTGGGGACATAAAAAGATTACACAACATGATATTATGGTACGTAATAATAAACACATTTCCATTATTATTAAGTGCACAATTATTGTCTCCAATTCGGCGGTTGAAATATCTTTCACTTATTTGTAAATTATAGATGTTGAAGCTGAAGGAAGAGTGTCTAGAGAAAGAAAGAATCGACGCAATTTCAGAACAGCTCGTCGGATGGCTCTGGGACGAGGTCATCAATCCCCGAGGAGAATCGAGGAGAATACCACGCCCCAGTGGTGGACGTGCCGGAAAGCTCACAAAGTCATGCAACATCATAAGTTGTAAATACAGTTTAAACAATAACTCGAGTCCGATATATATTTTGTAATATATATGTCTTATATTTGTAATATATATGTCTTCTATTTGGTATACAGCTAATATGAATATAGAGTCGACTGAATATTTGATATACACGTATTAGATTAGTATATATATACACACACGTATATAAACGTGCATGGCTACTGAAAAAAGCAAAAAAAAAATCCGGGGCCTTTAGCACCGGTTCCAGACACCAACTGGTGCTAAAGGCCCCGCCAACCCCGCTGCGGTGGCAGGCCCTTTAGGACCGGTTATTCCACCCGGTGCTAAAGGGGTCACCCTTTAGCCTCGGATGATTGGCACCGGGTGGGAAACCCGGTGCTAAAGGGCTTTCCCACCCGGTGCCAATATCTATTATTCTGGTAGTGCAAGGCACTGCACCCGGGGTTCTTGTATCAAGTTCTTGTTTAGATGTAAAATTTGCACTCTAAATTTTGCACCTTGGAGTGCATGCGCTACTATAGCATTTTGTTGGTATTTGTGAAAAATTATCCAAAAATTGATTAATTAGGCTCAAAATGTTCGTCTCGCATAATACAATAAAACTGTGCAATTAGTTTCTAATTTCAGCTACATTTAGTACTCCATGCATGTGCCGATATTTGTATGTGATGAGAATTTTTTTGCATACTGAACTTTGGGGGT
The DNA here is from genome assembly GCA_900205405.1 of Echinochloa crus-galli. NCBI lineage: Eukaryota > Viridiplantae > Streptophyta > Magnoliopsida > Poales > Poaceae > Echinochloa > Echinochloa crus-galli. The sequence continues at coordinate 84,319 of OAMR01000090.1, read as the reverse complement.
GAAATTTGAGATCTAAACATGGCCCAAGCTCATTAAGGATCCTAACGACGATCGTGTCAGTCAGAAGTTTCTTTGCAGTCCTGAGGCCGATTATAACAACGTGTAGAAAAGTTCTGTTTTAGTGTTTATAGTTTTTTTCTAGGATTGATTTATTACACGATTTAATCGCAAGAATTATCTTGGAAAGTGGAGATGAGTAATATAGGCACATAGAGGTTTTGCACAGACGTGAGATCGACACTGTTTGTCTTTCCGCAACTTCCTCAGTTCTAAATTTTGAAGATAATGTTGTTTACTTGAGCACTGCGTTATTTCATTTGTATACTAAATAAACAATGTAAACTGATAGGATGGATGGCTTACGATTAAACATGAACTGACAGTTTAATCTTCAACCGATCTTTGATGTAGCTGCTGTCCGTTCTCTCGATATTGTGATATTATTTGGATTGCAGTGCCTCTGATGCTGCATCCTGCAACAGTGCATTGCACGATATTGGTAGGTGGACAGATGTGGACTTGCGTAAGATGCCTATGGGTAATACTGTTTTAAACTGCACACTTGAAAAACAACTAACGTTTCTGCATTTCTGAACAAGCAAAGGGCATCAGCCTAGTTTTTTTTTTCAAAAGACCAGTACAGTAACTAATTTGATAAACTTTATAACTGTGGTGAAAATTTCAGGGTTCACTTCATTTCCATTCTGCAGTGACGAATGCAATCGGCTTCATGCGGAACTACTTAGGACCAGTCCATACTGCAAAAAAATATACTGCATTCTGAACAAGTGCTGAGCCGATGACAGTTTTTCAGCATGTAACAACGAAGGATAGGTACCATTTGCTGCTTTCCACATTTTCAGTCCATAATACTGCAAAACGATATACTCCATTCTTAACTTCAGCATACCTATCAACTGAGTCAATATTTTTGAAAGGAAAGTAAGGAAATTACATCAAATGGAACTATGGAAGGCGTCACATGCGAATGGGCGTCCTACCCTCGTCTCCAGCAGGACTCTAAAATCTAGTTCCTTCGTGAACAAGATTTGAATATTCTTCCAAAAGAAGAAATCTATATCTATATACCCTATATAATTGGTACCCACTACAAGTCATGGTTGGATTTCTCTCAACCCTCAACGCGCCACGCCATCCGCTTACATCATCTACTCACGAGTCATTTACTGAAGGAGCACCACACTACAAAGCATGCAACCTCATACGTTACGTCATCATCCACTAGACCATCAATTTATGTCTCTCACCGATTTTCTGTGACTAATAACATATGTACATCTTTACGAGTATCACGCTATAAAATTCCCACATTAGATATACATAAAAGATCAATCATTAAATAATTGTTCTCTTTCAACAAAATGAATATATTAGTAAAGTTTGTAAAAGAATATTATCATACAATCACCTTAGTTTCTATTTTGAAATTTCACCTTAAAATTCTGTTTAAAAATTCCCGCAGCAACGCGCGGG
>OAMR01000090.1:13624-45662 GCA_900205405.1 Echinochloa crus-galli | reverse complement strand
GCGCCCGCGCGCCCGCGCCCGCGCCGCCGCCCGCCCGTCCGCCCCCCTGCGAGAGGTACAGGAACAGAGAGTGAGAGAAGGAAGAGAGAAGAAAGAAAGAAGAGATAAGGTTGAAGGGGATGGGTGAGAGGAGGGAGAAGAGATAAAAAAAGAAAAAGGGAGGAGTGCTGCTGCCGCCGTGGTGTGTGATTTAGCACCGGTGCCAGTCTATAACCGGTGCTAAATGCGCTGGGGCACATTAGCACCGGTTGGTAGCTGTCACCGGTGCTAATGGGGGGCCTTTAGCACCGGGTCTTGCCATGACCCGGTGCTAATGTGCTCCCCTACCACTCCCTGCACGCCGCCCCCGCTCCTAACCGCAGGACCCGGTGCTGATGCCCCATCAGCACCGGGTCCAAAAATGACCGAGGCGGAGGGGGGTGCAGATGTCGGATGTCGAGTTTTCTGGTAGTGATAGCATGTCTTATTACAAGGGATTCACTCACCAAAATGGATTCCTATCCTCTAACACATATAACCACAATGAATAGTATCGAAAAGTTTATAGTAGCCAGTGGAAGAAGTGTAGGTAGCTCAAGATGTGCAGTGCAGAGCAAGGAAACTTGTTAGGCTTAATATGAGTAATCATTTGAACTGTAGAACAAATTAACCGTTTATCAAAGCATGGGGCACTTATACTCTTTTGTGCACTCTGGTTCGTTGTCTAAATGCTGATAAAAAAATTAATTTGCCGTCACTGCCAGGGCATGCCCCAAAATTTCATATTTTGGGATGTGAATAAATAATAATAATAAATACAATGATTTTTTCATATTTCTAAAATTTTTCCATCATTTGTACACATGATAAATTGATTCAATTATAGGAAATAATAATTTTCTTGGCTAAAGTAATGAATCTTAAATTATAATATTTGTTTGAAGCATTCATGCTGAAGCATATATTTTCTTGGTTGTTTAGTTTAGAATTTATTTGGGTTTGAAGTCATGGAAAAGCATCACCGAGCCGTCCTAAAGAGCATCATCGCCGAGCTGCTGCAGGAGGAGCACTCCACACCAATGACTAAGAATTGCAGCTGTAGTCTCAAGTCAGGTCTCCACAAGTTGCCATTCCGGTCGCCGACAAGGTCTCCACAAGTCGCCATTCCGGTTGCCGACGACCCCCGTTTGCCGAGCAACCGCATGACCTGATCTAGCCTCCTATGAAAGAGCCTGTAGCTTGGTGGTTACAATGCTTTAGTAGCACCTTAGGTCATAGGTTCGACTCCTGATGGGAGTAAATTTTCAGTTCATTTTTTAAAAAAAAACTCCTTCGCCGGTTTACCAGGATTTAGAGGTTTTTCTAAACCAGAAGAAGGTTTCTTCTTAATAAAAAACCGTGGGACAGTCTTAACCCACCGGTCAAGTTTCTGGTCTAGAGCCTCCGCCGTGGTGCACTTGCCATGTGTGTCACCGCAACTGACAGCACATGACATCCCATTCTCCTCCTCTAATCCGTGGGACCTGATCCCAAGAGCTGCATGTGCCATCTCGTGCAAGCAGTCAGTGCCATGCATGCCTGTGCGTACATATACTAGCAAGCAAACCCATCCCTAACGTTAGTTGGCTTAATATAATCCTATCGAACTGCAGCCATGCAATCCTTCATGCATATAAGGAATCTAAGCAGTACGTATAGTGGCAATATTTTAATATGTGTCCACTTGTTGTTCATTCATCATTCTGAAATATATATATTTTCTCCGTGCTATTGTTTCTCGTCAAAAACCTGTCACCACAGTGTCCTTGAGAGTCAAGTGCCACTGCAATTTAATTGTTGTATTCTTCTAATGACATCACTGCTAGAACCTGATGATTCAGTAATTATATTTTCCCTTTAAAAATTGATATCTTTCATTTTTGGTTGCCTTTTCTACTTAACGCTTTTTTTACAGAAAATATGGAGACCTTTTAATTTAGTTTGCCGTGCGTCATGATGGAACACACGACAAACAAAACTATTCGCCGTGTGTCCCACTCAAGACGCACGACAAACATGTTGGCCCCACCCTCCGGCTTTATCCCTTCCCCGTCTCTCTCCCCCGCTGCCTTATCCTCTCCGGCTCTCCCGCTTCCCTCACCTCCCCGCCGCCGCCGTCCCGTCCCTCGCCGAGCCGCGCTTCCCCCTCCCACATTGAGCTGCGCCGCCTCCGCCGATCCACCGCCTCCTCTCCCTCCTCTCTCTCCCGTCGCCGTTGCCCCTCCGCTCCCTCCTCTCACCCCCGTCGCCGCTGCCCCTCCGCTCCCTCCTCCTCCGGCGCCCTCCGCACGCGGCCGAGCCCGCGGAGAGGGAGCCCTCCCCTTCCTCCAGCGGTCCATCTCGGTGGCGAGGGAGGCGGGCCGGGCCCAGGTGCCGGTGCGGGGCGATGGCGAGGCCGGGCGCCATGGCGTCCCAGATCGGGAGCACCGCGGCCAAGAGGGCGCTTCCCGGCGGCCCCTCCCCTTCCTCCGGCGTCTCCGGCGCGGGAGGCCATGGCGGCCGCGGTGCCTTGTGCGGGCGGTAGCCGCGGGATCCAGGTTCGTTGTCTTCCTCTCTCTCTCTCTCTCATCTCTCTCCCTCTCCCTGTTCTTTCCCACAGGCGCGGCGGCGCAATAGGGGTATGTTATTGCAACTATATTGAGCTTGGGTTGCAATTATTTTGAGTTATTGTTACGTCACTTTGGAGTTGCAATAGCACCATTGTTTCGTTGCAATAATATGCTATTGTTGCAACTATATTTGTAATGATTGCTTTTGATTGGTGTTTTTAGAACGATTTTTCCATGTTGCAATAAATTGCAATGGTGTTGCGATCGATAGATGGCTGTTACAACAGAAACTCTAATGTAGATGCAATAACTTGTCCCTATTGCAACAACTTTTTAGAGTTGCAAAAACCTTCTTCGGTGTTGCAATTGTGATTTTTTTATTACAACGAGAAACCTAAACTGATGCAATATGATTTCCCTATTACAACGGTTTTTGGGGTTGCTACAAACGTGTCAATGTCGATTCACATATAATGTGAGACTAAATATTGTATGTATCCAAGTTTGAGGAATCAATGAGCAAGAAAGAAAGTAGACTTTCTTGCGTATAACTTCAAATAAGATTGTGATTTTAAGTTATATAAAACAATTTGAAAATATATTAATTTCATAACAATATTTGACTTGCCTTTATAAAAACCATTTGTAAATATTATGGACCCAAATTATGCTATCCAGTCCAGTTTCAAAAATTTCTAACTAAATTTATAGATATGATTGTAATTTGAGGAATGAAGTTTGAATTGGTAAAAAAATGACCCGTTAGTGATAAAAAAAATGTAAAAAACAAATAAAAGGCATCATATGAAGGGATTGAACTAAGAACATCATGATTGCAGTAATGCATGACTTACCACTACGCTACTTTGTTAGTGTTGGGTAGCATCATTCAAACATTTTTATGTTCTTATACACAGTTAGCTAACATGGAATCTAAGACTTTGTTAAAGCGTATTACCAAAGCACTACTTCTTCATTATCTTTCTTGGTCTGACATTTTATATTTTAATTAAATTGGAGAAACAGAATATAAACAATAAAAAGAGAAAAGGCAAAAAAGGAGCTCTCCACGATCTTGAACACAAGACCTCAAGCCGCACATGTGAAAGTGTTACCACGCAACACAGAATCACTTGCTAACAAACAAGGTTTTTTTATTTTATATCCTTCTTTTCTTTGCCACATCATCTGGCCGACAGGTCACAGGCCTCCCGCGTGGCAGCGCTTCTTTTTCTCGAAACGTCATCTGGAAGCCAGGTCACCGGCCTCCCGCGTGGCAGTGCTAGAATCTGTTAAAAAGCAAAAAACATGCTCGCGTGGCAGCGCTAGTTAATTAACCTGTTAAAAAGCAAAAAACATGGTGAGATCAGGCTCGAGCGCTTGACCTCATGGAAGGAAAGTTACTGCCTTATCACTGAACTAATCAACTAGTCACGTTTTGGCACCAATTTTTTTTCGTTCTAATTTTGTAGTGTGGTCCTCGCATTCCGGCCCCTCCAAGTTTCAAATGTTTTGCAATGTGGTCCTCGCAGGCGAGCGGCTTGGGCGACGTGAAAATCAGGCCTTGGTCGGCGACTTGGTCTACCTAGGGAGCACCAGGAGATTACGACGAGTAGCACTTATTTGCAAATTGTTTTTCAGAGTACTACATCTCTTGTTCTTTTGTCTACTCAGCAGGATCTTTACCTGGCTCCACAACGACGCTACGGACTATGTCTAGCAACAGACTGGTAAACGACTCCGTCACCGCCGCGAACTGCTCCTCCGACAAGAACATGTGGCCGTATATTTATGCAGTTTTTGGGTATATTATTAGGTGCGCATGTAGTTTAATTTAATATTAATTTTGATAACTACGTAGAAATTCATTTAACATCTAAAAAATAGTAAATCGGTTCAAAAATTCTTTAAACTTCTAGAAGACAACTCGTATGTAGTCTATTACTATTTTAAAAATACATTGGGGTACACAAGTTATATTGTTTTGCAAGTTACTTCACAGGTGTGTTTTAAAATGATTCATGTCGCAAACCTAAAATCGTCATGTCCTTCTAGCGGTTGCCCCGCCTGCGCCCTGCACTCTGATCCACTACGACGTTAAGCGTCTGACTTCTGCGCAGCATTGCCACCCGGCCACCATTGCCACGCCGCCCGGCCGCCGTCGGCCATGTCACCGGCCACCATTGCCACACCACCGGGCCGCCGTCGGCCATGTCACCGGCCACCATTGCCACACCACCGGGCCGCCGTCGGCCACCTACGCCACGTCACCCGGCCATCGTCGGTTAGAATATTAGTGCAAAAAATAAAGAAAGGTGGGTGACACTAGAATTGAACACCTGACCTCAAGTTTCTAAGGCTAGTGCCTTACCACTGGACCACAAATTCATTTGTGCAAGCTAATGGGATTTAATGTTTTATTAGCAATTAGTGCATAATTTTTTCTGATTTTCCTTTTTATTCATCTTTTATTCCCAATCTTTCAAGTTTCCTCATATTGCATTTTTTATTCACTTTTTATGTTTTCTTTATATATTTTCTCAATTATATTTTAAAATTTTACTTTTATGTTTCCTCATGATACAAAGTTTGAGAGACCATTAAGTATGAACTTGCAAAAATCAAAATCGTGCCCCATATTGTTTGCTAATTTATTATGCCGATCATCCGATTTGCACTGTGGAGACCATCTTCCTAATCCTTGCTAAGTCGTTTTCTTCTTGTGATCAAGCATGTCACTGGTTCTGCCACTCAACATTGAGCCCAAAGCATAGCAGCTTGCTTGCTCTGTCAATGTCAACACAAAGCCTAAATTGTAGTGGCTATGTCTATTTGGTCATTATACATTAGGATCAGCATAAAGCTAATCACTGACAATCTTGGCCCATAACGAGTACAAGTACGAATCTAAACTGTTTTGATCTCTTCTTTTTTACTATTCATAGTTATTCTAAACTGTTTTATATGCTACATTATTGTCCTAGTTTTTTAATATTCTCTATTTTTTTAGCTCACGGCGTCCAAGAGCCGGCCGAGCATCGGCAGGTCGGCGAACTGGAGGACTGGAGGACCACATGCATCATCCCCTCCCCCATGGGCTGCCCTCCCCGTATGGCGGCGGCGCGGCGCTCGCCTATGTGCTTCAAGCACCCGTCCCGCCTCATCGACCCCTTCACCGGAGAGTCGGACACGTTCCCGGACCTGCCTGTCCCGCTCGGAAGAAACTAAGTGATGGAAGTATCCATTTTGTGAATCATATATATTATTACTACTCTATTAAAATCATCTAAATTTTTTATGGAAAGTTTTTTGTTTTTGCCGTTGTTGTCCGCCCACCAACCATGCTGATTTCTATATCCCGGTGCAACTAAATCAACAACGTGAGCTCTCTTGTCCTCCTAATCATGTCCTCCTAACCCTAGCAGCATCCCATGGGAGGCAATGACCAGGCGGTGATATCTGCAGTGTGGCCAGCATGAAAGGGTCTTAGGGGACTCCTCTATCTCCATCCACCATATGCAGTGATAGCTACAGGTAATTCGAGTTCCTTCCTATCCATGGTTCTTATTTTTTTAATCTCTTTGTGTTCAGTTTGTTCACCGGCTGATTTACCATTTCCCATGCATCTTGAATCAGTTGAATATACAATAAATCAATGGAAAAAGGTGATTAAATGCTCTTCGTTTTACCGCCCATTGCCGATCCAATGGCTCTGGTTGCACATCTACTTATTATACTACTAAAAAGAATGAGCAATCGGCTCCTTCCCAAACGCGCCCCCGCCCACGATCTCCTCCACGCCCACCATGCCCTCGGCACCTTCCTCGCGATCCAGATCCGCAGCCTCCGCAACCTCCCCCGCCTCCGCCTCCGCAACCTCCCCTGCACCGTGTGCCTGTCCGCCGCCTCCATAGATGTCGCGGGCACCCGGCGCGGCGGCTGCTTCCTTGCGTATGCGGACGCCGGCGCCTTGTCGGCCCACCAGGCCGCATTCCGTGGCAGGTCCCTCGCCGGCCCAGAGGTAGCCCCGCTACGCATGTGCAACGGTGGCGTCGGCCGCGCGGTGGTGGAGGTGCGATTGGCGGCAAGATGCCCCACGCGGCTGCGTGGGAGTGTGGTGGCGGTGACCGGCACACGCGCGCCGGCATGTCAATTCCACCGCAGGAAGTGGTCATGGCGGTCACCTTCGCAGCAGTGCTCGTGGAGTCGTGGTTGAGACTCATGAGACCTAGCTCGTGAACTGTCAATCACTATATGGGTGGAAATTTGATCTACAGGTGAGTTTCTTTCTCTTCGGTTGCAGATTGGATCACGGTGCTTTTGTTTTTGCCGTTGTTGTCCGCCCACCAACCATGCTGATTTCTATATCCCGGTGCAACTAAATCAACAACGTGAGCTCTCTTGTCCTCCTAATCATGTCCTCCTAACCCTAGCAGCATCCCATGGGAGGCAATGACCAGGCGGTGATATCTGCAGTGTGGCCAGCATGAAAGGGTCTTAGGGGACTCCTCTATACAATGAATAGTATCGAAAAGTTTATAGTAGCCAGTGGAAGAAGTGTAGGTAGCTCTAAAACAGTGGAAACATGGCAGGAGCAATTTCAATGTCTAAACACATTGTGCTCCTTTAATTCTCAAATGGAAAACATTTTTTGCTTCATCGTGTATTTAGTTTGATGTTGGTATTAACCATTAAGAGGTACTAATTTGTCATTTAATTGGTGATCTTCAGAGTAGCAGGTTACTGACAATTTAGAGTGACTCAAATTTTTTGAACAAGCTAAAGCATTCACCGTTGTTCACTAGGAATTCAAGTGTGCTTGTGTTCTTGGGGTTGGATGTTGTGTCACATTGATATCCAGGTTATTGTTGATTGTGCCATTGCCTTTTTTCTTGCATTAATCAGATTGTTTACTTGTGTGCCATTGCCTTTTTTTCTATTAATGAGATTCTTTACTTGTGTTTTTCTTTTCATTTGCTCCTTGCAGGAAGCACCGAGGAAGGTGAGGGACTAACGACGTGACAAACCAGATAGCAGCAACACTTTTGCACCACTACGGTCTGCGTGCAATCACGTCATCCAGCCGCAACTGCAATCACGTCATAATCTGATCTGTGAGCTGTGCTCGTCCTTGTACACTACAAGAAATGTGTCTGGGTTCTGTTGATAGCGTGGACAATGACGGTGCAGGTGGCGTATGTTTTTTTTCCATCATTAGAACTCTAGATCTTTGTGATACTCTCCATTTGCAGCCATCCTTGGTTCTGCTTGCTGCACGTGTGCTTAGGACTTTATTTGGCATGCACGATCATCTGATGTTTCAATGAGTAATGTCACTTTTAATAAATATGCAAATCTGCGACATGTTTTTGCTTGACATAAATGTGGATGCAACCGATGTATATTTGCACTAATCTTAATGATCATTTTCAGGAGCAAGATCTTGAGGTTTGAGTGAAACGCATGATTCATGGGATGATCAACATGAAGGCAACCTTGACTTCAGTGCTGCATAGCTCATTATATTTTTGTTGTTTTTTAAAATAGTTAAACGTGTTGGACACCCCATTGTGTGTTCCACTTCTGCGTGTGTTTGGACTAAATGTTGTGTCGGATACATTGGATGGATTATTTACAGACGTGCACAACTAAATTGTATTTTTGGGTTAATGAATGTCTAAATGCTTCATTGATCATATATTGTTTAATTTAAAATCTTTGTTTGAAGCTACCAATTGAATCATTGTAATATGCACTATTGTCGCATAAGCATGGCGTTGCAATTATATGCTATAGCAACAAAAAACCGAATGCAAAGAAATATAAGGCGTTGCAATAGGGTTTCTAAATTATAGCAATGCAGCGGTAAGCGTGGCAACATGTCCAACTATAGCAACCACATGTATTGGTTGTGGCAATAGAGGGACACCCTATAGGAACCACAATATTTAGTGTTGCAATAGGGAAGAAGCCTGTAGCAACCAAGTTTTTACAGTGGCAATTGAGGTGTCACATATAGCAACCACTTTAGTAGCATGGTAATAGAGAGTTCATCTATGGCAACCAAAATGTTTAATGTTGTAATAAAGGGTCCCTCCTATAGCAACCATAAGAGTAATGTTGCAATAGGGCATATATTTTGCAATGCTACAACCACGTAGCAATAGTATCTATTACAACACCTACTATCGTTGCCACTTCTACTATTGCTACATTTCCTTTATGTGGTAATACATACCTCTTCCAATGCCTGGTGCGTTGCAATAGTAACGAGTGCAACACCCATGATGGTTGCTGATAAGGAGACTTACAACGCTACTTTTGAGTTGCAAAAGGATTCTTGTTGTTGCAATAGGGGGAACACAATAGCAACGCCTAAAATAAACCATGGTCCAAACTTTAGACCACATTTGCAATGGCAACGCCTCGCAACGCTAAAATTCCGTAGCCATTATGTCTATTGCAACCATTTTGTCCATTTTGCAACACTTTTCCGGCGTTACATTAGACACAAAACCTTGTAGTGTGTGGTGGTGGTGGTGGCGTGGTGGTGTGGTGGTGGTGGTGGTGGTGACGGCGGTGGCGGCGTGGTGGTGGTGGTGGTCGATGTGGCGGCGGCGGCGGTGTGGCGGCGGCGGCGGCGGCGGACCGCCGCGAATGGAACGCTCTCTCCAGTAATTTCCAAGCCGGTGGATCGCACGACCGCACGCAGCCGGCAGCCCACAAGGGCTAGGGCCCAGTACGGCCCAACAAAATAGCGAAAAACCTCGCCGCGAGAAAGCTGAAAATCTTGGTTCGTTTCTGATTTTTTCCTTGTTCCTCTCGGTCTCGCCACTCCCGCAGTTCCTCGATCCGTCGCTCCTGCCCCGCAGAAAAGGCGAAGCTAGGCAAGCAAGCTTACTTTTATTTTTTGTCGTTGCTTGATATCGCAGATTTCTTTTATTGTTTGTCTGCCATGAGTGATATGTCTTAATTATATACCATCAAATATATGTTGTTTAGAACGAGCAAATTAGTTCACTTTTGATAACAGAGTGAGTTTATGAGATCAGACTTCCACGTATACAAAATGATCGAGCAATGCACAGTGGCTTGAAAACACACAAAATGGGTAAACAGTAACACGAAGCAGGATGCCTCAGTTGTTGATACTTGATACAACACAATTAAGCATTCCCTCGCTATCAAACGCCTCACACGGCATTGTTCTTATTTGTCTCTAATTTACTACTAATATTGATTGATTGATGTCCAGAATACAACACAATGATCATGCACTTTTCCTCGGTTGTTGATACAAGTATAAGTAGTATACAACACAAATTAGGCATTCTCTCGACGCCTGGCAGAGCATTGTTGTTCTTATTCGCCTCTACTAGTGTATAGTATTGTAATATTGATGTCCAGAACACCAGAATACGAAACGACAGAATTCTAGGCGGTTAATTAGTACCCGCCACGGGGGACGAACACGGTCAGGTTAAGCCGGAACATGGGGCTGGGCATGGTGGTGTCATTTTTTTATTTTTTGTAAAAAATGCTTGCCGTGTGTTGTATTTGGCGCACGACAAAGAGTTTGCCGTTGTGCTCGATAAAAGGCACACAACAAAGGACTCTTTGCTGTGCAAATATATGCTGTGCGACGCTTGCCGTGTGTAACGGCTGCTGTGCGTATAGTGGGCTTTGCCAAATATGCTGTCTCTGGTAGTGAGGGTGATGTCTTGAAGAGGTGGAAATAATGGGCTGACAAGAAAATGTTCATAGTGGAGGGAAGAAAAGCATAGAACACTCTCTGGTTTTTGCACTGTGTCTTGCGAACTGTCTATAACCGGTGTGGTTGTATCACAGTGCCAACTAAGCCCTGGAGTTCTTCTGAGCAGGAAACCATTAGCCCTCATCCTGGCGCCTGTACATTCTCATCAGTCGTGGCATGCAGCACAGTGGATGGAACCATGCTAGGGAGGGTCTCTCTTGAATCGCATGGTCCAAGTGATACCACTACCAACGAACGACGATCAGCATCCACTCAATATGCTTTCGGAAGAAACCTTGGGAGTTCGGCGTCCATGTTCATCTCTAATTCCCGGTGCATCCCAGTACTAGGCAATAGAACATGGATTGCAGCCTTCAACATTTGGACCTCTAATTGTACCTGGTCTCCTTGTGATCATACAGTATTATATGGAAGAAGTTTTTGGAGTAAATTAGTAGCTAGTTATTCAAGGCCAGCATATATAATGGTTCAGAAACCAGTTTCGGCATTACTGATCAGACAGAAATCATGTTACCTACCATATATAATGCTACGATCCACCGTTCGAAATCACACAAGTTGCTACGTTCATGTACAAATTTACATGGGAACTGTGCACTGTATTGTCCACGTAGATCACAGAAGTAATGGGGCAGATCTGGTTAATTATACTGACAAGGTGCACTCCATCATCTCCGTTAAGCAAGCCGATTATAAATTATGGCTCAGTTGAATTAAAGATTTTTTTTAAAATGAGCGAAAGCTCAAAGGACTGCAATTTCATTCGTGGCGCTGTGGCTGTGCTATACCAATTATGTAGTTAATAATAACCATTGTCCGGTAAGCTAACTAGTGGTTTATCTCTACAGTTTTATTGTCTTGGAAAATAAATTATTTTTTCCTCCAGTTTATGAAAATGAATATCACCAAGGCGACAACAACAGCATATTTAATAGTTTTATATATGCATTTGAATGACATGAATTAATCAATTAGCGTGGTGGTAGTATAGCTCAAGAATTTCTACTAGACAGACTCTCGAAAGTATCAGCCCATACATGCCGGTCCAAAGTAAACCGATGCTAACGAAGTGTACCGGTGTGTAACCACAACCGCACTCAATGGTTGAAGCACCAGACATCGCGTGAGATTAAAAATCAAGCGCTTGATGTAACAAAGGCCATGTCCTAGTATTATTACGCAGAACACTTCGAGTATAAATTTATTTGCACCACAATATGTCGTCACTCCTTGTGCTTGTACTCTCGATCGATCTCGCCCAATCTTAGATTTACTAATTTTCACATGTGCTCCTCCCTCAGCTCCTCACTCCTTGAAATGGCAACTGCTGGTGATGGGCATGTCGGTCAGGACGATGATGTACCATGGCCCGGAGTTATTCGTGTCACGTCGCATACTCCTACAACTGGGCATCTGGGACCGTAATCAGGACAGGGACATCATGACGTACATCAAAGGTTATCATTAAGATCCTTTTGTCATGGCGAGCACCTGCTAAGTGAAGGAGCTCGGGAGGTACAACACATTCACCATCGCTAAGGATGACGACGCCATAGTGACTTCAAGTAGTTTTAAACGCTGAAGATTCTCGATGCATACTGTAACATCTAGAGAGCAGCTAGGTTGTCCTCGATCTGGGTTTTTTCTTTGAAATACTTAGTTGTCCATGTTTGGTTGTGGTACCACGTATATGGTATGTAAACAATCTATATTAGTGTTAATATTTATATTATTGTTCTATATCCGTGTTAATATATATAGTTCTAATTTTTGGCCGCTTATAATATGTACGGCCTGTATACTGTACACATCTGTATACCGGAATGTAGAAAGCTTCCCCTTCCCATATGTACGTCTACATGCTCAACGTATACCTAGGAAAGAGAAAATGTAGAACCCAGGCACACAGGTCATGAGTAGTCTCATAATTTAATTTGGTGTTTGGCATGCTCCGTCACCGTCGTGTCTTCTACTAGTGATATATCCTTTTGCTGAGCCCTGACATGCATGGCTGAGCAGAGTGAGGAACCAAGAAAGGGCCTCTAATCAGAATCCTCAAGCGCAAGCGACACTACACAAATGAATGCTACTCAGTCTGTTCACTGGTTTGGTCCAACCCGGAGCAATCCACCAACCCAACCCGTCCTGACCCGTAGAAACAATATTTTTGCGGGTTAAACAGTTTACGGGTTAAGCCCGTTACGTATTGAACGGTTAATGAGACAATACGGTTCAGAACCAAAGAACCCGGCAAACCCGTCCCCATCCCAAAGAACCAGTCAGATGTCGCAGCTTCTCTCCCCGGCGGCGGCGGCGGCCGTGGACGAGGGCGAGGAGATTCTGGCTTCTCCCCGCTGGGGAGGTGGACTTGGAGACGAAGATGACCCCGAGACGCAAATTCCCCGCCGCAGTTGTGAAGGTAGGCATCGAATCAACCTTCCTCGCTGCAGCAGATCTTGGCTTCTCCGCACAGAGGACGGGGAGGGCATGGCTTCTCTTGGGTCGGGCGGAGGACCTGCGGCCCAAATTCCTCGCCGCAGCAGCGAAGGAAGTAGAGATCTATTCCTCGTGGCGGTGCTTTCAAGACGGCGACCCAAGGACAGGTAATTACTGTCTCAATCTATATCAGTGCTTACTTCTTAGTCCTTGGTGATTTCTCTGTTGAAGTGATCGATAGATGATAGATTTGATGGGATGCATAGGATGGATAGGCCTCTTTGGATTGGCATGATCACAAAAATAGTCTTGGTTCAGACTTCAGAGTAAGCAGGCTTGCTGTACATGCTAATTTACATAAATGAACAAATGATGTCTGATATGATTTCAAAGTACTTAGCTCGTCAGCTAGATTGAGTCCTTCTGTTGATCCATGGTTACTAGTAGTAGAACCTATGTACAGAATACAATTTTTTTCCTCGAACTGATGATAGTATGTGTTGGTGATACAGCAATGGACTGACAGTATAACTATTGAAAATGAACTCGATTCAACTGCATCAACTCCACCATCTCCAGTGGCTGCAACAACATCACATAATCCATTAACTGAGGAAACAACAAGAATTGAATATCAAGGCAAAAAAGCAAGGTTGGTTGGGATAAGCAGAGGAGTGAACCTTCGTACATCGGAAAGCAGGGGGCACACCAAGGAGGTATTATTCCACTTACGACTTATTTATTGCTGCTAGTTAATGCTCATCGTTTATGCTTAGCAACTTGTCAAGACTACAATAATAATTTATTTATGCTTATTTGTTATTTCTATTCCAGGTATATAGGCAGCCGAATAACACATCCACCAAGTCATCTCCTGTGAAAATTACGAGGCATTTGCAGATAAAGAGAAGGCAAGGTTCTAGGGCAAGTTCTGATGTTTGGGATCACTTTACACCACATGAAACAGAAGATGGTCCAATCGCAGTATGCAATTATTGTCAGCAAGTCTATATATGTGATCGAGCTTTCCATGGTACAAGCACATTGAGGAGACATGTGATGAACCTATGCACGTCATCTCCATTCTGGGACCCAGAAAAGCGAAGAAAGACATCTGAACAGCAAGATCACCATTTCAACATTGAAACTTGCCGTAGAGCTCTTGGTAAAATGGTCATCCTTGATGAGATGCCTTTCAATGTAGTAGATGGTGAAGGATTCAAGGAGTACTCGAAAACACTTGAGCCAAGGTTTGAGTTACCTTCAAGAATTACTATAGCAAGAGACTGTATGCAGATTTACCTAGAAGAGAAAATAAAGTTGAAGAAAAGCATGAGTGGCCATCGGATATGCCTCACAACCGATACCTAGACCTCAAATCAAAATCTGAACTATATGAGCTTGACTGGCCATTGGGTGGATCATGATTGGAAGCTTCAGAAAAGAATTTTGAACTTTTGTTCAGTACCTGACCACAAAGGCGAAACACTTGGAGAAAAGATTGAAGAATGCCTATTGGAGTGGGACATTGGTAATGTATTCACCATTACCGTTGACAATGCTTCTTCAAATAATTCTGCAATTACATATCTGAAGACAATCAGCAAAGATTGGGATGGGGTCATTTTAGAGAATGAGTTCTTACATATACGGTGTTGCACCCATATTGTTAACCTGATAGTTAAGAGTGGATTGGAATTCATGAAGAACTCTGTGAAAAAAATAAGAGGAGCAGCAGGGCTTTGGAGGAGAATGGCAAGCACAGTGCAGAGGAGCAGGGTTGGGTTCGGAGAATACCGCAGAGCACAAGATAAGATAGAGGACAGGAGAGCTCGGTACATATGCGTCAATGACGGATTGCAGGGATGCGGCATGGACTGGACATGTTTTGGAGACAGGTGAATGTGTTTGCTGTTTCTTTTCTTTTCCGAAACTGGCAGCAGATCTTATCTTTATTTATTTATTATAATGTTGCATGCGCGTTCTGAACGGATCATTGTTTGATTAGTGTCTGTGATGTGATTGGATTTGACTGACCAGATCCATCCATCTTACCATGCGGAGGAAGACAATTATGTAGAAGACGTGAAAAACGGTTTAAACAGTCTGACCCAGGAACTAGCCCAGCCCAACCCGTCGACAGTGGCGGATACACGCCTAGGGCCACCTGGGCCATGGCCCTAGGCGTGGACCGAAATTCTACACTAAAACTACTGTAGCAGTAAAAGGCCCAACAAGCTTTATCCGCGACGGCCCGTGGACTGGCCCTAGACGTTGGGCCTGAATCTGTCCGCCCCTGCATATATCCCTATCCCTACCTAATTAAGATCTGAAACGAACCCTAGTCGAGGGGTGTGGTTCGACCTCGATCAGTCAGTGCGCAGTGGCCCATCCCAATTGAACTGGCCACAGATCTAATCGAAGGAGCTGGTCCAACGCAGGCATGCAGCTGCGCTGTGCTGGCAGCTTGGCACCGTCCCAGTGACGGACTGACGGCGCGTGTACGCGGTGATGAAGTTGGTTTCGTACTCCCCTCCGGCCGATATTCGAAAGACTAGTATCTCTGAATCACTAGCAACTTTTGGTCTCCACCGATCGAGCTCCATTCGGAGTTGCCGCAATTGTACACGTACATTTTTCGGTAACACACATACCTGCGTTTCAAACTGAGAAGTATCTTTCCCGCACGAGCTATCCTACCTGAAAGGAGAACTAAGGTCAAAAGGTAGCGAGGCGCACGGGCTGACAGGCAGACATGCACCCGTCGATACCTGGTTCCAAGCAGACGGTGGAACCAGACCAGCCCAGTGTAAACCGCATGCTACGGTCTGGTTCGCAGAACCAGACGAGCCCGTCCAAACCCGCCGGTGAACAGGCTGAAATGCTACATCCCCTCAGTAATGGCCCGAGTAGAAGCCATGGGAGTTACAAAATACCTTCAAGCAAAGGCAACAAGACAACTCAATGCGCGTGGAAGGAATGTCCCGGTTGATGTTTCGTTCCTGGTGCATCCCAATCCTAGATAGGCAACAGAACATTCAATGCCAGGGCACCACCATATATTTCGATCTCTTGCCATCCCTGCTCTCGTTCTGATCATACATTGTTACAACATACAAGCATGAAGTATGAATAAAGCTGCTAGTACTAGCTCGAGCCTAGAATATACAGTGGTTCAGCGACATGTCTGTACATCACTACTGCAGAGTGCAGACACAGGCCAGTATTTTTTTTTACCTCATGTACTTGTGCATGGTCACACGTACAGTACTTGCAAGTTCCGCGATAGATGATCTAAAAATGGTTTAAAAAAGGTGCACACAAATGAACAAATTACAAAAAAATTAATAATTAACCATAGCAAAGATAGTCATACACTATTGTCAAGTCCACATCAATCCAACATAAATATAGTGGACCACACTAGATCCGGTACTAATTCAAGCATTAATAATACCGGGTCTAATAGTCAGAACCCTTAAGGGCAAATGAGTAACGGTTGGTCACAACAACCTGTACTATTGCTTAGTATTGGTTTTTGATAAAGCTGGTACTAGTATCCACTTGAACTATAAGTACGTGTTGATAATAACAACCGGTATTAATAGTGGAGCATTAGTACAGACACTACAGGAAACGGCTCGTTTGCGGTATGCTCAAGTCTTTGCCGTGCATTTTATGAGACATACCGCAAAAAGTAGGAATACACACGGCAAACCATGTCTTTGCTGTGTGCCCCACACAAAGAACACAAGCAAACAAAGGCACACCCCCGGAGGAATGTATCCGCTCAATGTGGGGATCGTCATGTACAACTTCCAAATAATGTTTGGCACACACTGATTATATTTTGCTGCGCTGGATGGCACATGGTGCTGAAACCACGCATTACTGCATATTACTGGAAAGTGCAGTTTTGCAGCTCCCAAAAACACTCGACGAAGGGTTTACCGAGTATTACTCTCGGCAAACGCCACTAAGTAAAATGAGACTCGATAAAGAGCTCTTTGTCAAGTGTTTTTTATTGTCGTGTGCCAAAAGTGACACTCGGCATATAATTTTTTAAAAAAAACACTCTACTGGATGAGGGCAACACTGGACAAGGGAACCGCATGCGCCGGGCCGCCTGCGCCACTCCGCACGTGCACCGTCCGCCACCCGCCGCATGCGTCGTGCCCATGCCCACGCCGCCCTGGCCGCGCCCCAGCCTGCGCCGAGCCCGAGCTGGCCTGGGAGATGAGCGGGAGAGAGATGAGAGAGATGTCGAAGAGAGAGATTTTATTTGCCTGGGAGAGGATCTATATGCTCATGTTTGGACCAATAGGTGTCCACGATTTTGAAGGCGTGGATCATTGATATGGCCACTTATGTTTTCTCTATGCGCTTGTAACGAAATTCTGGATGGCTAAACAATTTAAAATCAAAAGTTGAGATCGAAAAGAGCATACACGCGAGCCAAGAAATCCTGAGTTCGAATCAACACATTAACAACATTTCACCAAAAGCTGGAAGTATTAATGTCCAACATTAGCGGTTCCATATAGATGTTTCTTGTCTGCACGAGAAACTGAACAAAGGTGGACGTGCTGGTGCTGCCTCGTCATGTTCTTATGAACTTGAAAGAGTTCTCATAGCGTGGATGGTAGACCATCTAGAACCTTTGAGATGATAAGTTCTTCTATTGGCATTGATACAGCTTCCATTCTCAAAACTTCCCAGGCCTATGAAATTAAACAACATTCTGCGCAGCCTATATGCACCAAATCTTTCTTCTCCCTCTGCCACCATTTTTTTTTGTGACTCATTGTTGCACCTCAGTAAGTTGAACATCCTTTCCCCAATGCTTGTCCATTTTATAGGGAGCAGCTGGTTCATAACTTTACTCCCAAAAATGATATCGAATATTGCAGTTCATGTTTTTTCAAACGACTTCGGATGAAAAAATAGTCAAAATAAGAGTTATAGATCACAATCAGTTATGAAACTTTGTAGTTAACAACTTTTTCATATGAAATCATCTGGTTGACAAAAAGTAAGTTTGAATTTTCTCATATTTGAAATTCAAATTTTATAAATGACCTCGGATGGCGAAACAGTCAAAATAAGAGTTGTAGATTTCCAAAAGTAATGAAACATTGTAGTTGACAACGTTTTCATTTGAAATCATCTAGTTAACGAGATCTAAGTTTGAATGTTCTCAAACTTAAAATTCAAATTTTATAAACGACCTCAGATGGAGAAACTACCAAAATAAGAGTTGTAGATTACAAAAAGTTATGAAACTTTATAGTTGACAATTTTTTTAAGTCGTTTAGGGCCTCAAACAAGCAATTTACACTCGGTTTCATAACGGCATATAGACACGTACAAGTCATGGAGTGGTGCAGTGGTAGAGGAGATCACGCGTGAGGGAGAGGTCATGGGTTCGAATCAACAGTGGCAGATCCAGATAGTATAGTCTAGCAAGATAGACAAGAACCATCATCGTCATGGTCAAATCCTTTTATTACCAACGAGAACACACTGTTTCACAAACAAATAATAACGAGAACATACTGACTATTTAAGATATCCTGAATAAAAAAATGAACAATGAAGAAACACATCATTAAATTTATCTGCAGTGACTCCAAACAATCAGCATCCAAGATCAGAAAAAAGTGATGAAATCCAGGCAAATTGTCTACGTGTGCCACTTTCAGTGGAACGTCTTGCGTCCCAGGAGCCTCAATGCAATATCAGGACCTAGAATAATCAATCATTTAATAAGGCATGGGGCAAAAACGGCTTGTGCAGCACTGGCACCAAAAAGAAACTCGTTTTACATGACGCAGCTACAGCCTAGACTACTGGCGCGTGCTGTGTTATGTGGAGTTTGTACTCTCGAACAAGGCCCGGTGGGCGATGGTGTCCCCTAGCAGAAGAAGATGGTAACATGTTGACGAGGAAAGGTATGCTGCGACCTGTTACTAGTGCCTGGTCTAGGACCAACGGATATTCCATGAGCTGGTCGAGCACCTAGCCAACACAACAGGCCTAAGCCCAGTAGAACTGGATTATGTGATTCGGCTTGCTTCCTCAGTGCATCCCAATCCCATGCAAAAGGGTTTGCCATGCACAGATTGCTTCAACGCTTACCCTTATTGACCGAAGAATTCACATGATTAACCATGTGCTAGCTGATAGAAGTTCAAGTTCCACGTCCGGGTCAGTGCCGTTGGCGTCGAGAAGGTCGTCGTTTCCCGGCGAGATCAAGTACAAGCTTATCAAGAACAACACCTGTTCTTGAGTCGGCGTTCTGCATCACGTCTACTTCCTCTACGGCTCAAGCAGAGACAACGATGGCCTCTTCAAACGCTGGTATAAGATCTAAATTACCAGTTCCCCGCATTAGCAGATCAACATGTTTTAGCAGATCCAACAGTTGGTAACCTGAGCCATCTTAGTCTAATCATGTTCTGATCGTAATTAAAGCCATCATTAGAATCTCTGTTAAGGATTGGATTAGTTCTGGTGTGTGCAATTAGTGCAATGTGGGGTTAATCATGTGCTATCAATATTAGCAAATTTAATTAATCGACTTCACATGCAAACTCAGATCCAATCTCTTATCCTAATCGAATTAGATCTGTTTTAATGCACAATTAGCAAATCCGAAACCTAATTGCATGTTTTATTAGACTAATCAAGCAATTAGGGTTAGTTTTCGGTACTGTTACTTGATTTTCCCCAAATTAAGATTAGAATCATGAATTTTTTCCCAAAAGTTTGCGCATCAGTACATCATCCATGAAATTTACAAGCGCATAAGCATTACATCACAGCCCATCGCATAAGATCCCAAATCGCGATTCCCCATCAGAAAGACCTAACCCTAACCCTAGGGTTAGGCGCTTACCTTACTTGCCAACGTCGTGCGTGGCTTGAGGCCGTCGCGCACAACGTCGGCGACCCGCTGACGACGAGCTGCGCCGGGCAGTGACATGCGGAGTACATCAGCTTGTACCCGCGCGAGCCCGACGCACTCGATCCCATGAAGCGCCATGAGCACCGGCGGCGCGTGGATCCGGCTCGACCACGGCGAGCATAAGCTCGGTTCGCCGACGCCGTTGCTGCGGCCACCTTCTTGAGCTGCGCCGCACTCATGATGTGCGCCCCGACGGAGCCGCACGCGACTTGCTCGCATGCGGCGCCGGCGAGAGGGCCCGTGGCGGCGCTAGGGATGCGGGGCAGAGCTGCGGTGGCTGCGGCAGCGCCTGGAACTCGCACGGCGAGGAACGGCGGCGGCGGCCGGAGTCGGGGAGAGAAGGGGAGAGCGGCGCGGCTGTGAGAGAATGAGGCGGCGTGCGGCGTGCGGCGTGCGGCTGGGTGAGGGAACGGCGACGTTTTATACGCGGCAGCCAGCTCTCCCAGCCGTCTGATCGAAGCCGACGGCTCAGATCGCGCCCGCGATTAGGGTTCGCGGGAGCAGGCCGGGCCGCGCGCGAGCGGGCCGTTAGTGGGCCGCAAGGGGAAGGCCAGCTGGGCTGCGCTGGCGCATGAGCTGCGCGCGCGTAACGGGCCGCGCTGGGCCGATTTTGTTTGCGGGTTGGTTTCGAGGTTTTCAGCCTGTTAACATTTATATGAATTTTCCTATTCTGTTTATTGTTTTCCATGAGTTAAATTATGATTTTAATTACTGTTTGTTGTATAAATACACTGAGAATTATGTTTTTCCACTAGTACATAATTAAGATGCTCTCTGATTAAATGGAACCAACGAGAAGTTCAATTGGAGTATACTTGTAATTAATTCTGACCAACGTTGATTTAATTATGAGTTTAATGTTAAATTTCGTTTGTTTTCTGCCCAACGGTGATGCAAATTGAAATTTATTGCATGTTATTAATCAGACCAACGTAGGGTTAATTATCATGCTTTATGTGTATCTTTATTATGTATATTACTGAAACATAATTTTTCCATAATTTTCAGTGAACAATGTGACGAGTCACCTAAATTCCATTGAACCACTCAATGGCACCAACTACCCCACCTGGAGGGCGAGGCTTAACGTTGTACTTGGAGTTCTTGAGTATGACATTGCCATTCATGAGGATAAGCCAGCTGCACCTGCTGCAGGAACTACCTCAGTGCCCTATGACAGGTGGATAAGAGCTGACCGAATGGCCAACATGATCATTAAGGAATCGATTTCTGTTGCCATTAGGGGTGCCATACCTGATAAGGATCAGCAGGGGGCGGAACTAAGTGCTAAAGATTTCCTTGCTAAAGTGGAGGAGAACTTTAAGAGTTCTTCCAAGACTTATGCAAGCACCCTCATTATGAAAATGCTGACTTCTAAGTATGATGGGTGCAGTGGAATTAGGGAGCATATCATGAGCATGTGTGATATGGCCAATAAGCTGAGGACACTAGATATGGCCATCCCTGATGGTTTTCTGGTGCATTTCATCATGACTTCACTACCTCAACAGTATAGTCCTTTTAAGATAAGCAACAACACTCAGAAGGGGACTTGGAATATAGCTGAGCTTATTGGCTATTGTGTTGAGAAAGAAGAAAGACAAAAGGCTGAGAAAATGAAGGATGTGGTTAATGTTGTTGGATTTAGCCACCCTGCTAAGAATCAAGCTGAATCGGGACCCAGCAAGCAGCCTAAAAAGAAGTTTAAGAAGAGTGGAGTGAATAAGACTACTACACATAAGAAGAATGCTCATGAGTCTAAAGTTTGCAAGTTCTGCAAGTCACCGAAGCACCTGCAAAAGCAATGTGTAGGATTTAAGGAGTGGTTGAAGAACAAAGGTACTGATGTTGTTTTATTTATTAATGAATCATTCTTAGTTAATTTTTCCTCTAATACCTGGTGGATTGACTCAGGTGCCACTGTGCACATTTCCAATTCATTGCAGGCATTCAGTTCGATGAGAGGGGCAGCGAAGTCTTAGAGTTGCTGATGGAACTGAAGTTGGAGTTCAAGGCATTGGGAGTTTTTCATTAGAATTACCTAGTGGCTTCAATCTTCAGTTGGACAATGTCCTTTATGTTCCTAGTCTTAAGAGAAACCTCATTTCAGTTTCAATGTTAGATAAATTAGGAATATTTTGTGAGTTTGGCAACAATAAGTGTGTGATTATGTTTAATTATATTAATGTTGGCCTTGCTACTTTGCAAGAAAAACTTTATATGTTTTCTCTTGATGAAAATCCTGTGATGAATGTGTGTGATGTGTCAAATAAGCGTAAGCGAAACGATGAGACTTCTTCAAAATTATAGCACTGTCGTTTAGGCCATATTTCGAGGGGGAGAATGGAGCATCTCATTAGAGAAGAGATACTACATTCATTAGATTTTTCAGACTTAGAACAGTGCATCCACTGTATAAAGGGGAAATTTACTAAGAAAATTAAGAAAGGAGCTACTCGTAGTTCGGGTCTTTTAGAAATAATTCACACTGACATATGTGGCCCGTTCTCGGTAACTTCAGTGGATGGTTATGATTCTTTCATTACTTTCACTGATGACTTCTCTCGTTATGGCTATATTTACCCCATTCGTGATCGTTCCAAAGCATTAGATAAATTTAAGATCTATAAAGCTGAAGTAGAAAATTAGCATAATGTTACTATTAAAATAGTAAGATCGGATCGAGGTAGTGAATATTATGGGAGACATGCTTAATATGGTCAAATTAAGGGACCGTTTGCTAAGTACCTTGAGGAAAATGGTATTAAGGCCCAATATTCTATGCCGGGCGAACCACAACAAAATGGAGTTGCTGAGCGTCGTAATCGTACTCTAATGGATATGGTACGTAGCATGCTTAGTTATTCTAGCTTGCCAGTGGAGTTGTGGATGGAAGCATTAAAAGCAGCTACACACATATTAAATCGGGTTCCTAGTAAGTCAATGCCTAAGACACCTTATGAACTGTGGACTGGGAGGAAACCATCACTAAGTCATTTACGAGTGTGGGACTGTCCTGCTGAAGCTAAGTTTATTTAATCCACAACAAAAGAAATTAGATGCTAAGACAGTGAGCTGCCATCTTATTGGATACCCTGATAAGTCTAAGGGATATCGTTTCTATTGTCCTAGTCGCCTCACTAAGTTTGTTGAGACTAGACAAGCTGTGTTCCTAGAGGATGCAGACATCAGTGGGAGCTCACCAAGGAGGGAAATAAATCTTGAAGAAATACGTATTGAGTTTCCAGTGACTAAAGAGTCAGTGACACCTCAGTTAGTGCCATTGTTCATACCCTCTGTTGAGAGTTTAAGTACTACAACTTCTATTGCACCGCAACAAAATGTAGTAGTACCAAATGAGGTGCAAAATCCTGTTGCACAAGAAGAAGTGCCTCAACCTGTTCCTCAACCTGTTGTGAATGAGCCTTTAAGAAGATCACAACGAGCGAGGAGATCCGCTATTCCTGATATTTATGACACATACTTAAGTGAAGATATGTATGACATTGGGAAAGTAGATGATCCTAACTCAAATAAGGAGGCAATGTCAAATGAGAATTCCGCTAAGTGGATTGAGGCTATGGAAGATGAGCTTATGTCTATGAGCACTAATAAAGTATGGGATTTAGTAGAAATTCCTAATGGGGTCAAACTAGTAGGCTGTAAATGGGTCTACAAAGTTAAGCGTGACTCTAAAGGGAATGTCGAAAGATTCAAAGCTAGGCTCGTAGCCAAGGGATTTACACAAAAGGAAGGGATTGATTATAATGAAACTTTCTCCCCTATGTCTAAGAAAGATTCCTTTAGAATAGTCATGGCGCTAGTAGCTCATTACGACTTAGAGCTGCATTAGATGGATGTTAAGACTGCGTTCCTTAATGGTGACTTGGATGAGACTATTTTCATGGCACAACCGGAAGGTTTTGTTGTGAAAGGCAAGGAACATATGGGATGCAAATTAAAGAAATCTATTTATGGACTTAAACAAGCGTCAAGACAATGGAACCTTAAATTCGATCAAGTGGTTAAGAAATTCGGATTTAAGGAGAATGAGGTGGATAATTGTATCTACACTAAGATTAAAGGTGGAAAATTCATTATTCTAGTACTTTATATGGATGATATCCTATTAGCAAGTAGTGATAAGCGTATGCTACATGAGACAAAGGATTTTCTCTCATCCAATTTTGATATGAAAGATCTTGGTGATGCCTCTTATGTTTTGGGCATTGAGATACATCGATATAGGACCAAAGGTGTACTAGGATTATCTCAAAGGGCATACATTGAGAAAATGCTTAAGAGATATGAGATGGATAAGTGTAAAGCTACACCTGTTCCAATAGCAAAGGGAGATAAGTTTAGTAAAGATCAAGGTCCTAAAAACCAATTGGAATTAGATGAGATGAAGGATATTCCTTATGCTTCAGCTGTCGGAAGCTTGATGTATGCACAAGTCTGTACGCGTCCGGACTTGGCATTTGCTACTGGGATGTTTGGAAGATATCAGCAAAATCCAGGAAAGGTCCACTGGATGGGTATCAAAAAGGCATTACATATAGAAGATAAGATAATCTTGAAGTTGTGGGTTATTCTGATGCTGATTTTGCTGGGTGTGTAGACGATAGAAGGTCTACATCAGGTTATATATACACTCTAGCAGGAGGAGCTATTTCATGGAAAAGCTCTAAGCAAAGTTTAGTTGCAGCGTCGACAATGCAAGCTGAATTTGTGGCATGTTATGAAGCTACGGGACAGGCTATGTGGCTTAAAAGTTTTATCCCGGGTCTTAAGGTAATAGACAACATTGCAAAACCAATTACGTTATACTGTGATAATCAATATGCAGTGTTTTTCTCAAACAACAATAAGTCAAGCCGTGCTTCCAAACACATCTATATTAAGTATCTTGTTGTGAGAGAAAGATGCCAGGATCGTACCATTAAAATTGAGCACATAAGTACTAATGATATGCTCGCGGATCCGCTTACTAAAGGCTTACCACCTAATCAATTTAAGCAACATGTTCATGACATGGGACAGGTGGACAGTCTTTAGGTCCTGGTTTAGGGCCATTACTAACTCCTAACTTGTTATTAGAGTTCTAACTTAGTGTCTCAGTGTAACTGTGGGTAATGGGTCCCAGTAGCGGATTAAAGCTACTGACGATGCATTGGTCCGGTATTTACTGTTATACTAAGGGTGAACATTAGTATGATGTGAACATAAGTAGTTACCGTTCGATCAAGTGGGAGAATGTTAGATATTTTTAGTTTAATTGTGATCTACTCGGTAACTATCGAGTAACCATGTGCTAGCTGATAGAAGTTCAAGTTCCACGTCCGGGTCAGTGCCGTTGGCGTCCAGAAGGTCGTCGTTTCCCGGCGAGATCAAGTACAAGCTTATCAAGAACAACACCTGTTCTTGAGTCGGCGTTCTGCATCACGTCTACTTCCTCTACGGCTCAAGCAGAGACAACGATGGCCTCTTCAAACGCTGGTATAAGATCTAAATTACCAGTTCCCCGCATTAGTAGATCAACATGTTTTAGACAAGTAAGATCCTGTGTTTATGTGCTACTTATGCTAATTAGCAGATCCAACACTAGCAAGGAGCCAAACTACTCACTCTATTTATGGGCATGAGCGAGGAACTAGAGCTCGATCTATAACATTTATGTTAAAGTTAGAGCTTCATCAGCCACCAGGGAACATATTTACTAAGAACATTACCACACAATTGACCATCTAATACTTTTTGCTGCATGCATTTATGCATGATTGCCCCCAGGTAAAAGATTAAGGATCGAAATCAGAGTACCGTGATAATTAAAGTGTCAAGAATAAAATTTTCTTATAAATAAAAAATGCCCATGTTTCATCGTCAACTACAACAAATTGAGGACATGCGTGTGCATGGTTATTAGACACAAGAGAGCGAGAAGTCACGGATCTGCTTTTGAACTTTCTTTTGTGAATAGGGAGGGCAATGAGACTGCTCACAGCTGTGCAAGTATGCCTTCACAATCTTCTCCCTCTTTCTCTTGGGTTGGCTATCTTCCGGACTGGCTAGAGGAGATTGCTAACAAAGATTGTAATTAATGAAAGCTCTCTGACTTGCCCGCAAAAAAAGAGAGCAAGAAGTCACGGATATGTGACCCGGATTTGCCGAGGTGCAGCCCTGAACCTCCTCTTAGTCAAAAAATTCCATGAACGCTAGCTTTAAAACTGCAGATTTATTAAACCCAAAGATAGTTCCAACATGTTTTAGATAGCTCACCTGGGGCCCTAATCTCGTCCGAGGCCTGCCCCTGAGAGCGAGCCTGTGTAATCGCACTAAGCTCACAATTTTTACATGAAAAAGATGCCGAGAGGTGAGTTCAGAACATGGACAAGGTGTCCTATGCTGATATTGTTTAGGAATGGACATGTGGTCCGAAGCAGAGTTATCAACGAAACAGAGTCAAATGCACTCAACTAAAACATGAACGAGAGTCAAATTTATGGAATAGCCCACATAAACAAAGGGATTGCAGCGGTCTGCATTGAACCAGATATTTTCTGCGAGACTCCAGTGATGAGCTGAAGTGCAATGTTGCCGTAGCTGGAACCATGTTCACATTATTGGGGTAAGATAATAACTTGACAACTCGACCGCATTGCTGTATGAAATATTTCGATGAACAAACATTAGTCCATTGACATTGGTTTTGGGTTGTGTCTTACTCTGGCTTGTCAGTTTCCCGGAGCCCTATCCCAAGCACTGCAACCTCTTCCTCTGCCTTCGCTTGCACCAACAATCTTGGCGTCTTTTCAATTCAGAAGCACCTTGATATCCATAGCTACAAATGCCTAGACAGAAGAACACAATGCAGCCTGCAATATTTTGATCTCCTCCTCATCACCCTTCCTCCAATCAAACATTGTTAAAAGCAAGATGTACTTCGGAAACTACTCATCCTCCTCATCACCCTTCCTCCAATCAAACACTAGTGTAAGGAGAGAAGCACCAACTACTTCAGTTCTAGAGCATCTATACTATTTCGGCAAGCAGTTTGTGTGCTCTAGAAACTAAACAAAGTTGGACGTCCTGGTGTTTCATCACATCACGACAAATCTCATGACTTTCAGACTTTATTTGCTTTTTTTAGAATTTAAAAATCATTCGGACACACGTTAGTGGTTATATTGCTTGATTCAAGATGTTAGAAAATTCTTTTCATTTCATGGTTAACTGGTTAAGGCCTCAAGCTATGCTAAATAATATAAATAAATTTTTTCTACTCATTGTAATAACTTGCGGTTCAAATTTGACTTGATTCAAAAAATTGGTTGAAATACAACTCATAAATAAATTATAGCAAACAAATACAAAAATGTACCAAATTTTAACATGGAGCAACACATGATGTATGTGGAGAGTAGGAAAAGTTTTTGAGGCTGAAACAGGAAAAAAACTTAATTTTTGCCAGAGTGCAAAAACAAAATACTTGCAAAACTCTCATCTTTGTCGAATGTCAAAAGTAATACACTTGGCAAACACTCTTTTTTGCTGAGTGTATTTAGTTTGCCTAACATTTTTTTATAGCACTGGATAAAGAACTTGTTTGCTGAGTGCCCGAAGAAATATACTCAGCAAAGGTTCAGGCACTCGGCAAACATCGAGTTTCCGGTAGCAGCGATATATGTCCCATCAAAAAATTTAAATGCACATGATCGAGCATTTCTCTGCTCGAGAAACCGAACAAAGGTGGACGTCCTGGTGCTGCCTCGTCCTGTTCTTCCTTGATAGCTTTCAAGGTCTGATAGACGAATCATCTGGGACATTTGATTTTAGTATCTGGAACCTTTCAAGGTGGAACCCTATTTTTTTTAATTTTAGTACTGAATAGTGACTTAACTCATACAATGATTTTTTGTATATTTTTACAAGATTTAAACATTTTTAGGGAATTTAGTAAAGGGACATTTTGTTTTCTAAATTAAATTAAAACATCATAGGTTATAATGTTTTATGCTTTGCATTATTGCCGGTTGCGTTTATACTTGCAAAGTTTTTAAAATGTGTTTAGAAGCCTAATTTTTTAGAGCAAATTCTAATTTTTGGAACATGCTAAAATCCTTTTCATGAGCTTCATTTATTTTATTTGGATTTCTTATGTCCAACTCTATCTCTGGGGTTTTCCTGAGTTTTTTTTAATTTTAGAACATTTTTATGGTTTAGATATGAATTGTAGACAAATTATTTAATTACTAGAAAAATAATTACTCTAAAAATAAAAAATCTTAAATCTTAGTAGACCAGCCTTGACCTAAATTGGAATCGGTTTTAACCTCCATCCCATAAATTTATTGGGCCAAATTCCTAGCGCATATACACTGTTTCGGCAAGCTGAAAAATGATGGACGTGCTGGTGCTGCCTCAGTGGGTGTGTTTAGTTCCAAAAAGAGGAAGAGAAAGTTTGGTGAAAATGTCACATCGGACACTGTAGCGTACTGTAGCACTTTTCGTTTGTTTGTGGTAAACATTGTCCTACCATGACCTAACTGGGCTCAAAAGATTCGTTTCGTCGTATAAATTGTATTTGTTTATCAAAACTATGAATCAGTGTAGTCTAGTACGTCAATCCGTTGTGTATACATATTAATATCAAATAAAATTATGCACGCTTATACAAATAATATATGAAAGAGAACATTCTGGTTTGAATTTGAAATTAGCTGCGGTTAATTTTATTTTAAATTATTTTTATTTTTTATTTGATTACATTCACAATGCGGTTCTACTTTGAGCATAGTAGGATAGTAAAATTGTGGTTCATCATTGTTTCACGTTATCATCTTTGTATAGGCATCGCACGCCAATCTAACTAGTATATACTAATTAACTAAGTTTACAAAAATATATGCCTGCACAAAATTTAGGGCAAACACCCCCATAGGAAAGCTCATCAAGGTCTAGAACTGAGAAATGTGTGTCAATCAAAATTTGTTGGTTGGTGGTTGTAAAAAAAGTGCACAGGAAAAAAATAATTTATAATACTGTATGAATGGTGCTTAAATATTTAGCATGGTGCGGGCTATGGTTCCTAACAACAGAATAAATCCATAACAGTTAAGGCTGGATAGTACTCCCACTCCATACACGGGGAAAGATGGAAGAGTTCATCTGGCCGGCAACTGTGTCTGGCGAAGCGGCATCTAAGGCCAATTCGCCAAACGTTTTGATGGCGCTGCTTGCATCCGAGCCTTCACCTCAAGATCTATCGCCACTGTCGGAGTGTAGCTGAAACGAACCGGATTCTCAACGACGAGAATCCGACTCCCTGTACCCTCGAGATAGTCCCAGGAATAGCAGCTATCTCGTACAGAACTCATCTCAGTCGAATATCACATCCATACAACGATAAAAGATCCAATACATGACATATATAAAACATAGCGGTCTGGTACAAGCCCTCTGGGCTAAATCGACAATAAGAAACAACTACGAAGCGGTAGCTAAATCATCTGGGTCCACTTCCCGCAGGCATCCTTGAGCGCACGCGCGGGTCCACTCCTCCACAGGCATCCTTGAGCCTAGCGCGCACCCTTTAATCGTACCACCCGTCCTGGTTGAACTCATGGTCGGGGTCTTCACCTGCGAACCCAAAGTCTGTCCCCAAGGAAATGGGACAGGTTCATGTCACCAACCATAATATGATGCAAGCTTTTAAGTGGCCTATTCTAAGGTATAGAAATAATCAATGTTTAAGCCAGAGTTTTCCTATGCGAGCAGCAGCAGTAACCCAAATTCATCTAATCACCAACTCCTTTCCTCACAAGCACAAACACTCCCCAAATCTAACCATCAGCCTCACATTCACATCGGGCTCGTCCTGCCACAGCAGGTTCCCGCAAACATCATCCACCAACACCTTTCGCTCACTAGTCGACTCGGTGAGCTCCCTCCCCACCTTGTCTCATCAGCAACGCTGGACCAATTTCTCATAACCCAAACCAAGGATGAGGTACGAAAGCAGATTCCCATACTAGTCGGAACTTATTAGAAGCGGGTCGTCCGTAACCGTGGACACGGCTATACGTATAGTTTACACTGTGCAGAGGTGGCGCTCCAGGAATCCATCCGGGCTGCAAGGCTAGTCCGCAACCAACCTGAGACACAGCCCACAGCAAAGACCCTAAACAGTAACGGCGCCAATCCTGTCTCCCCGGGCTCGGGAAACATCCTATCTAACATCTGCCCCAGGGTCGTGAAACCTTCCCACCGCCCATAAATAGTAGCTACACCGGCATCCGGGCAAGTGGCGTCCGTGCCAGGGACACGCGTCGCGATCGCGACAGGCCGCACAAGCGTGGCGCTGGGATTGGCCGCGGCGCGGTGCTTTTCGCCTGGCAGAGAGAAGAAGGAGAGGGGAGGAAGAAAGGGGCACAGTGCGGTAGGGCCCGCACATCCTTAATTGTCGGTAAAGCGAGTATCAGCGTCATAAGTGATCCGCCGCAACGGTCCGTAATCGGCACCCATAACAGGTATAGCCGCCCAAACTCCTCAAGTAACCAAATATCCAAGAACCATGTACCCGCAACGGACTGCCCGAGTGTAGCCCCTCAGCACCTCGATCAACGATCGAGTTGTTATTACTCGCTTACACCGCCTAGCTGCACTACTCCTCCCATACCACCCACAACTCACGCCAAGAGGATCAATCACAACCATCCCAACACATGCATAGCATAGCATATTTCATAAAGTGAGTAGTAGGTAGCAAGGTAACAGGATGATAATAAAGGCAGTGCAGGTTTATCATGCGGGTAAAGTAAAACGCTAGCATACTAGTTGCATGTCTAATAGGTATTTTAGAGATTGGTCGGGCGTGAACCTGGGTAGGCTTCTTCCTCCTCTTCAAAGCAGTTGTCGGGGTAGTCCGGCTCCTCCAGGTTCTCCAGAGCTCCTAGAGTCGCGGAAAGTAAAATAAGACGCGGCTACTGGCAAAGAAACACCGAAACAGCGAGGAAAGAAGAACCAAAGAACACCAAACTCTATACTAACGCGTAGGTCATGATTTTAGAAAAATATAGAAACTGGTTTCATATTTTTCTGAGCTACGGTTGATTTATTATTAATTTTTGAAGTTGAAATCATTTTCTGAAAATAATAAATAATTTCTGAAAAAGAAAACAGACACAAAAATTAGCCTGCTGACATCAGCATGACGTGGGTCAGCCCTATGCTGACGTCATCATGGGTCCGGATGACGTCAGCGTTGACCGGTCAGCGGTCAACGGGTCAGCCTGGTCAGTGGGTCCCGCATGTCAGTGACTGCCAGAGTATGACAGGTGGGCTCCAGGCGTCCGCGCAGTTAAAAGAAAAAGAAAAAGGAAAAAGAGATGGCTGGGCTGGATTTGGGCCGAAAGAGATGGGCCGGCTCAACAGGCTCGGGCTGGCGGCCCACGAACGCGTAGAGATCAGGCTCGGCTTGGTGGTCGCGGTCCACGGTGAGCCGAGAGTTAGGTTCATGGTGAGCCGAGTTCATGGGATCTGGTGTGGCCGACTCGGGATCTTCTATGGCCGTGTGTGTGTCGTGCTGGTGTGGCCAACCGTGTGGCTCAGTGCTCCCGCACACGAGCGCGCGACGTCGTGGCGACGACGACACTCCGGCGAAGCGGCTCAGGACTTCGGCGCGGCTCAGGGAGTGCAGGTTTGGGTTCGGCTTGCTCACGCACAATCCTCGCGCAGGGTCCTGGCCACCCAGGTCCGCGGCGGCGGCGACACAGCGGCGGAGAGGATGCACGACGGCGGACGGCCGGCGACGTTGCACAACGGCGCAGCAGCGCACGGCCGGAAAGAAGAGCTGGCTTGCGTGCGCGCGATCACCAGCGACTGCTGGGACGTGGCTAGGAGTGCGTGTGCGGGTGCGTGGTTGCCCACAGCCGCGGCACGGCCTCGGCGTGCTCGCACGGCGAGCAGAGCTCGGCCGCGGCGGCCTCGGCTGCGGTTCGGTCGTCGGCGGTTTGCAAAGTGGTTAGCGGCGCGACGGGGTCCCAGAGACGGCTGGACGACGGCGAGCACAAGAGCGGCGGCGCTCGGCCGGAACAGGGGAAGAAAAGGGGGTCGACGGCGGCAGCTCACCTAGGGGCTAGAAGATGAACACCGCAGCTCGGGGAAGACTCGCGGTTCGTCGGTGATCCTCGCGCTCCCACGTACAGCTCTGGTCCGGCTCCTCTCCGGCGTCCCCACGGGCGGCGGCGCCGCGGCGGCGGCGCCCACGTCGTCGTCGAGCGGCGGGGCGTGCCG
>OAMR01000090.1:0-13127 GCA_900205405.1 Echinochloa crus-galli | reverse complement strand
AGTCGGCAGGCTTGGAGAAAAAGATCAGGGGGCGAAGATAGACTTCGGAAGGAATTCGGCCCAAGGAATGTTAGTAAAGTTTGAATTAGTTTAGTTAGTATTTGTTTGAATTCAATTTTAGGATTTGAATTCAAACAGAACCAAAAATCCAATAAAACCAAATGAACTCCAAATCACACTATTTGGTCATTAGCACTTCAAATTATTTTTATTTAAATTTTAAATTTGCCTAAGAGCAAAGGAAGCAAATAGAAGCAAACTTATATGTTGGTTTGCATGCACAACAATTCACCAAAAATTTTTAAATCCTTATTTTTGCATTCATCAAATCCTATAGGAAAATTTAGGATTGTTACAGTAGCCGGAGCTAGAAGAATTGGATGTTAGTGGGTTTGCTGTTGGCATTGTTCCCTGGGCATGTATCGTGCGGTGATGAGTTTCTTGGGGTCTGATGAACGGCGAATGATAGACAGTGATGGACGTTGATGAGGAGACAATTAGGGGTCACGATAGTATGGGATTCCTGAGGCCAGGGCTTTCCTCCAGTTGTCCGAGAGGTCTCCTTTTCTTCGGGCATACTAAGAGGTAAAGTTAATTACGAGTAGACACTACCAGAATGATCAACATCTCCACCGGGTGGGAAACCCCTTTAGCACCGGGTTTCCCACCCGGTACAACTAATCCGAGGCTAAAGGGGTACCCCTTTAGCACCGGGTTGAATAACCGGTGCTAAAGGGGCCCTTTAGCACCGGTTGCTGCCTGAAACCGGTGCTAAAGACCCCGGATTTCTTTTTTTTTTTGCTTTTTTCAGTAGCCATGCGTGCACGTCTATATACGTATATATTCTAATACATGTATTCTAATGCGTATTCGGCCGACTCTATATTCATACTAGCTGACATTTCATCAAAATAGAAGACATATATATTACAAAAGTAGATATTCATGCATCTCAACTCGAGTTATATATATTTAAACTGTATTTTCTACTTAATTAAGATTGACGACTAGCTTGTTGGACTATCCGGCACGTCCTCCAGTACTGGCGAGAAGTATTCTCCTCGGGGATTGACGACCTCGTCCCAGATCCATCCGACGAGCTGTTCTGCAATTGCGTCAATTCTTTCTATCTCTAGGGACTCTTCCTTCAGGTTGAACATCTATAATTTAAAAATATTTGAAAGACATTTAATCCGTCGAGTTGGAGACAATAATTGTGCACTTAATAATAATGGAAATGTGTTTATTATTACGTACCATAATATCGTGTTGTGTAAGCTTTTTATGTCCCCAATTCCACATGTAATCGCAAACATAGTATGCACATAAATTATTTCCCGGCCCCTGTTTGGCACACTGTCGACCAAAAGAAATTAAGTAAAATTCATATAATATATTAGCCGAGGCCTACATGTACAAATTACTTGCTTACCGGAAAGCCAATGTTCCATTTTAGTGTTTCATGTTGAATTCCCGGGTGTTCTTGACGGAATTGAATCCAGGCCCTGCGAACAAAAAAATTGAGTTAAGTCATTGCGAGTGTAAGGGGTGAATTAAGTAGGGGAAAATATACATCACCTTGTCATCATGTCCATGATGTTCTGTAGTTTTTCTTTTGGAGTGTGCAACGAATCAAAGACGTTCACGACACCCCGATCAGGACACAATATAATTAGGAACCAGTGGAATCTGTGCACATGTATACATTATAATCAGAAATGAAATAGTACACAGACAGTATAAGAAGAAGAAGCCTGTGTATGTACTCACTCGATGTTGTACGGGATTAGTATGGAGTCGCAGTAATTTTGTTTCTTAATATATTTGTATAGGTTTCCATATGTTTCCTCAGGATTCATCAATATCATTTCTTCACTTATCCTTCGAGGATCCACGAAACCAACGTCATATATCCCGGATCTGCGACATTTTTGAATCTCCATTCTGCATATGTTAAGCAATAAATAAAGCCCGCGTCAGCATAGATTGGAATTAATGTTTTCAAACTGTGAATTATAAGCAACAACAAAGTACTTACAGTGTCCAACATGTGATCAAATCCACGTCCATGGCGTCGCGGTGGTACAGCTCATATATATCATTAAACCTGAGCCAGACAAAATCCGCGTCACCATTGTAGAAGTCTTGGTCCTTCACGGAGACCTCCACGGCGGAGGAGACGGAGACCTCCACGGCGGAGGAGACGGAGACCTCCACGGCGGAGGAGACGGAGACCTCCACGGCGGAGGAGACGGAGACCTCCACGGCGGAGGAGACGGAGACCTCCACGGCGGAGGAGACGGAGACCTCCACGGCGGAGGAGACGGAGACCTCCACGGCGGAGGAGACGGAGACCTCCACGGCGGAGGAGACGGAGACCTCCACGGCGGAGGAGACGGAGACCTCTTCGGCGGAGGAGACGGAGACCTCTTCGGCAGAGGAGACGGAAACCTCTTCGGTGGAGGAGACAGGCTTGCATCAGGAGCTCCCGGAGAATCATCATGATCCGGTGGATCTCTTGGAGGTGACAAAGGCTTGTTGGTAGCCGCAGGTGTACCGGGTATGACGACGTCTGCCTTGCTCCATAGAATGATGCAGTGAGAACACTGACCGAGTTTTATTTCTCCGTCACCTCCGGGGATGTCAAGTTCCAACTCTTCCCAGTTGGTGACGACTTGCTCCACCTCAACAGGTACGTAACCATGTGGAATGTCATTGCAGTGCCATTTTTGCCCTTCTTCCAATACATTTAAACGAGGCACATATATTTCTAATATACATAGAATTTCCAATATACATTTAAATGAAGCACATATATTTCTAATATACATAGAATTTCCAATATACATTTAAATGAAGCATTTTCCAATATACATTTCAAACATATAACATTTCCAATATACATTTCAATGTAAATATCTCCAATACATTTAAATGAAGCATTTTCCAATATACATTTCAAACATATAACATTTCCAATATACATTTCAATGTAAATATCTCCAATACATTTAAATGAAGCATTTTCCAATATACATTTCAAACATATAACATTTCCAATATACATTTCAATGTAAATATCTCCAATACATTTAAATGAAGCATTTTCCAATATACATTTCAAACATATAACATTTCCAATATACATTTCAATGTAAATATCTCCAATACATTTAAATGAAGCATTTTCCAATATACATTTCAAACATATAACATTTCCAATATACATTTCAATGTAAATATCTCCAATACATTTAAATGAAGCATTTTCCAATATACATTTCAAACATATAACATTTCCAATATACATTTCAATGTAAATATCTCCAATACATTTAAATGAAGCATTTTCCAATATACATTTCAAACATATAACATTTCCAATATACATTTCAATGTAAATATCTCCAATACATTTAAATGAAGCATTTTCCAATATACATTTCAAACATATAACATTTCCAATATACATTTCAATGTAAATATCTCCAATACATTTAAATGAAGCATTTTCCAATATACATTTCAAACATATAACATTTCCAATATACATTTCAATGTAAATATCTCCAATACATTTAAATGAAGCATTTTCCAATATACATTTCAAACATATAACATTTCCAATATACATTTCAATGTAAATATCTCCAATACATTTAAATGAAGCATTTTCCAATATACATTTCAAACATATAACATTTCCAATATACATTTCAATGTAAATATCTCCAATACATTTAAATGAAGCATTTTCCAATATACATTTCAAACATATAACATTTCCAATATACATTTCAATGTAAATATCTCCAATACATTTAAATGAAGCATTTTCCAATATACATTTCAAACATATAACATTTCCAATATACATTTCAATGTAAATATCTCCAATACATTTAAATGAAGCATTTTCCAATATACATTTCAAACATATAACATTTCCAATATACATTTCAATGTAAATATCTCCAATACATTTAAATGAAGCATTTTCCAATATACATTTCAAACATATAACATTTCCAATATACATTTCAATGTAAATATCTCCAATACATTTAAATGAAGCATTTTCCAATATACATTTCAAACATATAACATTTCCAATATACATTTCAATGTAAATATCTCCAATACATTTAAATGAAGCATTTTCCAATATACATTTCAAACATATAACATTTCCAATATACATTTCAATGTAAATATCTCCAATACATTTAAATGAAGCATTTTCCAATATACATTTCAAACATATAACATTTCCAATATACATTTCAATGTAAATATCTCCAATACATTTAAATGAAGCATTTTCCAATATACATTTCAAACATATAACATTTCCAATATACATTTCAATGTAAATATCTCCAATACATTTAAATGAAGCATTTTCCAATATACATTTCAAACATATAACATTTCCAATATACATTTCAATGTAAATATCTCCAATACATTTAAATGAAGCATTTTCCAATATACATTTCAAACATATAACATTTCCAATATACATTTCAATGTAAATATCTCCAATACATTTAAATGAAGCATTTTCCAATATACATTTCAAACATATAACATTTCCAATATACATTTCAATGTAAATATCTCCAATACATTTAAATGAAGCATTTTCCAATATACATTTCAAACATATAACATTTCCAATATACATTTCAATGTAAATATCTCCAATACATTTAAATGAAGCATTTTCCAATATACATTTCAAACATATAACATTTCCAATATACATTTCAATGTAAATATCTCCAATACATTTAAATGAAGCATTTTCCAATATACATTTCAAACATATAACATTTCCAATATACATTTCAATGTAAATATCTCCAATACATTTAAATGAAGCATTTTCCAATATACATTTCAAACATATAACATTTCCAATATACATTTCAATGTAAATATCTCCAATACATTTAAATGAAGCATTTTCCAATATACATTTCAAACATATAACATTTCCAATATACATTTCAATGTAAATATCTCCAATACATTTAAATGAAGCATTTTCCAATATACATTTCAAACATATAACATTTCCAATATACATTTCAATGTAAATATCTCCAATACATTTAAATGAAGCATTTTCCAATATACATTTCAAACATATAACATTTCCAATATACATTTCAATGTAAATATCTCCAATACATTTAAATGAAGCATTTTCCAATATACATTTCAAACATATAACATTTCCAATATACATTTCAATGTAAATATCTCCAATACATTTAAATGAAGCATTTTCCAATATACATTTCAAACATATAACATTTCCAATATACATTTCAATGTAAATATCTCCAATACATTTAAATGAAGCATTTTCCAATATACATTTCAAACATATAACATTTCCAATATACATTTCAATGTAAATATCTCCAATACATTTAAATGAAGCATTTTCCAATATACATTTCAAACATATAACATTTCCAATATACATTTCAATGTAAATATCTCCAATACATTTAAATGAAGCATTTTCCAATATACATTTCAAACATATAACATTTCCAATATACATTTCAATGTAAATATCTCCAATACATTTAAATGAAGCATTTTCCAATATACATTTCAAACATATAACATTTCCAATATACATTTCAATGTAAATATCTCCAATACATTTAAATGAAGCATTTTCCAATATACATTTCAAACATATAACATTTCCAATATACATTTCAATGTAAATATCTCCAATACATTTAAATGAAGCATTTTCCAATATACATTTCAAACATATAACATTTCCAATATACATTTCAATGTAAATATCTCCAATACATTTAAATGAAGCATTTTCCAATATACATTTCAAACATATAACATTTCCAATATACATTTCAATGTAAATATCTCCAATACATTTAAATGAAGCATTTTCCAATATACATTTCAAACATATAACATTTCCAATATACATTTCAATGTAAATATCTCCAATACATTTAAATGAAGCATTTTCCAATATACATTTCAAACATATAACATTTCCAATATACATTTCAATGTAAATATCTCCAATACATTTAAATGAAGCATTTTCCAATATACATTTCAAACATATAACATTTCCAATATACATTTCAATGTAAATATCTCCAATACATTTAAATGAAGCATTTTCCAATATACATTTCAAACATATAACATTTCCAATATACATTTCAATGTAAATATCTCCAATACATTTAAATGAAGCATTTTCCAATATACATTTCAAACATATAACATTTCCAATATACATTTCAATGTAAATATCTCCAATACATTTAAATGAAGCATTTTCCAATATACATTTCAAACATATAACATTTCCAATATACATTTCAATGTAAATATCTCCAATACATTTAAATGAAGCATTTTCCAATATACATTTCAAACATATAACATTTCCAATATACATTTCAATGTAAATATCTCCAATACATTTAAATGAAGCATTTTCCAATATACATTTCAAACATATAACATTTCCAATATACATTTAAATGAAGCATTTTCCAATATACATTTCAAACATATAACATTTCCAATATACATTTCAATGTAAATATCTCCAATACATTTAAATGAAGCATTTTCCAATATACATTTCAAACATATAACATTTCCAATATACATTTCAATGTAAATATCTCCAATACATTTAAATGAAGCATTTTCCAATATACATTTCAAACATATAACATTTCCAATATACATTTCAATGTAAATATCTCCAATACATTTAAATGAAGCATTTTCCAATATACATTTCAAACATATAACATTTCCAATATACATTTCAATGTAAATATCTCCAATACATTTAAATGAAGCATTTTCCAATATACATTTCAAACATATAACATTTCCAATATACATTTCAATGTAAATATCTCCAATACATTTAAATGAAGCATTTTCCAATATACATTTCAAACATATAACATTTCCAATATACATTTCAATGTAAATATCTCCAATACATTTAAATGAAGCATTTTCCAATATACATTTCAAACATATAACATTTCCAATATACATTTCAATGTAAATATCTCCAATACATTTAAATGAAGCATTTTCCAATATACATTTCAAACATATAACATTTCCAATATACATTTCAATGTAAATATCTCCAATACATTTAAATGAAGCATTTTCCAATATACATTTCAAACATATAACATTTCCAATATACATTTCAATGTAAATATCTCCAATACATTTAAATGAAGCATTTTCCAATATACATTTCAAACATATAACATTTCCAATATACATTTCAATGTAAATATCTCCAATACATTTAAATGAAGCATTTTCCAATATACATTTCAAACATATAACATTTCCAATATACATTTCAATGTAAATATCTCCAATACATTTAAATGAAGCATTTTCCAATATACATTTCAAACATATAACATTTCCAATATACATTTCAATGTAAATATCTCCAATACATTTAAATGAAGCATTTTCCAATATACATTTCAAACATATAACATTTCCAATATACATTTCAATGTAAATATCTCCAATACATTTAAATGAAGCATTTTCCAATATACATTTCAAACATATAACATTTCCAATATACATTTCAATGTAAATATCTCCAATACATTTAAATGAAGCATTTTCCAATATACATTTCAAACATATAACATTTCCAATATACATTTCAATGTAAATATCTCCAATACATTTAAATGAAGCATTTTCCAATATACATTTCAAACATATAACATTTCCAATATACATTTCAATGTAAATATCTCCAATACATTTAAATGAAGCATTTTCCAATATACATTTCAAACATATAACATTTCCAATATACATTTCAATGTAAATATCTCCAATACATTTAAATGAAGCATTTTCCAATATACATTTCAAACATATAACATTTCCAATATACATTTCAATGTAAATATCTCCAATACATTTAAATGAAGCATTTTCCAATATACATTTCAAACATATAACATTTCCAATATACATTTCAATGTAAATATCTCCAATACATTTAAATGAAGCATTTTCCAATATACATTTCAAACATATAACATTTCCAATATACATTTCAATGTAAATATCTCCAATACATTTAAATGAAGCATTTTCCAATATACATTTCAAACATATAACATTTCCAATATACATTTCAATGTAAATATCTCCAATACATTTAAATGAAGCATTTTCCAATATACATTTCAAACATATAACATTTCCAATATACATTTCAATGTAAATATCTCCAATACATTTAAATGAAGCATTTTCCAATATACATTTCAAACATATAACATTTCCAATATACATTTCAATGTAAATATCTCCAATACATTTAAATGAAGCATTTTCCAATATACATTTCAAACATATAACATTTCCAATATACATTTCAATGTAAATATCTCCAATACATTTAAATGAAGCATTTTCCAATATACATTTCAAACATATAACATTTCCAATATACATTTCAATGTAAATATCTCCAATACATTTAAATGAAGCATTTTCCAATATACATTTCAAACATATAACATTTCCAATATACATTTCAATGTAAATATCTCCAATACATTTAAATGAAGCATTTTCCAATATACATTTCAAACATATAACATTTCCAATATACATTTCAATGTAAATATCTCCAATACATTTAAATGAAGCATTTTCCAATATACATTTCAAACATATAACATTTCCAATATACATTTCAATGTAAATATCTCCAATACATTTAAATGAAGCATTTTCCAATATACATTTCAAACATATAACATTTCCAATATACATTTCAATGTAAATATCTCCAATACATTTAAATGAAGCATTTTCCAATATACATTTCAAACATATAACATTTCCAATATACATTTCAATGTAAATATCTCCAATACATTTAAATGAAGCATTTTCCAATATACATTTCAAACATATAACATTTCCAATATACATTTCAATGTAAATATCTCCAATACATTTAAATGAAGCATTTTCCAATATACATTTCAAACATATAACATTTCCAATATACATTTCAATGTAAATATCTCCAATACATTTAAATGAAGCATTTTCCAATATACATTTCAAACATATAACATTTCCAATATACATTTCAATGTAAATATCTCCAATACATTTAAATGAAGCATTTTCCAATATACATTT
The DNA here is from genome assembly GCA_900205405.1 of Echinochloa crus-galli. Taxonomy (NCBI): domain Eukaryota; kingdom Viridiplantae; phylum Streptophyta; class Magnoliopsida; order Poales; family Poaceae; genus Echinochloa; species Echinochloa crus-galli. The sequence goes on along the minus strand of OAMR01000090.1, from coordinate 3,875 downwards.
CAAACATATAACATTTCCAATATACATTTCAATGTAAATATCTCCAATACATTTAAATGAAGCATTTTCCAATATACATTTCAAACATATAACATTTCCAATATACATTTCAATGTAAATATCTCCAATACATTTAAATGAAGCATTTTCCAATATACATTTCAAACATATAACATTTCCAATATACATTTCAATGTAAATATCTCCAATACATTTAAATGAAGCATTTTCCAATATACATTTCAAACATATAACATTTCCAATATACATTTCAATGTAAATATCTCCAATACATTTAAATGAAGCATTTTCCAATATACATTTCAAACATATAACATTTCCAATATACATTTCAATGTAAATATCTCCAATACATTTAAATGAAGCATTTTCCAATATACATTTCAAACATATAACATTTCCAATATACATTTCAATGTAAATATCTCCAATACATTTAAATGAAGCATTTTCCAATATACATTTCAAACATATAACATTTCCAATATACATTTCAATGTAAATATCTCCAATACATTTAAATGAAGCATTTTCCAATATACATTTCAAACATATAACATTTCCAATATACATTTCAATGTAAAAAAGCTGACAGGCGGGGCCCGCCTGTCGGCGACAGAAGAAAAGGAGGGGGCGCGGGTGAGTTGCTGGGCCGCAGCTGGGCCAAATGGCCGGCTGGGCTGATTCGGTCGGCTGGCTTGGGGAAAAAGATCAGGGGGCGAAGATAGACTTCGGAAGGAATTCGGCCCAAGGAATGTTAGTAAAGGTTTGAATTAGTTTAGTTAGTATTTGTTTGAATTCAAATTTAGGATTTGAATTCAAACACAACCAAAAATCCAATAAAACCAAAATAACTCCAAATCACAACTATTTGGTCCTTAGCACTTCAAATTTTATTAACCAATAACAAACATACAATACAATTTAAAGATAAAAAATTTAATATATAAATAAATACAAATTATAATATATATTCCATTATATAAATAAATTTCTAAAACTACATTACTATATTCATTAAATATAACATTACTATAATACTATCTTATAAATTAATAGAAAATCTTATAAATTAATAGAAAATCTTATAAATTAATAGAAAATCTTATAAATTAATAGAAAATCTTATAAATTAATAGAAAATCTTATAAATTAATAGAAAATCTTATAAATTAATAGAAAATCTTATAAATTAATAGAAAATCTTATAAATTAATAGAAAATCTTATAAATTAATAGAAAATCTTATAAATTAATAGAAAATCTTATAAATTAATAGAAAATCTTATAAATTAATAGAAAATCTTATAAATTAATAGAAAATCTTATAAATTAATAGAAAATCTTATAAATTAATAGAAAATCTTATAAATTAATAGAAAATCTTATAAATTAATAGAAAATCTTATAAATTAATAGAAAATCTTATAAATTAATAGAAAATCTTATAAATTAATAGAAAATCTTATAAATTAATAGAAAATCTTATAAATTAATAGAAAATCTTATAAATTAATAGAAAATCTTATAAATTAATAGAAAATCTTATAAATTAATAGAAAATCTTATAAATTAATAGAAAATCTTATAAATTAATAGAAAATCTTATAAATTAATAGAAAATCTTATAAATTAATAGAAAATCTTATAAATTAATAGAAAATCTTATAAATTAATAGAAAATCTTATAAATTAATAGAAAATCTTATAAATTAATAGAAAATCTTATAAATTAATAGAAAATCTTATAAATTAATAGAAAATCTTATAAATTAATAGAAAATCTTATAAATTAATAGAAAATCTTATAAATTAATAGAAAATCTTATAAATTAATAGAAAATCTTATAAATTAATAGAAAATCTTATAAATTAATAGAAAATCTTATAAATTAATAGAAAATCTTATAAATTAATAGAAAATCTTATAAATTAATAGAAAATCTTATAAATTAATAGAAAATCTTATAAATTAATAGAAAATCTTATAAATTAATAGAAAATCTTATAAATTAATAGAAAATCTTATAAATTAATAGAAAATCTTATAAATTAATAGAAAATCTTATAAATTAATAGAAAATCTTATAAATTAATAGAAAATCTTATAAATTAATAGAAAATCTTATAAATTAATAGAAAATCTTATAAATTAATAGAAAATCTTATAAATTAATAGAAAATCTTATAAATTAATAGAAAATCTTATAAATTAATAGAAAATCTTATAAATTAATAGAAAATCTTATAAATTAATAGAAAATCTTATAAATTAATAGAAAATCTTATAAATTAATAGAAAATCTTATAAATTAATAGAAAATCTTATAAATTAATAGAAAATCTTATAAATTAATAGAAAATCTTATAAATTAATAGAAAATCTTATAAATTAATAGAAAATCTTATAAATTAATAGAAAATCTTATAAATTAATAGAAAATCTTATAAATTAATAGAAAATCTTATAAATTAATAGAAAATCTTATAAATTAATAGAAAATCTTATAAATTAATAGAAAATCTTATAAATTAATAGAAAATCTTATAAATTAATAGAAAATCTTATAAATTAATAGAAAATCTTATAAATTAATAGAAAATCTTATAAATTAATAGAAAATCTTATAAATTAATAGAAAATCTTATAAATTAATAGAAAATCTTATAAATTAATAGAAAATCTTATAAATTAATAGAAAATCTTATAAATTAATAGAAAATCTTATAAATTAATAGAAAATCTTATAAATTAATAGAAAATCTTATAAATTAATAGAAAATCTTATAAATTAATAGAAAATCTTATAAATTAATAGAAAATCTTATAAATTAATAGAAAATCTTATAAATTAATAGAAAATCTTATAAATTAATAGAAAATCTTATAAATTAATAGAAAATCTTATAAATTAATAGAAAATCTTATAAATTAATAGAAAATCTTATAAATTAATAGAAAATCTTATAAATTAATAGAAAATCTTATAAATTAATAGAAAATCTTATAAATTAATAGAAAATCTTATAAATTAATAGAAAATCTTATAAATTAATAGAAAATCTTATAAATTAATAGAAAATCTTATAAATTAATAGAAAATCTTATAAATTAATAGAAAATCTTATAAATTAATAGAAAATCTTATAAATTAATAGAAAATCTTATAAATTAATAGAAAATCTTATAAATTAATAGAAAATCTTATAAATTAATAGAAAATCTTATAAATTAATAGAAAATCTTATAAATTAATAGAAAATCTTATAAATTAATAGAAAATCTTATAAATTAATAGAAAATCTTATAAATTAATAGAAAATCTTATAAATTAATAGAAAATCTTATAAATTAATAGAAAATCTTATAAATTAATAGAAAATCTTATAAATTAATAGAAAATCTTATAAATTAATAGAAAATCTTATAAATTAATAGAAAATCTTATAAATTAATAGAAAATCTTATAAATTAATAGAAAATCTTATAAATTAATAGAAAATCTTATAAATTAATAGAAAATCTTATAAATTAATAGAAAATCTTATAAATTAATAGAAAATCAGTGCAGAGAGCAGAGTAATCACTTGAGATGATCCACATGACCACATGCACAGATTCCAAGCTGACATGCCCGTTGACATGCTCATAGAACTGAGATGCTGCAATAGAAAACTCAGCACAGATAGTACCCAACATCTGACTTCTCCATTGTTCAGACTTCAGACCGAAATAACCAAATCTTCTGATGATCAACCACAGGAATACGATAAAATAATAACTAGCTTGCCTTCTCTCTCCATTTAAAACACAACATGAACACTCTCTCCACCATGAACTTAAGCTCTCTCCT
>OAMR01001930.1:0-20135 GCA_900205405.1 Echinochloa crus-galli | reverse complement strand
CCAATACATTTTTTTGGACCCAATAGTGATGTTTTGGTTCGTTTTGGTCAGTTTCGTTACTGCGCAAAAAACCATACCGAGGTTGCATTTAATGCACCGATTCGGGCCGTTAACGAAAAAAGGCCCAGTTTCGGCCGAGAAACGAAACGAACGCACCCAATCCACTTTTTTGGACCCAATAGTGATGTTTTGGTTCATTTCGGTCAGTTTCGTTACTGTGCAAAAAACCATGCTCGGTAGCATTTAATGACCCGATACTGGCAGGAACCGAAACGATGCACCGATTCGGGCCAGAAACGAAACGAACGCACCCAATCCACTTTTTTGGACCCAATAGTGATGTTTAGGTTCGTTTCGGTCAGTTTCGTTACTGTGCAAAAAACCATGCTCGGTAGCATTTAATGACCCGATACTGGCAGGAACCGAAACGATGCACCGATTCGAGCCAGAAACGAAACGAACGCACCCAATCCACTTTTTTGGACCCAATAGTGATGTTTAGGTTCGTTTCGGTCAGTTTCGTTACTGTGCAAAAAACCATGCTCGGTAGCATTTAATGCACTGATTCTGGCAGGAACCGAAACGATGCTCTGTTTCGGGAAAGAAACGAAACGAACGCACCCAATCCACTTTTTTGGACCCAATAGTGATGTTTAGGTTCGTTTCGGTCAGTTTCGTTACTGTGCAAAAAACCATGCTCGGTAGCATTTAATGACCCGATTCCGGCCGGAACCGAAACGACGCACCGATTCGGGCCAGAAACGAAACGAACGCACCCAATCCACTTTTTTGGACCCAATAGTGATGTTTAGGTTCGTTTCGGTCAGTTTCGTTACTGTGCAAAAAACCATGCTCGGTAGCATTTAATGCACTGATTCTGGCCGGAACCGAAACGATGCTCCGATTCGGGCCAGAAACGAAACGAACGCACCCAATCCACTTTTTTGGACCCAATAGTGATGTTTAGGTTCGTTTCGGTCAGTTTCGTTACTGTGCAAAAAACCATGCTCGGTAGCATTTAATGCACTGATTCTGGCCGGAACCGAAACGATGCTCCGATTCGGGCCAGAAACGAAACGAACGCACCCAATCCACTTTTTTGGACCCAATAGTGATGTTTAGGTTCGTTTCGGTCAGTTTCGTTACTGTGCAAAAAACCATGCTCGGTAGCATTTAATGCACTGATTCTGGCCGGAACCGAAACGATGCTCCGATTCGGGCCAGAAACGAAACGAACGCACCCAATCCACTTTTTTGGACCCAATAGTGATGTTTAGGTTCGTTTCGGTCAGTTTCGTTACTGTGCAAAAAACCATGCTCGGTAGCATTTAATGCACTGATTCTGGCCGGAACCGAAACGATGCTCCGATTCGGGCCAGAAACGAAACGAACGCACCCAATCCACTTTTTTGGACCCAATAGTGATGTTTAGGTTCGTTTCGGTCAGTTTCGTTACTGTGCAAAAAACCATGCTCGGTAGCATTTAATGCACTGATTCTGGCCGGAACCGAAACGATGCTCCGATTCGGGCCAGAAACGAAACGAACGCACCCAATCCACTTTTTTGGACCCAATAGTGATGTTTAGGTTCGTTTCGGTCAGTTTCGTTACTGTGCAAAAAACCATGCTCGGTAGCATTTAATGCACTGATTCTGGCCGGAACCGAAACGATGCTCCGATTCGGGCCAGAAACGAAACGAACGCACCCAATCCACTTTTTTGGACCCAATAGTGATGTTTAGGTTCGTTTCGGTCAGTTTCGTTACTGTGCAAAAAACCATGCTCGGTAGCATTTAATGCACTGATTCTGGCCGGAACCGAAACGATGCTCCGATTCGGGCCAGAAACGAAACGAACGCACCCAATCCACTTTTTTGGACCCAATAGTGATGTTTAGGTTCGTTTCGGTCAGTTTCGTTACTGTGCAAAAAACCATGCTCGGTAGCATTTAATGCACTGATTCTGGCCGGAACCGAAACGATGCTCCGATTCGGGCCAGAAACGAAACGAACGCACCCAATCCACTTTTTTGGACCCAATAGTGATGTTTAGGTTCGTTTCGGTCAGTTTCGTTACTGTGCAAAAAACCATGCTCGGTAGCATTTAATGCACTGATTCTGGCCGGAACCGAAACGATGCTCCGATTCGGGCCAGAAACGAAACGAACGCACCCAATCCACTTTTTTGGACCCAATAGTGATGTTTAGGTTCGTTTCGGTCAGTTTCGTTACTGTGCAAAAAACCATGCTCGGTAGCATTTAATGCACTGATTCTGGCCGGAACCGAAACGATGCTCCGATTCGGGCCAGAAACGAAACGAACGCACCCAATCCACTTTTTTGGACCCAATAGTGATGTTTAGGTTCGTTTCGGTCAGTTTCGTTACTGTGCAAAAAACCATGCTCGGTAGCATTTAATGCACTGATTCTGGCCGGAACCGAAACGATGCTCCGATTCGGGCCAGAAACGAAACGAACGCACCCAATCCACTTTTTTGGACCCAATAGTGATGTTTAGGTTCGTTTCGGTCAGTTTCGTTACTGTGCAAAAAACCATGCTCGGTAGCATTTAATGCACTGATTCTGGCCGGAACCGAAACGATGCTCCGATTCGGGCCAGAAACGAAACGAACGCACCCAATCCACTTTTTTGGACCCAATAGTGATGTTTAGGTTCGTTTCGGTCAGTTTCGTTACTGTGCAAAAAACCATGCTCGGTAGCATTTAATGCACTGATTCTGGCCGGAACCGAAACGATGCTCCGATTCGGGCCAGAAACGAAACGAACGCACCCAATCCACTTTTTTGGACCCAATAGTGATGTTTAGGTTCGTTTCGGTCAGTTTCGTTACTGTGCAAAAAACCATGCTCGGTAGCATTTAATGCACTGATTCTGGCCGGAACCGAAACGATGCTCCGATTCGGGCCAGAAACGAAACGAACGCACCCAATCCACTTTTTTGGACCCAATAGTGATGTTTAGGTTCGTTTCGGTCAGTTTCGTTACTGTGCAAAAAACCATGCTCGGTAGCATTTAATGCACTGATTCTGGCCGGAACCGAAACGATGCTCCGATTCGGGCCAGAAACGAAACGAACGCACCCAATCCACTTTTTTGGACCCAATAGTGATGTTTAGGTTCGTTTCGGTCAGTTTCGTTACTGTGCAAAAAACCATGCTCGGTAGCATTTAATGCACTGATTCTGGCCGGAACCGAAACGATGCTCCGATTCGGGCCAGAAACGAAACGAACGCACCCAATCCACTTTTTTGGACCCAATAGTGATGTTTAGGTTCGTTTCGGTCAGTTTCGTTACTGTGCAAAAAACCATGCTCGGTAGCATTTAATGCACTGATTCTGGCCGGAACCGAAACGATGCTCCGATTCGGGCCAGAAACGAAACGAACGCACCCAATCCACTTTTTTGGACCCAATAGTGATGTTTAGGTTCGTTTCGGTCAGTTTCGTTACTGTGCAAAAAACCATGCTCGGTAGCATTTAATGCACTGATTCTGGCCGGAACCGAAACGATGCTCCGATTCGGGCCAGAAACGAAACGAACGCACCCAATCCACTTTTTTGGACCCAATAGTGATGTTTAGGTTCGTTTCGGTCAGTTTCGTTACTGTGCAAAAAACCATGCTCGGTAGCATTTAATGCACTGATTCTGGCCGGAACCGAAACGATGCTCCGATTCGGGCCAGAAACGAAACGAACGCACCCAATCCACTTTTTTGGACCCAATAGTGATGTTTAGGTTCGTTTCGGTCAGTTTCGTTACTGTGCAAAAAACCATGCTCGGTAGCATTTAATGCACTGATTCTGGCCGGAACCGAAACGATGCTCCGATTCGGGCCAGAAACGAAACGAACGCACCCAATCCACTTTTTTGGACCCAATAGTGATGTTTAGGTTCGTTTCGGTCAGTTTCGTTACTGTGCAAAAAACCATGCTCGGTAGCATTTAATGCACTGATTCTGGCCGGAACCGAAACGATGCTCCGATTCGGGCCAGAAACGAAACGAACGCACCCAATCCACTTTTTTGGACCCAATAGTGATGTTTAGGTTCGTTTCGGTCAGTTTCGTTACTGTGCAAAAAACCATGCTCGGTAGCATTTAATGCACTGATTCTGGCCGGAACCGAAACGATGCTCCGATTCGGGCCAGAAACGAAACGAACGCACCCAATCCACTTTTTTGGACCCAATAGTGATGTTTAGGTTCGTTTCGGTCAGTTTCGTTACTGTGCAAAAAACCATGCTCGGTAGCATTTAATGCACTGATTCTGGCCGGAACCGAAACGATGCTCCGATTCGGGCCAGAAACGAAACGAACGCACCCAATCCACTTTTTTGGACCCAATAGTGATGTTTAGGTTCGTTTCGGTCAGTTTCGTTACTGTGCAAAAAACCATGCTCGGTAGCATTTAATGCACTGATTCTGGCCGGAACCGAAACGATGCTCCGATTCGGGCCAGAAACGAAACGAACGCACCCAATCCACTTTTTTGGACCCAATAGTGATGTTTAGGTTCGTTTCGGTCAGTTTCGTTACTGTGCAAAAAACCATGCTCGGTAGCATTTAATGACCCGATTCCGGCCGGAACCGAAACGACGCACCGATTCGGGCCAGAAACGAAACGAACGCACCCAATCCACTTTTTTGGACCCAATAGTGATGTTTAGGTTCGTTTCGGTCAGTTTCGTTACTGTGCAAAAAACCATGCTCGGTAGCATTTAATGACCCGATTCCGGCCGGAACCGAAACGACGCACCGATTCGGGCCAGAAACGAAACGAACGCACCCAATCCACTTTTTTGGACCCAATAGTGATGTTTAGGTTCGTTTCGGTCAGTTTCGTTACTGTGCAAAAAACCATGCTCGGTAGCATTTAATGACCCGATTCCGGCCGGAACCGAAACGACGCACCGATTCGGGCCAGAAACGAAACGAACGCACCCAATCCACTTTTTTGGACCCAATAGTGATGTTTAGGTTCGTTTCGGTCAGTTTCGTTACTGTGCAAAAAACCATGCTCGGTAGCATTTAATGACCCGATTCCGGCCGGAACCGAAACGACGCACCGATTCGGGCCAGAAACGAAACGAACGCACCCAATCCACTTTTTTGGACCCAATAGTGATGTTTAGGTTCGTTTCGGTCAGTTTCGTTACTGTGCAAAAAACCATGCTCGGTAGCATTTAATGACCCGATTCCGGCCGGAACCGAAACGACGCACCGATTCGGGCCAGAAACGAAACGAACGCACCCAATCCACTTTTTTGGACCCAATAGTGATGTTTAGGTTCGTTTCGGTCAGTTTCGTTACTGTGCAAAAAACCATGCTCGGTAGCATTTAATGACCCGATTCCGGCCGGAACCGAAACGACGCACCGATTCGGGCCAGAAACGAAACGAACGCACCCAATCCACTTTTTTGGACCCAATAGTGATGTTTAGGTTCGTTTCGGTCAGTTTCGTTACTGTGCAAAAAACCATGCTCGGTAGCATTTAATGACCCGATTCCGGCCGGAACCGAAACGACGCACCGATTCGGGCCAGAAACGAAACGAACGCACCCAATCCACTTTTTTGGACCCAATAGTGATGTTTAGGTTCGTTTCGGTCAGTTTCGTTACTGTGCAAAAAACCATGCTCGGTAGCATTTAATGACCCGATTCCGGCCGGAACCGAAACGACGCACCGATTCGGGCCAGAAACGAAACGAACGCACCCAATCCACTTTTTTGGACCCAATAGTGATGTTTAGGTTCGTTTCGGTCAGTTTCGTTACTGTGCAAAAAACCATGCTCGGTAGCATTTAATGACCCGATTCCGGCCGGAACCGAAACGACGCACCGATTCGGGCCAGAAACGAAACGAACGCACCCAATCCACTTTTTTGGACCCAATAGTGATGTTTAGGTTCGTTTCGGTCAGTTTCGTTACTGTGCAAAAAACCATGCTCGGTAGCATTTAATGACCCGATTCCGGCCGGAACCGAAACGACGCACCGATTCGGGCCAGAAACGAAACGAACGCACCCAATCCACTTTTTTGGACCCAATAGTGATGTTTAGGTTCGTTTCGGTCAGTTTCGTTACTGTGCAAAAAACCATGCTCGGTAGCATTTAATGACCCGATTCCGGCCGGAACCGAAACGACGCACCGATTCGGGCCAGAAACGAAACGAACGCACCCAATCCACTTTTTTGGACCCAATAGTGATGTTTAGGTTCGTTTCGGTCAGTTTCGTTACTGTGCAAAAAACCATGCTCGGTAGCATTTAATGACCCGATTCCGGCCGGAACCGAAACGACGCACCGATTCGGGCCAGAAACGAAACGAACGCACCCAATCCACTTTTTTGGACCCAATAGTGATGTTTAGGTTCGTTTCGGTCAGTTTCGTTACTGTGCAAAAAACCATGCTCGGTAGCATTTAATGACCCGATTCCGGCCGGAACCGAAACGACGCACCGATTCGGGCCAGAAACGAAACGAACGCACCCAATCCACTTTTTTGGACCCAATAGTGATGTTTAGGTTCGTTTCGGTCAGTTTCGTTACTGTGCAAAAAACCATGCTCGGTAGCATTTAATGACCCGATTCCGGCCGGAACCGAAACGACGCACCGATTCGGGCCAGAAACGAAACGAACGCACCCAATCCACTTTTTTGGACCCAATAGTGATGTTTAGGTTCGTTTCGGTCAGTTTCGTTACTGTGCAAAAAACCATGCTCGGTAGCATTTAATGACCCGATTCCGGCCGGAACCGAAACGACGCACCGATTCGGGCCAGAAACGAAACGAACGCACCCAATCCACTTTTTTGGACCCAATAGTGATGTTTAGGTTCGTTTCGGTCAGTTTCGTTACTGTGCAAAAAACCATGCTCGGTAGCATTTAATGACCCGATTCCGGCCGGAACCGAAACGACGCACCGATTCGGGCCAGAAACGAAACGAACGCACCCAATCCACTTTTTTGGACCCAATAGTGATGTTTAGGTTCGTTTCGGTCAGTTTCGTTACTGTGCAAAAAACCATGCTCGGTAGCATTTAATGACCCGATTCCGGCCGGAACCGAAACGACGCACCGATTCGGGCCAGAAACGAAACGAACGCACCCAATCCACTTTTTTGGACCCAATAGTGATGTTTAGGTTCGTTTCGGTCAGTTTCGTTACTGTGCAAAAAACCATGCTCGGTAGCATTTAATGACCCGATTCCGGCCGGAACCGAAACGACGCACCGATTCGGGCCAGAAACGAAACGAACGCACCCAATCCACTTTTTTGGACCCAATAGTGATGTTTAGGTTCGTTTCGGTCAGTTTCGTTACTGTGCAAAAAACCATGCTCGGTAGCATTTAATGACCCGATTCCGGCCGGAACCGAAACGACGCACCGATTCGGGCCAGAAACGAAACGAACGCACCCAATCCACTTTTTTGGACCCAATAGTGATGTTTAGGTTCGTTTCGGTCAGTTTCGTTACTGTGCAAAAAACCATGCTCGGTAGCATTTAATGACCCGATTCCGGCCGGAACCGAAACGACGCACCGATTCGGGCCAGAAACGAAACGAACGCACCCAATCCACTTTTTTGGACCCAATAGTGATGTTTAGGTTCGTTTCGGTCAGTTTCGTTACTGTGCAAAAAACCATGCTCGGTAGCATTTAATGACCCGATTCCGGCCGGAACCGAAACGACGCACCGATTCGGGCCAGAAACGAAACGAACGCACCCAATCCACTTTTTTGGACCCAATAGTGATGTTTAGGTTCGTTTCGGTCAGTTTCGTTACTGTGCAAAAAACCATGCTCGGTAGCATTTAATGACCCGATTCCGGCCGGAACCGAAACGACGCACCGATTCGGGCCAGAAACGAAACGAACGCACCCAATCCACTTTTTTGGACCCAATAGTGATGTTTAGGTTCGTTTCGGTCAGTTTCGTTACTGTGCAAAAAACCATGCTCGGTAGCATTTAATGACCCGATTCCGGCCGGAACCGAAACGACGCACCGATTCGGGCCAGAAACGAAACGAACGCACCCAATCCACTTTTTTGGACCCAATAGTGATGTTTAGGTTCGTTTCGGTCAGTTTCGTTACTGTGCAAAAAACCATGCTCGGTAGCATTTAATGACCCGATTCCGGCCGGAACCGAAACGACGCACCGATTCGGGCCAGAAACGAAACGAACGCACCCAATCCACTTTTTTGGACCCAATAGTGATGTTTAGGTTCGTTTCGGTCAGTTTCGTTACTGTGCAAAAAACCATGCTCGGTAGCATTTAATGACCCGATTCCGGCCGGAACCGAAACGACGCACCGATTCGGGCCAGAAACGAAACGAACGCACCCAATCCACTTTTTTGGACCCAATAGTGATGTTTAGGTTCGTTTCGGTCAGTTTCGTTACTGTGCAAAAAACCATGCTCGGTAGCATTTAATGACCCGATTCCGGCCGGAACCGAAACGACGCACCGATTCGGGCCAGAAACGAAACGAACGCACCCAATCCACTTTTTTGGACCCAATAGTGATGTTTAGGTTCGTTTCGGTCAGTTTCGTTACTGTGCAAAAAACCATGCTCGGTAGCATTTAATGACCCGATTCCGGCCGGAACCGAAACGACGCACCGATTCGGGCCAGAAACGAAACGAACGCACCCAATCCACTTTTTTGGACCCAATAGTGATGTTTAGGTTCGTTTCGGTCAGTTTCGTTACTGTGCAAAAAACCATGCTCGGTAGCATTTAATGACCCGATTCCGGCCGGAACCGAAACGACGCACCGATTCGGGCCAGAAACGAAACGAACGCACCCAATCCACTTTTTTGGACCCAATAGTGATGTTTAGGTTCGTTTCGGTCAGTTTCGTTACTGTGCAAAAAACCATGCTCGGTAGCATTTAATGACCCGATTCCGGCCGGAACCGAAACGACGCACCGATTCGGGCCAGAAACGAAACGAACGCACCCAATCCACTTTTTTGGACCCAATAGTGATGTTTAGGTTCGTTTCGGTCAGTTTCGTTACTGTGCAAAAAACCATGCTCGGTAGCATTTAATGACCCGATTCCGGCCGGAACCGAAACGACGCACCGATTCGGGCCAGAAACGAAACGAACGCACCCAATCCACTTTTTTGGACCCAATAGTGATGTTTAGGTTCGTTTCGGTCAGTTTCGTTACTGTGCAAAAAACCATGCTCGGTAGCATTTAATGACCCGATTCCGGCCGGAACCGAAACGACGCACCGATTCGGGCCAGAAACGAAACGAACGCACCCAATCCACTTTTTTGGACCCAATAGTGATGTTTAGGTTCGTTTCGGTCAGTTTCGTTACTGTGCAAAAAACCATGCTCGGTAGCATTTAATGACCCGATTCCGGCCGGAACCGAAACGACGCACCGATTCGGGCCAGAAACGAAACGAACGCACCCAATCCACTTTTTTGGACCCAATAGTGATGTTTAGGTTCGTTTCGGTCAGTTTCGTTACTGTGCAAAAAACCATGCTCGGTAGCATTTAATGACCCGATTCCGGCCGGAACCGAAACGACGCACCGATTCGGGCCAGAAACGAAACGAACGCACCCAATCCACTTTTTTGGACCCAATAGTGATGTTTAGGTTCGTTTCGGTCAGTTTCGTTACTGTGCAAAAAACCATGCTCGGTAGCATTTAATGACCCGATTCCGGCCGGAACCGAAACGACGCACCGATTCGGGCCAGAAACGAAACGAACGCACCCAATCCACTTTTTTGGACCCAATAGTGATGTTTAGGTTCGTTTCGGTCAGTTTCGTTACTGTGCAAAAAACCATGCTCGGTAGCATTTAATGACCCGATTCCGGCCGGAACCGAAACGACGCACCGATTCGGGCCAGAAACGAAACGAACGCACCCAATCCACTTTTTTGGACCCAATAGTGATGTTTAGGTTCGTTTCGGTCAGTTTCGTTACTGTGCAAAAAACCATGCTCGGTAGCATTTAATGACCCGATTCCGGCCGGAACCGAAACGACGCACCGATTCGGGCCAGAAACGAAACGAACGCACCCAATCCACTTTTTTGGACCCAATAGTGATGTTTAGGTTCGTTTCGGTCAGTTTCGTTACTGTGCAAAAAACCATGCTCGGTAGCATTTAATGACCCGATTCCGGCCGGAACCGAAACGACGCACCGATTCGGGCCAGAAACGAAACGAACGCACCCAATCCACTTTTTTGGACCCAATAGTGATGTTTAGGTTCGTTTCGGTCAGTTTCGTTACTGTGCAAAAAACCATGCTCGGTAGCATTTAATGACCCGATTCCGGCCGGAACCGAAACGACGCACCGATTCGGGCCAGAAACGAAACGAACGCACCCAATCCACTTTTTTGGACCCAATAGTGATGTTTAGGTTCGTTTCGGTCAGTTTCGTTACTGTGCAAAAAACCATGCTCGGTAGCATTTAATGACCCGATTCCGGCCGGAACCGAAACGACGCACCGATTCGGGCCAGAAACGAAACGAACGCACCCAATCCACTTTTTTGGACCCAATAGTGATGTTTAGGTTCGTTTCGGTCAGTTTCGTTACTGTGCAAAAAACCATGCTCGGTAGCATTTAATGACCCGATTCCGGCCGGAACCGAAACGACGCACCGATTCGGGCCAGAAACGAAACGAACGCACCCAATCCACTTTTTTGGACCCAATAGTGATGTTTAGGTTCGTTTCGGTCAGTTTCGTTACTGTGCAAAAAACCATGCTCGGTAGCATTTAATGACCCGATTCCGGCCGGAACCGAAACGACGCACCGATTCGGGCCAGAAACGAAACGAACGCACCCAATCCACTTTTTTGGACCCAATAGTGATGTTTAGGTTCGTTTCGGTCAGTTTCGTTACTGTGCAAAAAACCATGCTCGGTAGCATTTAATGACCCGATTCCGGCCGGAACCGAAACGACGCACCGATTCGGGCCAGAAACGAAACGAACGCACCCAATCCACTTTTTTGGACCCAATAGTGATGTTTAGGTTCGTTTCGGTCAGTTTCGTTACTGTGCAAAAAACCATGCTCGGTAGCATTTAATGACCCGATTCCGGCCGGAACCGAAACGACGCACCGATTCGGGCCAGAAACGAAACGAACGCACCCAATCCACTTTTTTGGACCCAATAGTGATGTTTAGGTTCGTTTCGGTCAGTTTCGTTACTGTGCAAAAAACCATGCTCGGTAGCATTTAATGACCCGATTCCGGCCGGAACCGAAACGACGCACCGATTCGGGCCAGAAACGAAACGAACGCACCCAATCCACTTTTTTGGACCCAATAGTGATGTTTAGGTTCGTTTCGGTCAGTTTCGTTACTGTGCAAAAAACCATGCTCGGTAGCATTTAATGACCCGATTCCGGCCGGAACCGAAACGACGCACCGATTCGGGCCAGAAACGAAACGAACGCACCCAATCCACTTTTTTGGACCCAATAGTGATGTTTAGGTTCGTTTCGGTCAGTTTCGTTACTGTGCAAAAAACCATGCTCGGTAGCATTTAATGACCCGATTCCGGCCGGAACCGAAACGACGCACCGATTCGGGCCAGAAACGAAACGAACGCACCCAATCCACTTTTTTGGACCCAATAGTGATGTTTAGGTTCGTTTCGGTCAGTTTCGTTACTGTGCAAAAAACCATGCTCGGTAGCATTTAATGACCCGATTCCGGCCGGAACCGAAACGACGCACCGATTCGGGCCAGAAACGAAACGAACGCACCCAATCCACTTTTTTGGACCCAATAGTGATGTTTAGGTTCGTTTCGGTCAGTTTCGTTACTGTGCAAAAAACCATGCTCGGTAGCATTTAATGACCCGATTCCGGCCGGAACCGAAACGACGCACCGATTCGGGCCAGAAACGAAACGAACGCACCCAATCCACTTTTTTGGACCCAATAGTGATGTTTAGGTTCGTTTCGGTCAGTTTCGTTACTGTGCAAAAAACCATGCTCGGTAGCATTTAATGACCCGATTCCGGCCGGAACCGAAACGACGCACCGATTCGGGCCAGAAACGAAACGAACGCACCCAATCCACTTTTTTGGACCCAATAGTGATGTTTAGGTTCGTTTCGGTCAGTTTCGTTACTGTGCAAAAAACCATGCTCGGTAGCATTTAATGACCCGATTCCGGCCGGAACCGAAACGACGCACCGATTCGGGCCAGAAACGAAACGAACGCACCCAATCCACTTTTTTGGACCCAATAGTGATGTTTAGGTTCGTTTCGGTCAGTTTCGTTACTGTGCAAAAAACCATGCTCGGTAGCATTTAATGACCCGATTCCGGCCGGAACCGAAACGACGCACCGATTCGGGCCAGAAACGAAACGAACGCACCCAATCCACTTTTTTGGACCCAATAGTGATGTTTAGGTTCGTTTCGGTCAGTTTCGTTACTGTGCAAAAAACCATGCTCGGTAGCATTTAATGACCCGATTCCGGCCGGAACCGAAACGACGCACCGATTCGGGCCAGAAACGAAACGAACGCACCCAATCCACTTTTTTGGACCCAATAGTGATGTTTAGGTTCGTTTCGGTCAGTTTCGTTACTGTGCAAAAAACCATGCTCGGTAGCATTTAATGACCCGATTCCGGCCGGAACCGAAACGACGCACCGATTCGGGCCAGAAACGAAACGAACGCACCCAATCCACTTTTTTGGACCCAATAGTGATGTTTAGGTTCGTTTCGGTCAGTTTCGTTACTGTGCAAAAAACCATGCTCGGTAGCATTTAATGACCCGATTCCGGCCGGAACCGAAACGACGCACCGATTCGGGCCAGAAACGAAACGAACGCACCCAATCCACTTTTTTGGACCCAATAGTGATGTTTAGGTTCGTTTCGGTCAGTTTCGTTACTGTGCAAAAAACCATGCTCGGTAGCATTTAATGACCCGATTCCGGCCGGAACCGAAACGACGCACCGATTCGGGCCAGAAACGAAACGAACGCACCCAATCCACTTTTTTGGACCCAATAGTGATGTTTAGGTTCGTTTCGGTCAGTTTCGTTACTGTGCAAAAAACCATGCTCGGTAGCATTTAATGACCCGATTCCGGCCGGAACCGAAACGACGCACCGATTCGGGCCAGAAACGAAACGAACGCACCCAATCCACTTTTTTGGACCCAATAGTGATGTTTAGGTTCGTTTCGGTCAGTTTCGTTACTGTGCAAAAAACCATGCTCGGTAGCATTTAATGACCCGATTCCGGCCGGAACCGAAACGACGCACCGATTCGGGCCAGAAACGAAACGAACGCACCCAATCCACTTTTTTGGACCCAATAGTGATGTTTAGGTTCGTTTCGGTCAGTTTCGTTACTGTGCAAAAAACCATGCTCGGTAGCATTTAATGACCCGATTCCGGCCGGAACCGAAACGACGCACCGATTCGGGCCAGAAACGAAACGAACGCACCCAATCCACTTTTTTGGACCCAATAGTGATGTTTAGGTTCGTTTCGGTCAGTTTCGTTACTGTGCAAAAAACCATGCTCGGTAGCATTTAATGACCCGATTCCGGCCGGAACCGAAACGACGCACCGATTCGGGCCAGAAACGAAACGAACGCACCCAATCCACTTTTTTGGACCCAATAGTGATGTTTAGGTTCGTTTCGGTCAGTTTCGTTACTGTGCAAAAAACCATGCTCGGTAGCATTTAATGACCCGATTCCGGCCGGAACCGAAACGACGCACCGATTCGGGCCAGAAACGAAACGAACGCACCCAATCCACTTTTTTGGACCCAATAGTGATGTTTAGGTTCGTTTCGGTCAGTTTCGTTACTGTGCAAAAAACCATGCTCGGTAGCATTTAATGACCCGATTCCGGCCGGAACCGAAACGACGCACCGATTCGGGCCAGAAACGAAACGAACGCACCCAATCCACTTTTTTGGACCCAATAGTGATGTTTAGGTTCGTTTCGGTCAGTTTCGTTACTGTGCAAAAAACCATGCTCGGTAGCATTTAATGACCCGATTCCGGCCGGAACCGAAACGACGCACCGATTCGGGCCAGAAACGAAACGAACGCACCCAATCCACTTTTTTGGACCCAATAGTGATGTTTAGGTTCGTTTCGGTCAGTTTCGTTACTGTGCAAAAAACCATGCTCGGTAGCATTTAATGACCCGATTCCGGCCGGAACCGAAACGACGCACCGATTCGGGCCAGAAACGAAACGAACGCACCCAATCCACTTTTTTGGACCCAATAGTGATGTTTAGGTTCGTTTCGGTCAGTTTCGTTACTGTGCAAAAAACCATGCTCGGTAGCATTTAATGACCCGATTCCGGCCGGAACCGAAACGACGCACCGATTCGGGCCAGAAACGAAACGAACGCACCCAATCCACTTTTTTGGACCCAATAGTGATGTTTAGGTTCGTTTCGGTCAGTTTCGTTACTGTGCAAAAAACCATGCTCGGTAGCATTTAATGACCCGATTCCGGCCGGAACCGAAACGACGCACCGATTCGGGCCAGAAACGAAACGAACGCACCCAATCCACTTTTTTGGACCCAATAGTGATGTTTAGGTTCGTTTCGGTCAGTTTCGTTACTGTGCAAAAAACCATGCTCGGTAGCATTTAATGACCCGATTCCGGCCGGAACCGAAACGACGCACCGATTCGGGCCAGAAACGAAACGAACGCACCCAATCCACTTTTTTGGACCCAATAGTGATGTTTAGGTTCGTTTCGGTCAGTTTCGTTACTGTGCAAAAAACCATGCTCGGTAGCATTTAATGACCCGATTCCGGCCGGAACCGAAACGACGCACCGATTCGGGCCAGAAACGAAACGAACGCACCCAATCCACTTTTTTGGACCCAATAGTGATGTTTAGGTTCGTTTCGGTCAGTTTCGTTACTGTGCAAAAAACCATGCTCGGTAGCATTTAATGACCCGATTCCGGCCGGAACCGAAACGACGCACCGATTCGGGCCAGAAACGAAACGAACGCACCCAATCCACTTTTTTGGACCCAATAGTGATGTTTAGGTTCGTTTCGGTCAGTTTCGTTACTGTGCAAAAAACCATGCTCGGTAGCATTTAATGACCCGATTCCGGCCGGAACCGAAACGACGCACCGATTCGGGCCAGAAACGAAACGAACGCACCCAATCCACTTTTTTGGACCCAATAGTGATGTTTAGGTTCGTTTCGGTCAGTTTCGTTACTGTGCAAAAAACCATGCTCGGTAGCATTTAATGACCCGATTCCGGCCGGAACCGAAACGACGCACCGATTCGGGCCAGAAACGAAACGAACGCACCCAATCCACTTTTTTGGACCCAATAGTGATGTTTAGGTTCGTTTCGGTCAGTTTCGTTACTGTGCAAAAAACCATGCTCGGTAGCATTTAATGACCCGATTCCGGCCGGAACCGAAACGACGCACCGATTCGGGCCAGAAACGAAACGAACGCACCCAATCCACTTTTTTGGACCCAATAGTGATGTTTAGGTTCGTTTCGGTCAGTTTCGTTACTGTGCAAAAAACCATGCTCGGTAGCATTTAATGACCCGATTCCGGCCGGAACCGAAACGACGCACCGATTCGGGCCAGAAACGAAACGAACGCACCCAATCCACTTTTTTGGACCCAATAGTGATGTTTAGGTTCGTTTCGGTCAGTTTCGTTACTGTGCAAAAAACCATGCTCGGTAGCATTTAATGACCCGATTCCGGCCGGAACCGAAACGACGCACCGATTCGGGCCAGAAACGAAACGAACGCACCCAATCCACTTTTTTGGACCCAATAGTGATGTTTAGGTTCGTTTCGGTCAGTTTCGTTACTGTGCAAAAAACCATGCTCGGTAGCATTTAATGACCCGATTCCGGCCGGAACCGAAACGACGCACCGATTCGGGCCAGAAACGAAACGAACGCACCCAATCCACTTTTTTGGACCCAATAGTGATGTTTAGGTTCGTTTCGGTCAGTTTCGTTACTGTGCAAAAAACCATGCTCGGTAGCATTTAATGACCCGATTCCGGCCGGAACCGAAACGACGCACCGATTCGGGCCAGAAACGAAACGAACGCACCCAATCCACTTTTTTGGACCCAATAGTGATGTTTAGGTTCGTTTCGGTCAGTTTCGTTACTGTGCAAAAAACCATGCTCGGTAGCATTTAATGACCCGATTCCGGCCGGAACCGAAACGACGCACCGATTCGGGCCAGAAACGAAACGAACGCACCCAATCCACTTTTTTGGACCCAATAGTGATGTTTAGGTTCGTTTCGGTCAGTTTCGTTACTGTGCAAAAAACCATGCTCGGTAGCATTTAATGACCCGATTCCGGCCGGAACCGAAACGACGCACCGATTCGGGCCAGAAACGAAACGAACGCACCCAATCCACTTTTTTGGACCCAATAGTGATGTTTAGGTTCGTTTCGGTCAGTTTCGTTACTGTGCAAAAAACCATGCTCGGTAGCATTTAATGACCCGATTCCGGCCGGAACCGAAACGACGCACCGATTCGGGCCAGAAACGAAACGAACGCACCCAATCCACTTTTTTGGACCCAATAGTGATGTTTAGGTTCGTTTCGGTCAGTTTCGTTACTGTGCAAAAAACCATGCTCGGTAGCATTTAATGACCCGATTCCGGCCGGAACCGAAACGACGCACCGATTCGGGCCAGAAACGAAACGAACGCACCCAATCCACTTTTTTGGACCCAATAGTGATGTTTAGGTTCGTTTCGGTCAGTTTCGTTACTGTGCAAAAAACCATGCTCGGTAGCATTTAATGACCCGATTCCGGCCGGAACCGAAACGACGCACCGATTCGGGCCAGAAACGAAACGAACGCACCCAATCCACTTTTTTGGACCCAATAGTGATGTTTAGGTTCGTTTCGGTCAGTTTCGTTACTGTGCAAAAAACCATGCTCGGTAGCATTTAATGACCCGATTCCGG
Source organism: Echinochloa crus-galli (assembly GCA_900205405.1). Taxonomy (NCBI): domain Eukaryota; kingdom Viridiplantae; phylum Streptophyta; class Magnoliopsida; order Poales; family Poaceae; genus Echinochloa; species Echinochloa crus-galli. The sequence goes on along the minus strand of OAMR01001930.1, from coordinate 3,134 downwards.
CCGGAACCGAAACGACGCACCGATTCGGGCCAGAAACGAAACGAACGCACCCAATCCACTTTTTTGGACCCAATAGTGATGTTTAGGTTCGTTTCGGTCAGTTTCGTTACTGTGCAAAAAACCATGCTCGGTAGCATTTAATGACCCGATTCCGGCCGGAACCGAAACGACGCACCGATTCGGGCCAGAAACGAAACGAACGCACCCAATCCACTTTTTTGGACCCAATAGTGATGTTTAGGTTCGTTTCGGTCAGTTTCGTTACTGTGCAAAAAACCATGCTCGGTAGCATTTAATGACCCGATTCCGGCCGGAACCGAAACGACGCACCGATTCGGGCCAGAAACGAAACGAACGCACCCAATCCACTTTTTTGGACCCAATAGTGATGTTTAGGTTCGTTTCGGTCAGTTTCGTTACTGTGCAAAAAACCATGCTCGGTAGCATTTAATGACCCGATTCCGGCCGGAACCGAAACGACGCACCGATTCGGGCCAGAAACGAAACGAACGCACCCAATCCACTTTTTTGGACCCAATAGTGATGTTTAGGTTCGTTTCGGTCAGTTTCGTTACTGTGCAAAAAACCATGCTCGGTAGCATTTAATGACCCGATTCCGGCCGGAACCGAAACGACGCACCGATTCGGGCCAGAAACGAAACGAACGCACCCAATCCACTTTTTTGGACCCAATAGTGATGTTTAGGTTCGTTTCGGTCAGTTTCGTTACTGTGCAAAAAACCATGCTCGGTAGCATTTAATGACCCGATTCCGGCCGGAACCGAAACGACGCACCGATTCGGGCCAGAAACGAAACGAACGCACCCAATCCACTTTTTTGGACCCAATAGTGATGTTTAGGTTCGTTTCGGTCAGTTTCGTTACTGTGCAAAAAACCATGCTCGGTAGCATTTAATGACCCGATTCCGGCCGGAACCGAAACGACGCACCGATTCGGGCCAGAAACGAAACGAACGCACCCAATCCACTTTTTTGGACCCAATAGTGATGTTTAGGTTCGTTTCGGTCAGTTTCGTTACTGTGCAAAAAACCATGCTCGGTAGCATTTAATGACCCGATTCCGGCCGGAACCGAAACGACGCACCGATTCGGGCCAGAAACGAAACGAACGCACCCAATCCACTTTTTTGGACCCAATAGTGATGTTTAGGTTCGTTTCGGTCAGTTTCGTTACTGTGCAAAAAACCATGCTCGGTAGCATTTAATGACCCGATTCCGGCCGGAACCGAAACGACGCACCGATTCGGGCCAGAAACGAAACGAACGCACCCAATCCACTTTTTTGGACCCAATAGTGATGTTTAGGTTCGTTTCGGTCAGTTTCGTTACTGTGCAAAAAACCATGCTCGGTAGCATTTAATGACCCGATTCCGGCCGGAACCGAAACGACGCACCGATTCGGGCCAGAAACGAAACGAACGCACCCAATCCACTTTTTTGGACCCAATAGTGATGTTTAGGTTCGTTTCGGTCAGTTTCGTTACTGTGCAAAAAACCATGCTCGGTAGCATTTAATGACCCGATTCCGGCCGGAACCGAAACGACGCACCGATTCGGGCCAGAAACGAAACGAACGCACCCAATCCACTTTTTTGGACCCAATAGTGATGTTTAGGTTCGTTTCGGTCAGTTTCGTTACTGTGCAAAAAACCATGCTCGGTAGCATTTAATGACCCGATTCCGGCCGGAACCGAAACGACGCACCGATTCGGGCCAGAAACGAAACGAACGCACCCAATCCACTTTTTTGGACCCAATAGTGATGTTTAGGTTCGTTTCGGTCAGTTTCGTTACTGTGCAAAAAACCATGCTCGGTAGCATTTAATGACCCGATTCCGGCCGGAACCGAAACGACGCACCGATTCGGGCCAGAAACGAAACGAACGCACCCAATCCACTTTTTTGGACCCAATAGTGATGTTTAGGTTCGTTTCGGTCAGTTTCGTTACTGTGCAAAAAACCATGCTCGGTAGCATTTAATGACCCGATTCCGGCCGGAACCGAAACGACGCACCGATTCGGGCCAGAAACGAAACGAACGCACCCAATCCACTTTTTTGGACCCAATAGTGATGTTTAGGTTCGTTTCGGTCAGTTTCGTTACTGTGCAAAAAACCATGCTCGGTAGCATTTAATGACCCGATTCCGGCCGGAACCGAAACGACGCACCGATTCGGGCCAGAAACGAAACGAACGCACCCAATCCACTTTTTTGGACCCAATAGTGATGTTTAGGTTCGTTTCGGTCAGTTTCGTTACTGTGCAAAAAACCATGCTCGGTAGCATTTAATGACCCGATTCCGGCCGGAACCGAAACGACGCACCGATTCGGGCCAGAAACGAAACGAACGCACCCAATCCACTTTTTTGGACCCAATAGTGATGTTTAGGTTCGTTTCGGTCAGTTTCGTTACTGTGCAAAAAACCATGCTCGGTAGCATTTAATGACCCGATTCCGGCCGGAACCGAAACGACGCACCGATTCGGGCCAGAAACGAAACGAACGCACCCAATCCACTTTTTTGGACCCAATAGTGATGTTTAGGTTCGTTTCGGTCAGTTTCGTTACTGTGCAAAAAACCATGCTCGGTAGCATTTAATGACCCGATTCCGGCCGGAACCGAAACGACGCACCGATTCGGGCCAGAAACGAAACGAACGCACCCAATCCACTTTTTTGGACCCAATAGTGATGTTTAGGTTCGTTTCGGTCAGTTTCGTTACTGTGCAAAAAACCATGCTCGGTAGCATTTAATGACCCGATTCCGGCCGGAACCGAAACGACGCACCGATTCGGGCCAGAAACGAAACGAACGCACCCAACGAAATGAACAAACCCCTGTCTCTTATACACATCTAGATGTGTATAAGAGACAGGTTTCGTTACTGTGCAAAAAACCATGTTGGGGTTGCATTTAATGCACCGATTCGGGCCGTTAACGAAACCAGGCACAGTTTCGGCCGAGAAACGAAACGAACGCACCGAATCCACTTTTTGGAGCCAATAGTGATGTTTTGGTTCGTTTCCGTCCGTTTCATTACTGTGCAAAATACCATGCCGAGGTTGCATTTAATGCACCGATTCGGGCCGTTAACGAAACATGGCACAGTTT
>OAMR01001136.1:124466-135272 GCA_900205405.1 Echinochloa crus-galli | reverse complement strand
GATAGTTGTATCTTTTCAACCGTTGCTCCGTTTTCAGCGATTCTTGCGCTCACGTGACCGTAGCTTCAAGCCCTATCCTTTAGCGCGCTATTTTAAAGCTTTTATTTTGATTGGTGTACTGTTCTTAGCTGCTGCTGTTCCTGTCACTGAATTGGGGAAGATTCCGGGGCAACTGTTGGCGGTCGTTACAGCCTAATTTTGACTGATTTTTACCGCCAAAGTCTCGGTAAATAAAAGGCATATAGACTGTCTCTTATACACATCTAGATGTGTATAAGAGACAGAATGAACACTCCTTGCACCATTATTGGGATTCACATCCTGATAGTGGACCGTAAGAAGGGTCAACAAGCATTTCTGGCGCCGTTGCCGGGGAAGCAATTGGCGGAATATATTGATGACTGACATTGGTGTCTACTAACTTAATTTACCGCTAGCATTAGCGGGATCATCCCTGTTTGCTTGAGAGATGTGTATAAGAGACAGAATGAACACTCCTTGCACCATTATTGGGATTCACATCCTGATAGTGGACCGTAAGAAGGGTCAACAAGCATTTCTGGCGCCGTTGCCGGGGAAGCAATTGGCGGAATATATTGATGACTGACATTGGTGTCTACTAACTTAATTTACCGCTAGCATTAGCGGGATCATCCCTGTTTGCTTGAGAGATGTGTATAAGAGACAGAATGAACACTCCTTGCACCATTATTGGGATTCACATCCTGATAGTGGACCGTAAGAAGGGTCAACAAGCATTTCTGGCGCCGTTGCCGGGGAAGCAATTGGCGGAATATATTGATGACTGACATTGGTGTCTACTAACTTAATTTACCGCTAGCATTAGCGGGATCATCCCTGTTTGCTTGAGAGATGTGTATAAGAGACAGAATGAACACTCCTTGCACCATTATTGGGATTCACATCCTGATAGTGGACCGTAAGAAGGGTCAACAAGCATTTCTGGCGCCGTTGCCGGGGAAGCAATTGGCGGAATATATTGATGACTGACATTGGTGTCTACTAACTTAATTTACCGCTAGCATTAGCGGGATCATCCCTGTTTGCTTGAGAGATGTGTATAAGAGACAGAATGAACACTCCTTGCACCATTATTGGGATTCACATCCTGATAGTGGACCGTAAGAAGGGTCAACAAGCATTTCTGGCGCCGTTGCCGGGGAAGCAATTGGCGGAATATATTGATGACTGACATTGGTGTCTACTAACTTAATTTACCGCTAGCATTAGCGGGATCATCCCTGTTTGCTTGAGAGATGTGTATAAGAGACAGAATGAACACTCCTTGCACCATTATTGGGATTCACATCCTGATAGTGGACCGTAAGAAGGGTCAACAAGCATTTCTGGCGCCGTTGCCGGGGAAGCAATTGGCGGAATATATTGATGACTGACATTGGTGTCTACTAACTTAATTTACCGCTAGCATTAGCGGGATCATCCCTGTTTGCTTGAGAGATGTGTATAAGAGACAGAATGAACACTCCTTGCACCATTATTGGGATTCACATCCTGATAGTGGACCGTAAGAAGGGTCAACAAGCATTTCTGGCGCCGTTGCCGGGGAAGCAATTGGCGGAATATATTGATGACTGACATTGGTGTCTACTAACTTAATTTACCGCTAGCATTAGCGGGATCATCCCTGTTTGCTTGAGAGATGTGTATAAGAGACAGAATGAACACTCCTTGCACCATTATTGGGATTCACATCCTGATAGTGGACCGTAAGAAGGGTCAACAAGCATTTCTGGCGCCGTTGCCGGGGAAGCAATTGGCGGAATATATTGATGACTGACATTGGTGTCTACTAACTTAATTTACCGCTAGCATTAGCGGGATCATCCCTGTTTGCTTGAGAGATGTGTATAAGAGACAGAATGAACACTCCTTGCACCATTATTGGGATTCACAATCCTGATAGTGGACCGTAAGAAGTGTCAACAAGCATTTCTGGCGCCGTTGCCGGGGAAGCAATTGGCGGAATATATTGATGACTGACATTGGTGTCTACTAACTTAATTTACCGCTAGCATTAGCGGGATCACCCCTGTTTGCTTGAGTATGTTTCAAACAGGAGGAAGCAGAGAGCCCAGGGTGCCCGATCATGCAAGATTTATGAATCTTTGCCCCTGTCTACTGCAATATGCGCGCAAGTTTCGAAAAAAAAAGAAAATTCTCACAGGTATGTGTTCATACATATACATATATATTTTATCATAACCATGTGCAGAATGGAAGAAAGATCACCGTTAAGGAGGAAAAAGAAAATCAAAAGTGACGGACGAACGATGCTGCATCACCACAAGTCCGTCTCAAATTGTCGGTAATGGCGAGAAAAATCAAGATATGTGAGATAGTCTAGCTCTTAGACTTTAAATTTTGAGCATTATCCTTTAATTTTTTGCATTATCCACTGCATGTTTGCTTTGAATCACTTAATTTAGGACTTCATGCATATTATCACCCCATTTTTTTCCCAATCCACTACATATTTCCCATTCTTGAATTTGCATTCATTCGCCCCATCTTCATTTTGCATTGGAAAAAAAACAAAAAAAACTAAAACTAAAACAAAATAAATATCCAGCGACCATCGGTTTTTGGCCAAGGTGTGTGTATGTCTGCAAGTCTTGATTCAAGGCTAGTGGCCATACTTCACCTGCTTGACCAGTTTTCGCTCGTCCTTTGCGCTACTGCGCAAGAGAGGAGACGTACTTTACGTCTCCGCTCCTTTGCCGCTTCACTAGCTTGGTTTGGAACCCATTGTTGCAACATATTGTTTACACCTAAGCTAGTTCCGCGGCACCCCACTAGTTGGCATATTTGAGTGCCAATCCCCTTTGCCACACCCACGACCGTGTATCCCTACACGGTGACATCAACATGGAGGAGGATTCAGCCAACTACGTGGAGTCACGTCGGCGTAGTGCCATAACCGTGGCATCAGTTCCAAAAGTCTTCATCATCACATGCCAACGGTGTGGGCACACTCAGGTACGTAAAAAGGTTTTCACTTTTTACCTGAATTAAAAGCAAAGTCCACTAGTTTCCATTTGCTTATCTCCATGTGAATTTGTCGATGCTTTCATGCCACCTTTATCTGTTTTGGTTTGCTTTGGTTTGAATGTAGATATGATCGATCATACATTCATAAGCTTTTTAAATTAAGCATGGTGCTTAGGTTAATTATTTTGCTTTAATCAAATTTGACCTGGTGTCAATTTTGATTAATGAACCTTGAGAGCAATACTGTTATAGATATTGGTTGCATGTGTGGACTAACCCCTGCAGAATAATCTTCAAATTTTAATGGGAAGTCCCCAAATTTACTTCACATCGGAGATGAGCCACGCTCATGGATGCATTTGAAGCCCAGGGTGGAGCAATCATCCTAGGTATCCATGTTTTCTAGTAAATTTCAAATAACCTGGAACAGGTCGAAGTAGCTCCACCCATGCCAAACATGGTCAACTTCATCATCACCATAAGGCAACACTGGGCGAACGAACAGAAAAGTCAACGTCACCTACACTAAGAAAAAAAATCAAAATGATGTGGCGGAAGAAAGAAGTTGCATCGTCTGAAGCACCCTCTCCAAATCAGACGATGACAAGGTCAATCCAAGGAAGGAGAAGTCCCGCTCGTGGACTTAAAACATGAGCTCTTGCCGCGAGGTAAACCGGTATGTATCCCATATTTCCCTTTCCAAAATTTTAATTCCATCACTACATTTGCATATTTCCCTTTCCAAATCCGAATCACCCTTGCATTAGAATAAAAGGGGGTAAAGAGGATATTTTTGTGGTGCAGGGGGTGGTTAGGCCGAGCTCCCTAGTTCAGCTGAGCCTACCTCTATGCCCAAATTTGCTCTGCACCTTTCCTTTTCAATTCTATGCAATGCTTGATTCACTTGCATGAATAAAACATAAAAACCACAAAAATATTTCCTTTGTTTTGATCATTATGCTCCTTCATGAAAACGGTTTGTGGAGGTTAAATCCCTGTAAGAATGACAAACACCGTGTAACTAAATGCTGAACCTTGATCCTATAGTCCCTCGGGTATTGTCTTTCTAACATTTTGCAGGCATCATCTCATGATCTCTATTCCTAAAAATGATCAAGCACATTCACGAGCACTGGTGAGGCTAGGGAACTCCCCTACTTCATCATATGTCTCGTCACCGATGAAGGCCAACTCAGAGATCACTGACACCGATGTTCCAAGCCAAGCTTGGGGGAGGACCCTCACGAGGTAAGTCCCAACCGTATCATTACAAGCTGCATCTCTGATCTGGTTTTGCTTTCTTTTTAGTTTGAATAATAAAAATACCAAAAATATTTGCTTCTGAATAAATAACTCCCAACTGTGCACGGAATGATTCATATGCCTCTCACCATGGAAATGATGAATAGTTGCTCTGGCATATATCCTGCAAGTATCTTGTTCATAACTTGTTACTCTATTGGTGCTTGAGTTATTTGGCATGACTGAAAAATGAACCTAACAACCTTGTGGGAGCACATGCTTTATTCCAAGTCTAAGTTGTTGTGAGGAATGATATAGTGAGATTTGGTTGAATTTTTACTCTTGCTCTTAGTACGGTGAAAATCTCGGATGAATTTATTTTCAAAAATAAAATAAAGTTCCTCATTGGTCAAAAATACCTACCAAAGCCGTATGCTAAGCTTAGTCAAAATTTCTACTCATATGCTACTTGTGATCTTAGTGAGCTTTGTCAAATTGTTGTGACCTTTGGTAAATCTTTCATGCTTTTAAGATCGAGATTCACGTACGCACCACCTCTCACTTGCAATTCCTACACTGGGAGTTAGCAAACATTTCCATCATCCATGCACAAAATAAATACTTCATGTTCTATGATCTCCCTCTCCAAATATCCTTGATAGAGACATGGGCTATGAAAAAAAAGAAGCCAAAGAAGCATGGCAAAAATAAAAAAAAAGAAAAGCATGCCAAAGAGCATGGCAAAAAGAAAGAGAAAAAGAAAAGCATGCCAAAGAGCATGGCAAAAAGAAAGAGAAAAAGAAAAGCATGCCAAGTGGCATGGCAAAAATATGAAAAAAATAAAAGATAGCCCATGTTCTCGAAAAATAAATCAAGGAGAGAAATAATCATCCCAAGGAGTTCCACCAAATTCCACTCCACATATTCCTCTCCACACATTCCACACACTTGCACTTCTCGATCTAAGAGTGTGATTTGATCTTCCCTAAGGTCCGGTCTTTGACTTAGCAAAATATAAGATGCTTGTATGCCTTCATCCTTTGTCCCTGAGCCACACAAAAAGCCAAATTAGATGTAAGGATGAAAACAAGGCAAAGCCTTTGGTGAGGAATCAAATACACTTGAGCGATTGAGTGAGCCAATGAGGAACAACTTATCTTTTCACAAAAGGGTGAAAATTCCGAGATAGGACCCTGAAATGAGTAGGAGGGGAATAATACTGAGTTAAACTGTTCAACCTTTCAACCGCCCAAGATAAGGACATTGCTATAAGCCCCACAGGTAAAAGGTGAGTTAAAAACTTTGCCCATGATTTAAGTATTGTAGTTGTGCAAATAGGTTACCTGCAAGATACCGACATTGTAGCAACTCCTGATCCACCGAGCCTAAGTTTTTATCTTTGCTCGAGGACGAGCAAAGGTCTAAGCTTGGGGGAGCTTGTTGGCGGTCGTTACAGCCTAATTTTGACTGATTTTTACCGCCAAAGTCTCGGTAAATAAAAGGCATATAGACATAGTTCTATGCATTACTAGGCTTATACTAACTATTTGCACAAGTGTTGGTGTTTTTAAGTGCTTTAAGGATTTTACCCAAAAACTGCATTAAACGAGCAATCCGCCGTTGGGCTAGAAATACACTCGGAATTATCAGGAACACAAACAGTCTCAGATGACGAATTAGACTACACCATTGTGAAGATCTCGTCGAGACGATTCCGCTGGATATATTACTTGCAGTATTCGGAGCTCAGTTAGAAAGATATTAAATCTCAGTGCATTACCTGCACCCGGTGGGACCCACGGCTGCCATCAATGCACACAGCACACAGCAGCAGCAGCGCATGCACGCATGCAGCCAGCACTCAGCGGCAGCACAGTAGAACAGCAGACAGTAGCAAAACAGCAGACAGCAGCGCAGCAACACAGCAAGCAGCAGCACTTGCGGAGTGCGCATGGGTGCCTGCAGGCAGCAGAGGCCCAGCGCATATGCATGCAGGGCAAGCTGGCCCACACGTCAGCGACTACGGGAGCCATGGCGGTGCTGCTGGCCCTGGGTCCCACATGCACATGCAGGGAGGCGGCGCAGCTGCATGCGCATGCAAGGAGGCGGTGGGGAGCGGCGACGTGGCACACACCGGTTGGCTGGAAGGCTCCTCACGCGGATCAAGCTAGGGAGCAATGACGGTGGGAGCTGGACACATGGCGCCATGGGAGAAAGCTAAGGGGAATATTCTTGCACCATCTCCACTCCCCAAGGCACCTCTCCACTATAAATAGGACCCCCTCTCCTCACTTGTAACACACACCACTTAGCAGCAAGTCTCCATTCTCCTCTTTCAAGATGTAGAGTTAGGCTAGTTTAGTTGGGAGTTAGAGTCAGAGTCGATCTTCGCTCGGGGTTCCGGAGTCGTCTTCTGAGTTCTGGTAAAGCTCTTTTATCCTTCCCATTTCTTTATGCAAGACTCTGAGTATTTAATATATTTATCTTCCACATTTACTTGAGTTATCTGTTCTGCATTTATTTCGTGAGTAAGTGTAGAATGTCTAGTCCTGGTTATAGTTGTTGTAGTCTGGCTCTAGAAGTTCTCTCTTAATTCTTTATCTTAGCTGGTTCCTCGTTTTTGCTCAATACTTGTGGTGAATTGTCACTGGGGTATTGACGAGATTGCTTGCTCTTTCTAGGACAATGAGTAGTTATTGTCTAGCGTAGGTATGGTACCTAGTCTAGATAGTACCCTTGGAATATCTCTGAGTTGGCACGGAGGTGGTAGCCGTTAGGTGGTGACAGCCCTATACGGCCTTCGTATCACATCACGCCTGGCTCTTATGGTAGGCTCCCTGTAAGATGACAGATGTTGGTGGCACCCCTTCTCATCCCTTTCTGTGTGTCGCTGGCTTCGTTCCCGATGTTGAGATAATAGAACTAGGAAGAGAACGATAGAAGCCTTTCTTCATACTAGCCGTAACCTTTGCTAGAGATATCTCAAGGCCAGTGGAAGTATATAGGAATCCTCTCCTGTCTCGTTGCACTCCCACTAGCTAGATCGCTCTACTATCTCTATCCCTATCCTGGACTACTCCTTGTGTGTGTCAACTGCTTATCACTCCTATCCTATCCTTTACCCCCGCCTTGTTAGCCGGTACTTTAATTAGTAGTTACATCCTTGTCAATAGTCGATACTCTTTATCCAATGCTTCCCTGCGGAAATATAAATACGATACCTAGGAATACTCCCGGGTGAAATGCTACATCGGTATCATATTTATATTTCCGCAGGGAAGCATTGGACAAAGAGTATAGACTATTGACAAGGATGTAACTACTTCCACGGGTTCTCCATTGCTGGCCATGGATGGCCTCGAGGTGTGCTAGGGCAGAGATCGAGGAACCGTCCTCCCCCTCCGGCCTCCACGTTCCTAGGAGAGTGAGTAGTTATTGTCTAAGCGTAGGTATGTACCTAGTCTAGATAGTACCCTTGGAATATCTCTGAGTTGGCACGGAGGTGGTAGCCGTTAGGGTGGTGACAGCCCTATACGGCCTTCGTATCACATCACGCCTGGCTCTTATGGTAGGCTCCCTGTAAGATGACAGATGTTGGTGGCACCCTTCTCATCCCTTTCTGTGTGTCGGCTGGCTTCGTTCCCGATGTTGAGATAATAGAACTAGGAAGAGAACGATAGATAACTTTCTTCATGCTAGCTGCTAATCTTTGCTAGAGATATCTCAAGGTCAGGTGGAAGTATATAGGAATCCTCTCCTGTCTCGTTGTCCTCCCACTAGATAGACCGCTCTTCTATCTCTATCCTGAACTTCTCCTTGTGTGTGTCAACTGCATACCACTCCTATCCTATCCTTTACCCCGCCTTGTTAGGCCGGTACTTTAATTAGTAGTTACATCTTTGTTAATAGTCGATACTCTTTATCCAATGCTTCCCTGTGGAAATAAATACGATACCTAGGAATACTCCCGGGTGAAATGCTACATCAGTATCCGTGCGCTTGCGGATTTATATCTGTATCGTAAGAATACCAATGAACACTCCTTGCACCATTACTGGGATTCACAATCCTGATAGTGGACCGTAAGAAGTGTCAACAGCAACCCGAACCTTCCATCGAGACAGTGAATTCTATCACTACCAGGCATGGTAAGATGTCTCGTAGTATAGTCCGCACTAACCACGCAGGGAAGGTCGCACGCATTCAAGTGCTGACACCAAGATGGACCTACCTGCCAAGAGCTGCAAAAAGAGCGATCATCAAGACCTCTCTGGACAGGAAGGAAGATCCCGGAGTGCCCATCATTCAGTGCACGATCTGGAATCGTCGTATTGATGATGCACTCTGTGATCTGGGGGCAAGCGTCAACATCATGTCTAAGGTACTATTTAAGAAATTACGCTACCCTACTTTGTCACCGACTACTGCCCAGGTACAGCTTGTGGACCGAATCTGGGGACGTTATGTCCCTGTGAACTTCGTTGTCCTCGACACGTGGAACGATTGCTCGTTTCCCCTTGTGTTGGGCCGACCATTCTTGAACACCTCTTGGGCTAGGATAGATATGGACACGAGAGAAATCTCGTTCCGTATCGACGGAAGGTTGACTTACTTCAAGTTTCAACCTCGGGAAGAGAAGAGGACAGAGTCACTCACACCGGAGCAGAGGAGCGCCGAGTGTTTCCTAAAGGCTCTCATCAATGGAGAGCAGGAAATACTCGGTGGAGAGCAGCTCAAATGGAACGAGCCAGAAAAGCCGATGACTGCAGAAGAAATGGACTTCCTCGTAAAGAAATACGAGGAAGAGAAAGCCCGCTGGAATTTTCCAGAGACACCGATCCCACCGCCACCGACATTGAAGAAGAAAAACACCGAAGAAAAAGAACAAGAAAATGTGGCGGAAGAAGGTTGCATCGTCCGAGTCATCCACTCCGGGACCGGACGATGACAAGAGCAACTGAAGAAAGGAGAAGTCCCGCTCGCGGACTTAAAAGCTGAGCTCTCGCCGCGAGGAAAACTGGTATGTATCTCATATTTCCCTTTCCAATTTTTAAATTTCCAATTGCATTTGCATGTTTCCCTTTTCAAAATAAATGAACCACTTGAGTAATTAATTTGAGAGAGAGTAGAAAATTTTGCAAGCTTGATTAGAAATAATTTGACACATGCTGAAATTTTACCTAGGGTGGATGTAATTGGTAACTTTCATCGTTTTCATCCCTTCTAGAACATCTCCATTTATTTACCATCACCACCAACCAGCACCAAACATGTCTACCCCACTAAAAATGGCTGCACACTCACCAATTATCACAAACATGGCAGCATGGGGGTGACTCCAGTAAAACCAACTTTGGTCATGTCAAAAATGCATCTTACCTACCACTAAAAACCATGTCCATGTCCTTGGAAAAAAAATTTTGGCCACACAATTTTGGAGTGGGAGCACAGCCATGTGAGTGCTGCACTCACATGAGAGTGGCCAGGCCACTTTGGCCAATTCGGCCGGACAAGGCCATTCGGCCGAACGGCCATGGCTGCTCCCCTCAGCCTATAAAAGCTGGGCATTGCTTGCTTGGTACCTCACACATTCCACACTCAAAAAATTTTCGCCAGAAGCCTCTCTCTCTCATTTCTTTCTCTAGCTTGTGCTCAAGTTCTTCCCAAAGTTCTAGCTCAAGTTTTGGTTCACTTGCATAACTAGGAAATCCAAAAAAAATATTTGCTTTGTGTGATCCTTGTGCTGAATTTCTTTTGGACGATTTTGTGGTGGTCACCGACACCCACAAGAACGACTAACCTTTTGTGGTGGTTTTCATCCCCGCAAGAACGACTAACTATCTCGGACGACTGACTTGATTTTCTGTGCTAACCTTATATATTCAGTCCTTCGGGTAGTTGTTGTTGCACTAACGTTTGTAGGGAATCATGTCNNNGATCTGGGGGCGTGGCATGGCCCCATCTCGAGCCTGGAGCCGGATGGACACGGACGAGCAAGGAGCAGCTGGCTCGGGATGGGGCCATGCCACGCCCCCTGCCAGGCAGCTCCTGAGCGAGAGTGACATCAACCTTAGAACAGAAAGGGAGCAGAACACCTTCAACGAGCTTCGGCTGAAGGAGTTCGAGCACACTCGTGTTTTTGAGCAGGACTTGCTCAAGGACACGAGTATGGATGAAGAGTTCACGGAAGTCTTCCAGGCCATTGGCTGGGAGAACTTCTGGCACATCAACGAACAAGGTTCGTACTTGCTCACCCTCGAATTCCTTTCTACTTAGGTTTCAGAAACTAGGGGGATTCGTTTTCGGTTTTTCAACCAAGAGTTCTTTTGCTCTTGGAGGGATTTTAGTTCGGGTCTCGGATTTTCAAGCCGTTGTTCCTTAGACCCGAACAAAGCACTGAAAAGATTTGATCGGGGGGCTTTTTGGAAAAAGATTTTGGGGAACACCAACTGTCATGCGCCTCGCACAAACAGTATCCTGAGTGCCCATCATTCAGTGCACGATCTGGAATCGTCGCATTGATGATGCACTCTG
>OAMR01001136.1:108979-124288 GCA_900205405.1 Echinochloa crus-galli | reverse complement strand
GCGTCCTCCAAGGTGCCCGGCTCACGTACATCGAGACAGCGCGTTCCGTCGTGGATGCCGAGCACTTTGTGCAAGCCCACATGATACGGCGGACGCCTGATGCAACGCTAATTATGATTTATCGTTGTTATACAACTGAAGTGCCTTTGCCTTGTGCAGCACTAAGGTTGTATACCACGCCGAAACTAACTCTTCAGTTGAGGACCGAATCGGACGACTCTCCACCCTGGAGAGAGCCCGCTCGGCATAGCGTTGCAGGTGACGAACCAGTAACGAGGGGACGAGCCAGGCGTGATGCTGGGCTCACCACCTCACATGAGCCAGAAGATGCACCACACGTGCCGCACCGCCATACTTCCGCTTTTGAGGCTGGGACGTCTGGAGCAGGAGGCTCCGGGCAACACCAGGAGCCGAACTACTTCGCCTCAGGACGCTGGGAATACGGCCAGGACACGGACTCTGAGTGGTCTGGGAGTCGGTATGCTGGGGGGTACGACCATACCTCCCAACCATACTACCCTGGATACTCACAGTCCACACGCTTCAACTACGGCCGAGAGTTGTCTTACATCTCCGACCGAGTCGAGGTCATCGACGACCGTACCCGAGAGATTCAAGACACGTGTCACACCCGGATTTACACAGAAACCCGAATGCTACTATATGTGTGCCTAGGAAGTCCATAGAACACATATAGTCAACAAATATGATAACAGAGACACAAATGCCGAAAATAAATGCTTCATTAATGAGAGAGTTTACATCAGAGTTGCTTCATAAATGAACTAACCAACACAGCGGAAGACTAATAATAACTCTCCCTAAACGAGGCCGTGCTCCACAGGGACTCTGACTGGGAGAACACACTCAGAAGAACGGCAGATCCTCCGGAAACTCAGCAGCAGACTCATGCACAGCCCAATCTGTTACCCAGGGATTTTTGCCCAAAATGATAATAATAGCAAGTGTAAGTAACATAATTACTTAGCAAGTATAGCACGGGTTATGAAGGCTCCAAAAGGCTAGACAACGGCTTAACTGCATTAGCAATTTTAGTTGGTTCGTTTTAACTTTATCCAAGTTACTACAAGTGAATGGACTCCCCGTTGTAACCCAATTAAATAGTGTAAGTGACATTAAACAACAATAATAATAACCATCAAGTTCTATTCGAAAAGAAACGCCTGACCGCTCATGACCTTGAGCAAGGCTATCATGATAGATTGTACACTCTGCAAAGGCTTCACCCTTTACCAAATCTGTCACACCCGGATTTACACAGAAACCCGAATGCTACTATATGTGTGCCCAGGAAGTCCATAGAACACATATAGTCAACAAATATGATAACAGAGACACAAATGCTGAAAATAAATGCTTTATTAATGAGAGAGTTTACATCAGAGTTGCTTCATAAATAAACTAACCAATACAGCGGAAGACTAATAATAACTCTCCCTAAACGAGGCCGTGCTCCACAGGGACTCTGACTGGGAGAAAACACTCAGAAGAACGGCTGCGCCTAGCAAAAGTCTACCCATAATGCAACAACCCAAGGTGATCAACGGAATAGGATAAACAAGACTAGGTACAACCTTAGGGTATATCAAATTAAATGCATGAATGTAAATAAGGTAATACATAGTGGATAGGTAGCAAGGATTGTCCGTACTATAACTTGCCTTCCTCAAAGTGCTGCTGCTGCTGCTGTGAGTCCGGCTCCTGAAAATCCTCAACGTACTCGAACTCCAACGGCAACGGCTCACCGACTGGACTCGAATCAACACACAAGCATCCATACAAAACAAGACATGCAAGAAAAAGTATTCTATTAGAAACAGTACACCAAACAGTAGAAACAGTACAAAAAAGGGTTTTAGATCTATTCTACACTACGCTTTGCTACGAACACATGAGCGCAAGAATCACACTAATCGGAGCTAAAACGTGAAAGTTATGGGTTTTTAAGATCCAGGGACTAATCTGCTAAAAACCGAGGACCTATACGTAATTATGCGTTAAAACCCGAGGGCCAACACGTAAAAGTCCACTGACAGGACCGCGGGTTCGAATTTTTAAGAGCTCAAGGGGTTTTCCAAAAATAACAGGACCTATTTGGAATTACTTTTCAACAGGGGTGGACGGCGGGTTGATTTCGGGAAAACACAGGGGCTCTTTAACAAAAGTTACATGGCTGACTGGGGATTGACAAATTTGACCGGTATCTGACTTTGGTCAGATCAAATCGGTGCCGTAGGATCTACATCGGACGGCTAGGGTTTTGGGAAACGGCTGGGTCGCCGGCGGCGAACGGGAGTGCGGTGGTGCTGTTGTGCCCAGCGGCGGCGCTTCACCGGAGCGAGGCCGGGATTGCGCTAGAATCCACCAAACTCGACGGGATCAGGTCAGGAGGAGAGCTAGTGGTGCGGCGAGCTCAAACCGGGGGTTCAAGTTGAGGGAAAGGCGGTGGCGGCGGCTGACGGCGGCGATCAGTGGAGACGAACGGCGGCGAGAGAGGGAGACCGGGCTACGAGACGGGAAGGTGACCAAGAGGGGGCGCGGAAGCTTCATCACCTTAACGCGATACTTCCAGTGTGGTCGGTCGGCTTGAAGTGGTGTTGGGGCAGCGGTCCGTCGGGGAGGCGCGGCTCCGGCGAGTCTGGAAAAGGGGGACGGCGGCGATTAGCCTCGAATCAAAGGAACAAGGGGAACTGGATTGCGTGGGTAGCTACGTTACCTCCTGGAGGAGCTCCGGGATGTCTTCTCGTCGACCAGAGGGCGGCGGCCGGCGAGAATTGGCCGCGGCGGCCAATGGCGGCGGTGCGAGGCAGGGGGGCGAATGCGGCGGCTCTGGCGCAGGAGAGGGCGTGGGGGCTCAAGGTGGAGATGGGTGAGGCCTTGGGATCTGGAGGCTCTGTTTATATAGCCCCAGGGGCCTCGGCGTGCGGTGCACGCCGAATCGCGAGGCGGCCGGCGGCGGGGCTCCGCCTTCCTTACGGGGAAGCACCTTCCAAGCGGGGCAGCGCGCGAAGAAAGGAAGGAAGCGGGGGAGGAAGCTTCGCGTAAGGATCGGGGAAGGGTCACAGACGCTGGGAGGCGGCTCAGGCCTTGGGCCAAGGCGCGGTAGGGTGGCGTGGCCGGGAGCTCGCCATGGCTCGGCCGGGCTGAAGGAGGAAGAAGGCCCTGTTGGCCGGGGCCTACCGGGCAGTGAGAGAGAGGGAGGAGGAGCAGTGAGCACGGGCCGTTACCGGGCCGGAAGTGGAGTGGTGTGGAAAAAGGAAAGGCGCGGCTGGGCTGGCGGCCCAGGTGGAGAGGCGGGGGAAGAGCTAGGCCTGGGGGTAAGGGCTGGGCCGCGCTGCGAGGGAAAGAAAGGAGGGAGGGAGCAGAGGTGGATCGGGGAAGAGTTCGGGGAGGAAATTTGAACTCAGGCCTAAACAACTTTTCTAGCGCCCCAA
This sequence comes from Echinochloa crus-galli, assembly GCA_900205405.1. Taxonomy (NCBI): domain Eukaryota; kingdom Viridiplantae; phylum Streptophyta; class Magnoliopsida; order Poales; family Poaceae; genus Echinochloa; species Echinochloa crus-galli. The sequence goes on along the minus strand of OAMR01001136.1, from coordinate 120,833 downwards.
ACAAAGTGATTCGGATTCAAATGTTTCTATACCTTATATTTGATTTTAATTTCCAGAAAATATTTATTTAACCTATATTAAACATGAACATGACAATAAATAATCAATTAATTACTAAAAATTTTAAATATGCTATTTTTGGCTGTTACAAACCTACCCCCCTTAAGATGAATCTCGTCCTCGAGATTCGGACCGAATCCAGCATGATGTCCATGAGCAAGCGGATCAGCTGAGCCAATACCTGTCAAGATTTCATCCCTACCAGTGAGAAGTCCAAGCTTGGGGGAGACCCCCATCCAGGTATGTTCCGATTTACCCAGCACTTTGATCACCCAATTGCATTTCCCTTTCCTTCATGTTTATTTTGCATTTAAAAAAATGAAAATATCAAAAATACTTCCCTTGAACAAAGTAACTCCCAACTATGCATGGAATGAATCATATGCCTCTCACCTTGGAAATGATGAATAGTTGCTCTATCATTAATTTTGCAAGTACTTTGTTGCAACTAGTTGCTTGTTAATGCTTGAGTTATTTGATAATTTTGCAAGTACTTTGTTTCAACTAGTTGCTAGATTGTGCTTGAGTTATTTGGCATGAGTAATAATGAACCTGAAAACCTTGTGGGAGCGCATGCTTTATTCCAAGTCTAAGTTGTTGTGGGGATTGATATAGTGAGAATTTGGTTACGTTCTATTTTTGCTCTTAGTACGGGGAAAATCTCGGAGATTTATGCTTTCGAGTGCTTGTAGTCTTGTTTAAGTCTTTGTGTTGGCTGGTAAACAAGTTCCTCATTGGTCAAAATACCTACCAGAGCCATATGATAAGCTTAGTTGAAAATTTCTACTCATATGTTGCTTGTTATCTTAGTGAGCTTTGTCAAATTGTTGTGACCTTTGAGTGAAGCTTTCATATTCTTAGAGATTGAGATCCACGTACACACCACCTCTCACTTGCAATTCCTACACTGGGAGTTAGCAACCATTTGCCATCATCCATCCACTAAAATAAAATGCTCCATGTTCTATGATTTTCCTCTCCAAAAATTCTTGATAGAGACATGGGCTATGCAAAAAAGAAAAGCATGCCAAAGAAGCATGGCAAAAATAAAAGAAAAACAAAAGCATGCCAAAGAGCATGGCAAAAAGAAAGAGAAAAAGAAAAGCATGCCAAGTGGCATGGCAAAAATATGAGAATAAAAGATAGCCCATGTTCTCAAAAATAAATCAAGGAGAGGGAAACTCACCCAAGGAGTTCCACCATATTCCATTCCACCATATTCCATCCCACCATATTCCACTCCATATATCCCACACACTTGCACTTCTCGATCTTAAGATGTGTTTTGTTTCCTCATAGATCCGGTCTTTGACTTAGCAAAATATAAGATGCATGCATGCCTTCATCCTTTGTCCCTGAGCCACACAAAAAGCCATATTAGATGTTAGGATGAAAAAGAAGGCACAAGCCTTTGGTGAGGATTCAAATACACTCTTTTTATTGTCTGTCTCTTATACACATCTAGATGTGTATAAGAGACAGTTATTATATAGGGTACAAACGAGGACGCACATAACTATACACTCAGATTGCATTAATCCATACAATCATTAGAAAAGAGATTGGAGAAACTATTGTCCTTAAGCTAGTCTCAGCCTCTCAGGGGAGGCATGGGCACTTACGGAGTCCAAGGAAAGCAGTTGGACAAAACCAATCGTGCGAAGAATGGACTTTGCCCATGTCCATAAATCTATCCCGATAAATCGTTAAAACAGGTGCTCAATGTTTAGCCGTATGCTAGAACAATTTAAAATAATAGTCCTTAACTTAAACTAGTGCATTCGACCGACCAACAATACTAACGGTCCCTGGCCGTGCTCTGTCCACGAGTTGTTCACTGCTCCTATTATTATATAACTATACACTCAGATTGCACGATTCCATACATGCATTAGAAAAGAGATTGGAGAGACTATTTTCCTGAGGAATGGACTTTGCCCGTCTCCATAAATCTATCCAGATAAATCATTAAACGGGTGTTGAATGTTTAACCGTATGCTAGGAGTTGGCCGGGTTCTTCAGGACCCGACCACGGGCTGTTCCATGGAGTTTTGATCCGGCCTTCCTGGGGATCTAGGTGTTAGAAATATAGGCATTTTTTTGGTATATTTGAATTCCAGAAATTAACAATAATTTCAAGATGACAGAGTGTGATCTTGTGACAACAGAGCATGTGCGTCTATTCAAGTTAAATCTCCAAATTAACAAGAATAGTAAGAAAAACTAGAACCAGATTTGGTTTAGGATGTACCTAGGGGCGGGGCCAGAGGCACCGGTTGCACCGTCACCAGCTGGAGGAATTGTGTTAACCATTCTCAACTGGAATTGCTCGAAGAGGTAGATTTAATTTGGTATAGTGGCGAGTAGTCATTCACCAAGAACTAGTCATTTGTGTTGTGATCGCGAAAAGTAGTCGTTCACGTGAGAAAGCGAGCTTCGGAGGCTTCTGCTCACGGTAGCAGTGGCCTCGGCCACGACGCGATGAGCGGGCGCGCGCATATGGCATGCTCCATATGGAAAACCACTGAACACTCCTTGCATCCAGTACCGGGATTCCCAATTCTGATATTGGATCGTAAGAAGTGCCAACATACCTCTATGGATGCGGCTTTACTTCGAGTAACATCCGGGTCGTGTCTGGTAACTCTTGTATCTCTCTCTGATTAATTGAGCATTCAGTTCTTACTTTTACATGCTTGTTGGTTCTTCGTTCAATGCTTAGTTGATTGGTATAACTGTATACTGGTTGCTTAGCTTGGGTGCTTATCTTTCTATAGGAGATAAGTACTAGTTGACTAGTGTAGGCGTGGTGCATATACTATAGACTAACATAGTTTATTCCCGTCGCAACGGAGGTGGTAGCCGTAAGGTGGTGACAGCCCTTCCGGTCTTCGTATCCCATCATGTTAGTTCTGGTCCATAGGATTCCCCAGTGCGCAGTTGGTGACACCCCTTCTCATCCCTTTCTGCGTGTCATAGGTTCCGTTGTCCCGAACCAAGTATCTATCTGTATCCTCTGATCTGCTCGATCAATCAGTAGAGTACCTTTATCAGACTCGTACCCTCTCTACCCTCCTATCACTCCCCTTCTCTCTTTGTTGTTGTCATCCACCTCATCCATTCCATTCACTCCATTCCATCTATCCTTGGACAACTTAGTTTAGAATCAGTCCACTTCTCGATCTCCGTGGAAATCGATACCTTGGAATACTCCCAGGTGAAAGCTACATCGGTATCTGTCCGCTTGCGGATTTATCTGTAGGCCATAAGGAGTGCCAACACCCACTCACATGACCATGGCAAGTGTTGGCCACACAAAATGTGGTCGAATATAAGCAAGGGAGAGTGCTCCACTCAGATGGGAGTGGCCAGGCCACACATGCCTGGTTCGGCCGAACCAGGGCATGCCCCTCCCCTTGCCTATAAATGCTGGGTGTTACTTGTTTGCCTCTCACACACCTTCACACACTGAAAATTTTCTCTAGAAGCTCTCTCTTTCTCTCTCAAGTTCTTTGCTCAAGTTCTCCTCTCTTTCTTGTTCAAGTTTTGGTTTCGTTGCATCACTAGAAAATCACAAAAAAATTTGCCTTTGTTTTGATCCTTGTGCTGAATTGCGGGACGTGTTTGTGGTGGTCTCCGACACCCACAAGAACGACTAACCTTTTGTGGCTATGAGGTGGTGACAGCCCTTTCGGTCTTCGTAGTCCATCACGTTAGTCCCGGCCTGCAGGCTCCCCGTAAGATGACAGTTGTTAGTGGCACTCTCTCTACCCCTTTACTTTTTGAGGGTTGCGTGCTCCGTTCCCGATGCCGAGATAATAGAACTAAGAAGAGAACCATAGATGCCATTCTTCATGCTAGCCGTAGCCTTTTCTAGAGATATCTCAAGGCCAGTGGAAGTATATAGGAATCCTCTCCTGTCTTGTTGTTCTCCCACTATCTAGACCACTCTTCTATTTATATCCTAGGCTTCTCCTTTTGTGTGTCGATTGCATATCACTCATATTCCATCCTTTATCCCCGCCTTGTTAGCCGGTACTTTGATCAGTAGTTACATTCTTGTTAATAGTCAATACTCTTTATCCAATGCTTCCATGTGGAAATAAATACTATACCTAGGAATACTCCTGGGTAAAATGCTACATCGGTATCCACGCGCTTGCGGATTTATATCTATATCGTAAGAATACCAAGAACACTCCTTGCACCATTACTGGGATTGGCAATCCTGATAGTGAACCGTAATAAGTGTCAACAACCGTCTCGAAGAAACTCGGTGGTAGGGTGGGTACTCCTCTTTTTGGAGCACCACCCACTCTTGTGCCGACCATCCGTTGAAGTACCCCATTAGCCTCGCTCCTTCATCGACAGTTCAACACACGCCTGCATGGTGCTCGGGGGCTTGTGGGATATGGGTACCACTGGGCCCACTGCAAGAGGAGACTGCATCGACCAGGGCCCGCGCCTGACAAGGTTGTGGGCCGACCCCTGGGCAGCCCACAAGGGGTCCCTGACTTGACGGACAAGCTTGGTAAAGAGGCGGTTGATGACTCGGCCGGATATCTCGGAGATATTGTTGTAACCGACTCGGATAAGAGTCCTTGTCGTAGTCCAGTAGGTTTAGATGCAAACCGACTTGTAAACCCTAGCCAAGAGGATACGTTTCCCATCTTGTAACCCATATGCTCGTCCTTGCTTCCTAAAGCACGACCGAGTACCAGGAATACAAACACCACTACAGACACAGGGCATAGGGTATTATATCTCCGGGTAGCCTGAACCTGTCTAAATCAGTGCCTCCTGTGTACCGTCAAGCTACTCGCTCGACGATCCCTCGCCTACAAATCAACCACTTGGGTACCCCCCCAGGTGCATTGCCGGTCCTAAGGTCCGACACTCTCAACAATAGCTCCTTTGCAAACTACCTGAGCAGCAGTAGGGGGGAGACACAGCAGGGGGTTCAAATGAGAAGGATGAGTGCACCTGGAGGCGTGTACTCTGTAAGTGGGGGAAATAAATGACATGTAGGGCTTATGAACAAGGAAAGTTGTTTAGGTGGACTGCAAAGCTCATATTTTAGTTGGTCAAGTTTTAATTAAGCACCTAAGATTAATAATATTTAGGATTCCTAAACCACATCCAACTTAAGGTTAAACCCACATATGACTAACCAAACCACAGTTAGCCATCATTGTGATCCTCCCAACAAACTAGCCATGCAAGGGTCTAGGCTGCTCTTGACCGTGAGCACGGCTGTTATAACAGTTTTACACTCTGCAGAGCTTGTACACTTTCACCATAAGCCGTGATTCCCATTGCCCGAGAGCATTGTACCCTTCCCACACCACGTGGACCGAATACTGAGTTTCACTATGAGACCTTTACAAAAGCACTCTAATAAATGATAGCCCGCTATATTCTGTGAAATTGGCTCTAACCCCCCCCCCCCGCCTCACATTTCCAAGATGTGAGTGCTACGCGGTGCATTACGAGGCCTTCCATTGGTTCTCCAGGGAGCACTGACCCTCTCAGGTCTCAAACCCATCACCGTGACGTGCAACGACCTCTGGGACGCTGCCCTAGTCGGCTCCTACCCACTCAACACATACCCCTGGATTACCCAACTTGCTTAGCCAAGACCATTGCCCATATAGTCTCATGTTTGTACTCCATAGATCAATCCTTATTTAAAGACCCTAGCTCAGGCAACAACCATCTCTTCAAAACCTCACATCAAAGCCAACTTGCCTGAGCCACCTAAGGTTCTAGGTTGCTAAAAAGATTACCAACCCGTAGTTGAATAATTCATTAATCAAAATTAATTATAACACATCCCATGTTGAGCAAGCTAAGCACATGCTACCCATAAAAAGATACCTAAGGCTTCAAGGAGTGTCATAAAAAAGCTAGTAAACAACATATATACGATTCCCAACAAATTGACATCTAATGCAAGAAAGCATAAATAAAATGTGATAACATGTAGAAATAATAAAGGCGCAAGAGTCAAGATGATCAAGACACTTGCCTCTTTTCCAAAGTCTCCCTGCTCAAAAGCATTCCTCAGCGAAAACAAATCAACTGAAAATAACATACATACACAACTAAGAACAATACACAAAGATATCGCTAGTTAACACTAGTTACAACGAACACAAAAGGCATGAGATGTGCTTAAAACAGAGCTACGGTTCAAAAGATAAAGCTAGCGAGCATTTTAATTATATGCAAAACGAAAAACTATGTGCTACATTTATTTTAATTTAAGAAAGTATATATAAAGGATATTTCAAAGAAATACCCATGTTGAAGTTATTCAAATTATTTTAATTCAAAAGTGAAGTAAATCCTTGTCATTTTTATTTACAAATATTTGCATATGGATTAAGCCATTTAATTAATTAACTTGAAATAAAAGATATGTAAGATTACCTAATTGATTTAGTGTATGTTACGTGTTGGGTTAACAAATTAAAAGTCATTTATGTTGGCATTATTCAAATTAATATGAATTTATCAAAAGCCGGTGTACAAACCTAAAGAAATTTTATTTAGAAAACAAGTTGAAAGGTAACTAATTAATTTAATATTTCATTTAATTTTATAAAGCATGATCATCTTGAAACTAAGCTTGTAAATGGTAGCCCATGCTAAAAGAGGACCATCGCAACAAGAATGGACTAAAACGGAGCTAGGACGCAAAAGCTATGAACTAAAACGTGGTTTAATTATTTTCTTGAATTTTATTAACACCTAAAAGAATTTTATTTAAGCTCAAACTAATTTTTATAGCATTAAAAAGGATTATAATATTTTTAGAATAAAGTAAACTAATTTACGACATCATATATGAAATTATGACATCAACAAGGCATTTTATACAAAGATTAAATAGGTTTTTGCATTTTTTATGAAATTACCAAGGGCATTTATATATTTTTCAGAGAGTTGCAAGGGCTATAATGTGAAATATACAACGCTCGTTATGTAAATGTTGTAAAATAGTGAAATTACAAGGTGTACCATGTAATTTATATTCATAAATAACTATAGATGGGGTTGTGCAGGGGCTTAAGTGCAAAACGGTCCAGTTTGACTCATGTTAATCTCGGTCGTCCAGGGTCGATCCAACAGCTAGCAGCGCTCCGCTCGGCTTTGGCCACCAGCTGTGCAGGGTGCGGTGGCGGCTCGCCGGAGTGGCGTGGCTCAAACACTATGGTGTTCCGTTTCGCATGCGGTTTCGTCCTAGAGCGAGAGGAGGAGATGACGAACCTTCTACGGGCGTTCTTGGCATCGATTTCACAGTGGAGGAGGCTCGTCGACGGTGTGGAGCGGACGGGGTCACTGGCGCGCATTGGGGACGTAGCTGCGGCTTCGTTCTCACGCGTTTGGGTGTCCAGGTGGCCTCATGGCATTCCTGCGCATGAGAGAGAAGAAGAGAGGGAGTGAGACGGGCGTGCAATGGTGGAGATCAAGGCTGCGGCCATGGCTTACCGGTGGCGGAAGGGGTAGGAATCCCCGGTGGGGCGAGTCGCTAGAGCGGGTGGGGTTTGGCGAGGAGGTAAAGGGAAGGACGGAGGAGGCAGGTGGGGGTTTTGTAGCTTTGGAGGAGCTCGGGTGGTGAGGGATTTGGGGCCGGTGGGCGTCTCGGCATTGATGGCCGGTAATGACCATTTACTCGCCATTGACGCGCGCAGGTGAGAAGGGGGTAATGGGCGGGGCATTTAAGGGGTAGAGGTGGGGCTGGGGAGCGCGAGCGCTAGCAGAGGCGTGCTAGAGTGGAGCGGGGCATGGCGGCGCTTCGGGCATTCGAGCAGAGTAGAGGGAAGGGAGAGGAGGGGGAGAGAGGTCACTGACGTGCTGGGCCCACGGCGTAGTGAGAGAAGGGAGGGAGGGGCGTTGGCGCCTGGGCGCTTTGCGCTTTGGGCGTTGGCACGGTGGGTGGTGAGGGTGAGTTGGGCTATGGCCCAGCTAGCAGGGGAGGGGAGGGTGGAGCTAGGCTGGCGTGGGCCGGGCGGGAAGGGGGTTTGGGCTGGATGTGTTGCGCGGGATGGGGAGGAGGGTTGGGCTAGGTTGGTGGGGATTTGGCCTGGGTTAGTAGGTGGGCTGGTGTGGGCTTGAGTCAGGGGGTTTTGTGGGCTACAAAGGGCCTGGTGCACTATGGGTTTTAGCATAAGGTTTAAGAAAATCTCCTAAAAAAAATAAGGTTTAAGAAAAGGGAAAATTTGTTGTGGGACACCGTTATTCTGTGAAATTGGCTAGAACACACCGCAATCGGCCTAATTGGCCCAGTACCATTACAAAATCGTGGTTGTTTGCTCAAACACACCGCAGCGATTAAAATAACAATTCATCAGATTTCGGGAGAGAGAAGGTGGATGAAGTGTCATTTTTGCCCTCGTCTTCAACCTCTCACTCCGCCAGCCATCCTTGGCATGCGTGCCACACCCGGCCGTATCGGCCGGCCCGATACAGCCGCAGCTGAGCCCGCATGCCCCCCCCCTGTTGCCTCGCCATTGCCCTAGTCGCTCCTTCATCCTTATCCATCCGCGCAGCGCCACCGCCGCCATTGCTCCTCGGAGCCGAGCGCCGCCGCCAGCTTCGTCGTAGCGATTCTTCGCGTCTAGGGGCCATCCGGACATGCCGCTGCCACCAAATCTGGGTGTTACATGGAGTATGGTCGTATGGCTGCTTGTTGCCTTGGTCACTGTTGGCGGTTCTTACGGCCTAATTTTGGTCGATTTTTACCGCCAAAGTCTCGGCAAATAAAAGGTATATCGAAATAGTTCCATTCATTACTAGGCTTATACTAACCATTTCCACGAATCTTGGTGTTTCTAAGTGCTTTGCAGGATTATATCTAAAAACGGCATTAAACGGGCAATCTGCCGTTTGGGCTACAAATGGACTATAAATTATCACGAACACAAATAGCCTCAGATGTCAAGTTGGTGTACACCATTGCGAAGGGCTCGTCGAGACGATTCCGGGAGATATCTTATTCGTAACATTCGGAGCTCGGGATATTAAACACTAAGATAGTTAAGCTAGCAGCACCTGGTGGGCCCACATGCATGTGCAACAGAGAGCAGAACAGCAAACAGCACACAGCGCATGTGCAGCAGCAGATGCAGCCCAGGAGCATGCATGCAGGGGACAGGACGGCCCCACCTGTACAGCAACAGCAGCAGCGCAAGTGGCCAGGCGCTGTGGCTCGCGAGTGCATGCAGGCAGGAGGCCCAAGCAGCCCCACGCGCCAGCGACTGCCAGGCTGAGGCGGTGCAAGCATGCAGACGCGGGGCAGCAGTGCAGCGGCGGGGCCCACACGCAGACACAGCAATGCAGGGAGGCGGCAACGCGCATGCACAGAGGCGGCGCAGCAGGCCACGCGTCCAGCGCCTGTTGGTCAGTTGCTCTAGGCGCGGATCGTTCTCCCAGAAACACAGGCGCATGCAGCCAAGGCGGTGGGGAGGAGGACATGTGGCGCACACCGGTTGGCCCATGGCCCTTCACACGGATCAGGAGGAGGAAAGAAGCACATGTGCATGCAACATTCTCCACATGGCCAAGGCATCTCCACACTATAAATAGGACTCCTCTCCTCACTTGTAACACACACCACTTGGGAGTCTCCATTCCCCTCTTTCAAGATGTAGAGTTAGGCTAGTCTAGTTGGGAGTTAGAGTCAGAGTCGAGCTTCGCTCGGGGTTCCGGAGTCGTCTTCTGGAGTTCTGGTAAAGCTCTTGTATCTTTCCCATTTCTTTATGCAAGACTCTGAGTATTTAATATATTTATCTTCCGCATTTACTTGAGTTATCTGTTCTGCATTTATTTCGCGAGTATTATTCTAGTTGCAAGTATATCTTGTTTAGACTATTGGTACCTAGTCTAGATAGTAACCTTGGAATGTCTCTGAGTTGGCACGGAGGTGGTAGCCGTTAGGTGGTGACAGCCCTATACGGCCTTCGTATCCCATCACGCCTGGCTCTTATGGTAGGCTCCCTGTAAGATGACGGATGTTGGTGGCACCCCTTCTCATCCCTTTCTGTGTGTCGTTGGCTCCGTTCCCGATGTTGAGATAATAGAACTAGGAAGAGAACCATAGATGCCTTTCTTTATGCTAGCCGTAATCTTTGCTAGAGATATCTCAAGGCCAGTGGAAGTATATAGGAATCCTTTCCTGTCTCGGTCGTCCTCCCACTAGCTAGACCGCTCTTCTATCTGCACCATTTATCCTGAACTGCTCCTTGTGTGTGTCAACTGCGTATCACTCCTATCCTATCCTTTATCCCCGTCTTGTTAGCCGGTACTTTAATTAGTAGTTACATCCTTGTTACTAGTCAATACTCTTTACCCAATGCTTCCCTGCGAAAATATAAATACGATACCTAGGAATACTCCCGGGTGAAATGCTACATCGGTATCCGTGCGCTTGCGGATTTATATCTGTATCGTAAGAATACCAATGAACACTCCTTGCACCATTATTAGGATTGACAATCCTGATAGTGGATTGTAAGAAGTGTCAACAAGCATTTCTGGCGCCGTTGCCGGGGAGGCAATTGGCGAAAGATATTGATAATTGACATTGGTGTCTACTAATTTAATCTACCGCTAGCATTAGCGGGATCAACCATGTTTGCTTGAGTTTGTTTCAAACAGGAGGAAAGCAGAGAGCCCAGGGTGCCCGATTATGCAGGATTTATCAATTTTTGCCCCTGTATGCTACGATGTGTACACAAATTCCGGAAAGAAAAGAAAAATAAGAAAAAAATCTCAGAGGTATGTGTTTATACGTATACATATATATTGTATCATAACCATGTGCAGAATGGAAGAAAGATCGTCGTCAAGGAAGAAAAAAGAAATCAAATGTGACGGACGAACGACGCTGCATCACCGCAATTTCATCTCATATTGTCGGTAGTGGCGAAGAAAAAATTAAGGTATGTGAGATAGTCTAGCTCTTAGACTTTAAATTTTGAGCATTATCCTTTTAATTTTGCATTATCCACTGCATGTTTGCTATTAGTCACTCAATTTAGGAATTTATGCATTTAATCACCCCATTTTTTTCCAATCCGCTGCATATTTCCCATTCTTGCATCTGCATCCATTCGCCCCATCAAAGTTTTGCATTGAAAAAAGAAGAAGAAAAAAGAAAAAAAACCACAAAAACAAAAACAAAATAAATATCCAGCGACCACTGGTTTTAGGCCAAGGTGTGTGTGCCTGCAAGCCTTGATTCAAGGCTAGTGGCCAAACATAACCTAGCCTGGCTAGTTTTCGCTCGTCCTTTGCGCTTTGCGCAAGAGAGGAGACGTACTCTACGCCTCCGTTCCTTTGCCGCTCCACTAGCTTGGTTGGGAACCCATTGTTGCAACATATTGTTTACACCCAAGCTAGCTCTGCGGCATCCCACTAGTTGGCATGTTTGAGAGCCGATCCCCTTTGCCACACCCGCGACCGTGTATCCTTACACAACAACATCAACACGGAGAAGGATTCAGCCAACTACGTGGAGTCACGTCGGCGTAGTGTCATCACCGTGGCATCAGTTCCAAAAGCCTTCATCATCAGATGCCAACAGTGGGCACACTCAGGTACGTGAAAATGTTTTTGCTTTTTACCTTAATCAAAGCAAAATACACCAGTTTCCATATGCTTATCTCCATGTGAATATTTCTTGATGTTTTCATGCTACCTTTATCTGTTTTGGTTTGCTTTGGTTTGAATGTATCGTACAATACATTCATAAGCTCTTTAAATTAAGCATGGTGCTTAGGTTAATTAG
>OAMR01001136.1:60266-107415 GCA_900205405.1 Echinochloa crus-galli | reverse complement strand
AGACATGGTGTCAAGTTTGATTAATGAACCTTCAGAGCAATACTTTTATGGATATTGGTTGCATGTGTGGATTAAACCCTGCAGAAAAATAATAAAAAAACAAAAAAAATGATGAATGGGTGGCCCCACAATGTACTTCACATCGGAGATGAGCCACGACCATGGATACATTTGAAGCCCCGGGGTGGAATAGTGTTTCCAGGTACGCACACTTTCTAGTACAATTACAAATAACCTGGAACAGGAAGTTGCATCGTCCGAGGCATCCTCTCCAGATCGGATGGTGACAAGAACAATCAAAGGAAGGAGAAGTCCTGCTTACGGACTCAAAACACGAGCTCTCGCCGCGAGGTAAACCGGTACGTATCTCATGTTTCCCTTTTCAAAATTTTAATTCCATCACCGCATTTGCATGTTTCCCTTTCCAAATGTGTATCACCCTTGCATTAGAATTGAGAGAAAACAAAAAGGAAATTTATTGGAGAAGTGGGTAGTTTAGCCGATCTATCCAGTTCGGTCGAACCTACCCCTATGCCCAAATGTGCACTAACCTGCAGGGTTCGGTCAGAGGTGTGACGTTGGCCAGGTACACCATTCACGTCCAAATCCTTTCTTCCTGTGCCAAATGATCCATTTGCAACATCCTTTCACCCAGCACCCAACATATCCATCCATCCATCTAGAGCCAAATTTCGTGCAAACTCCATATGTGGTTAGTTCGTCCAAGGGTTTCACCCTTGACCGATCATAACCTACACCTTCTACCACGAAATTTGCCCCAGCTAGCACAAAAGCATGGTGTCCACCACTCCACATGCCTGCACACTTCATTTCATCACAATCATGGCAGCATGGGAGTGGTATGATCCTTTTGATCCTTTGGTCATGTTATCCTATCCACAAAAATCCACCAAAGTTCCCATGCCTTTGTGCTAGATGAGGCTCGTAAGAGGAGGCCAACAGGGTTAATATCATGGTGAATTAACCGAGTTCCTCCTCTCACTCGCCTATGGGTGACACTCTAGATGCATGGAGGAAGCTTGCTCCAGTCAGGTTTGTACTTGTATATTCCTTGAGCACATTTCTCTCTCAATTCTATGCAATGTTTGATTCACTTGCATGAATAAAAACATAAAAACAACAAAAATATTTCCTTTATCTTGATCATTATGCTACTTCTTGAAAACAGTTTGTGGAGGTTAAATCCCTGTAAGAATGACAAACCCCGAATAACTAAATGCTAAACCTTGATCCCCATAGTCCCTCGGGTATTGTCGTTCTAACGTTCTGCAGGCATCATCTCGTTGTCTCTATCCCTAAGGACGAACAAGCACATTAGGTACACGTGCATTGGTGAGGCTAGGGACACTCCCCTACTTCATCACATGTCTCGGCACTGATGAAGGCCAACTCATAGATCATTGACACCGATGTTCCAAGCCAAGCTTGGGGGAGGACCCTCACGAGGTAAGTCCCAACCGTATCATTAGGAGCTGCATCTTTGATCTGGTTTTGCTTTCATTTTAGTTTGAATAATGAAAAGATACCAAAAATATTTGCTTTCAAATAAATAACTCCCAACTATGCATAAAATGAATCATATGCCTCTCACCTTGGAAATGATGAATAGTTGCTCTGTCATATATATTGCAAGTACCTTGTTCATAACTTGTTACTCTGTGGTGCTTGAGTTATTTGGCATGAGTGAAAAATGAACCTAAAAACCTTGTGGGAGCACATGCTTTATTCCAAGTCTAAGTTGTTGTGAGGAATGATATAGTGAGATTTGGTTGAATTTTTGCTTTTGCTCTAAGTACGGGGAAAATCTCGGAGATTTATGCTTTCAAAATAAAACAAGTTCCTCATTGGTCAAAATACCTACCAGAGCCATATGATAAGCTTAGTTTAAAATTCTACTCATATGCTGCTTGTTATCTTAGTGAGCTTTGTCAAATTGTTGTGACCTTTGAGTAAAACTTTCATACTCTTAGAGATTGAGATTCACGTACACACCACCTCTCACTTGCAATTCCTACACTGGGAGTTAGCAAACATTTCCATCATCCATCCACAAAATAAATGCTCCATGTTCCATGATCTTTCTCTCCAAATATCCTTGATAGAGGCATGAGCTATGCAAAAAAAAAAGCATGCCAAAGAAGCATGGCAAAAAAAAAGAAAGAAAGAGAAAGAAATAAGAAAAGCATGCCAAGTGGCATGGCAAAAAAAAAGATAGCCCATGTTCTCGAAAAATAAATCAAGGAGAGGAAGAATCATTCCAAGGAGTTCCACCATATTTCATTCCACCATATTTCACTCCACATATTCCACACACTGGCACTTCTCGATCTAAAGGTGTGATTTGGTTCCCCAAAGATCCGATTTTTGACTTAGCAAAAATATAAGATGCAAGTATGCCTTCATCCTCTGTCCCTGAGCCACACAAAAAGCTTTGTTTGATTTTAGGATGAAAGAAGGCACAAGCCTTTGGAGAAGATTCAAATAACACTTGAGCGATTGAGTGTGCCAATTGAGGAACAAAATTTAAATTTTCAAAACTTGTGAAAAACTCCGAGATAGGATCCTGAAAAGAGTGGGAGTGGAATAAAACTACATTAAACTGTTCAACCTTTCAACTGCCCAAGACAAGGAGATTGCTATAAGCCCCATAGGTAAAAGGTGAGTTAAAAACTTTGCCAATGATTTGAGTATTATAGAGTACTAGTTGTGCATAGATTACTTGCACAGATGCTGACATTGTAGCAACTCCTGATCCACCGAGGCTAAGTCTTTGTCTTTGCTCGAGGACGAGCAAAGGTTTAAGCTTGGGGGAGCTTGTTGGCGGTTCTTACGGCCTAATTTTGGTCGATTTTTACCGCCAAAGTCTCGGCAAATAAAAGGTATATCGAAATAGTTCCATTCATTACTAGGCTTATACTAACTATTTACACGAGTCTTGGTGTTTCTAAGTGCTTTGCAGGATTATATCTAAAAACGGCATTAAACGGGCAATCCGCCGTTTGGGCTACAAATGGACTATAAATTATCACGAACACAAATAGCCTCAGATGTCAAGTTGGTGTACACCATTGCGAAGGGCTCGTCGAGACGATTCCAGGAGATATCTTATTCGTAACATTCGGAGCTCGGGATATTAAACACTAAGATAGTTAAGCTAGCAGCACCTGGTGGGCCCACATGCATGTGCAACAGAGAGCAGAACAGCAAACAGCACACAGCGCATGTGCAGCAGCAGATGCAGCCCAGGAGCATGCATGCAGGGGACAGGACGGCCCCACCTGTACAGCAACAGCAGCAGCGCAAGTGGCCAGGCGCTGTGGCTCGCGAGTGCATGCAGGCAGGAGGCCCAAGCAGCCCCACGCGCCAGCGACTGCCAGGCTGAGGCGGTGCAAGCATGCAGACGCGGGGCAGCAGTGCAGCGGCGGGGCCCACACGCAGACACAGCAATGCAGGGAGGCGGCAACGCGCATGCACAGAGGCGGCGCAGCAGGCCACGCGTCCAGCGCCTGTTGGTCAGTTGCTCTTGGCGCGGATCGAGCTCCCAGAAACACAGGCGCATGCAGCCAAGGCGGTGGGGAGGAGGACATGTGGCGCACACCGGTTGGCCCATGGCCCTTCACGCGGATCAGGAGGAGGAAAGAAGCACATGTGCATGCAACATTCTCCACATGGCCAAGGCACCTCCACATTATAAATAGGACTCCTCTCCTCACTTGTAACACACATCACTTGGGAGCAAGTCTCCATTCCCCTCTTTCAAGATGTAGAGTTAGGCTAGTCTAGTTGGGAGTTAGAGTCAGAGTCGAGCTTCGCTCGGGGTTCCGGAGTCGTCTTCTGGAGTTCTGGTAAAGCTCTTGTATCTTTTCCTTTACTTTATGTACGACTCTGAGTATTCTCAATATATTTCCTTCTGCATTTACTTGAGTTATTTGTTCTGCATTTATTCCGTCTTAGTTGGTTCCTCGTTTCTGCTCAATACTTGTGGTGAATTGTCACTGGGGTATTGACGGGATTGATTGCTCTTTCTAGGAGATTGAGTAGTTATTGTCTAGCGTAGGTATGGTACCTAGTCTAGATAGTACCCTTGGAATATCTCTGAGTTGGCACGGAGGTGGTAGCCGTTAGGTGGTGACAGCCCTATACGGCCTTCGTATCCCATCACGTCTGGCTCTTATGATAGGCTCCCTGTAAGATGACGGATGTTGGTGGCACCCCTTCTCATCCCTTTCTGTGTGTCGCTGGCTCCGTTTCCGATGTTGAGATAATAGAACTAGGAAGAGAACCATAGATGCCTTTCTTCATGCTAGCCGTAATTTTTAAGATAGCATGTTACACCCCCTTTAGCACCGGGTTGTATTTACCAACCGGTGGTAAAGGGCCTTTAGCACCGGGTCGTCACACCACCCGGTGCTAAATGAGACTATTAGCGCTGATAGAGGGTCCCCAAGGGCACCGGATCTTGAGTGCACTGAGGCATATGAGGGGGACGGATGATGGCTTCTCTGATAGTGAACCCCCAGTTGATTATATCTGTATCGTAAGAATACCAATGAACACTCCTTGCACCATTATTAGGATTGACAATCCTGATAGTGGATTGTAAGAAGTGTCAACAGTCACGTTGGGCTGTACCGTGGGCCCTGCTAGGTGTCAGGGAGGCCATCATGGGCTCCCCGTTTGGTATAAGGATGGGGCGCTTGGCCTGACTTGGTCCACTTAAATCGCTAGGCGTCCTTTGGTCTGTCTTGTCCTTTTAGGGGCTGTGCCCCTTCGAGTGGTCGGGGAGGCAGCCTTCGTCCTGCCGGTCCAGGGCGGTCGGGGATGCTTGCGCGCAGAGATGAGTCTCTCCCAGGACCGGTCGGGGAAGTGCCACATGGACCCACCTTTTGTATTCCCCGAGCAGTCAGGGGTAGAGTTGAGTCAGTCGGTCGGGGACTGGCGCCTTTCTTCGCTTTCGCTCCTGATTGTTGTAGTATTGACTCTTAAAGTAGTGTTTTAGGTGTTGTGTGAGTACCCCGAGTACAGGTATCCCACACTAATTCTACTCCTTTTGATAACTAAAATGTAGTTAAGTTATTATAAATACTACTACCTGATCATATTTGGCAATGAGCTTGGGGGACGTGTCTCGTGCCAGCACCCTTGGCTTCACCACTGTGCACAAAAGCATGGCCATCTGACGTGCGCCACCGCTCAACCGTGCGACCATGCGCCGCGCTCGAACACGGCCGTGCCTGACAAGCCGCGCTGCATCTGGCCAACTGATCTGCGTCACCGCGCGACATCGCACCACCATTGCTCCGCCGTGTCACACCTGTGCCGCCGTCATAGCTCTGCCACGCCGTCGTGCCCCTGCTCCACGCACATTTCCTCTCCTCCCTGCCGCAGCTCTCCGTGGTGGCCCCGCTACCGTGTTACTCCCCACGTCACCGCGGCAACGTTGTGCGACCACAGCTCCCGCCACAGTGACGCATCAACGCTTTGCCGTGCCGCTGCTCCATGCATAGCTCGTGCGCCAGAACCTGGTTAGCCCTTGCCGCGAGGGGGCATGCCGCCGCTGTGAACCATGGGCACTATAGAGAGGGAAGGAGATAGAGAATGAGTGAGACTGAGAGAGACTGAGATGTGAATGAGATGTGAAGCCATAAAGGATAGAGTGTGTGGACATGAAAAGATAAGGCTGAAGTAATAAGGGCCAATTTTTTTGTTCAGCATCTCAGTAGGGCAAAGTGAGGGGCTTCACCCGCACCTACAAGCCCCTCACCCGCAACCTACAGATGGATCCACCTTTCCAAAAAAAAATAATATTGATAGAATAAAGTAGCCAACCACTTCTAAAAAATTAGAAACTTGACTAAGTGAACTATTACGTACTAGTACATGTAAAAATTTGCTCAGGCACTCGCAAAAAAAATTATCAGGACATATTTGCAACTGTAAAATGTTATATTGTCTAATTTTGAATCTGTGGGTTGATTTATATCGAACACATAGACATATGTATAAGTTTGTGAATAATGTATAGTCTAATTATCTAAAATCATTTGATTTTTTTAGAATATGAGGTGTACTATGACATATGTCCTTACACATAAACTTTAAAAGGAAAATATATATTTTTTTAGGTAGGTGTAGTTCAAGTTGGCAAATTAAAAAAAAATATTTGAGAACTAAATGTCTTGAAATGATTTTTTTGGATGAGTAAACGATCACAAAAGAAAATTTTGTCAACTAAAAAGTTCTAGATCTGTTCGAGCTCTATATTTTCGATACAGAGTTTGTCTTTATCTGGCATCATAAGTAAAAGTTATGCTTTAACTTTCGCTAGACATATTTCTAGGGTGGGCGGCCACACCCGCACAGCCGCACCCACCCCTTAAATTGATTTCCAGGGTTTCTAGGGCGGATCGCCCTTGCCCCTAGGGGTGGGCCGCTTGCTACAGTGAGCGCATCAATTTCCAGTAGCAGCTCATATTTTCATCCGCGGCTAAGAGGGTCGTTCCTATGAATCATTTATGTAGTAAATCAGTAACTTAGAAATTTTGACTAAGAAAGTTCTATAGGAGCACTTTATAACAGATTCAACCCAGTGTGTGGTAGCAGGAAATGGAAATTTTTCGAAATGAAAAAATAACAGAAGAATAGAATACAAACATAAATCTTGCCCTCTTGCGAGAGCTACATGTTGTTCCGTTTTACAGTCGGTGAGGGAGGCAACGATTTATCCCGAGTCACGATGAACTGGCCGGAGCAAGGCTGAGATGCACATTCAGCCCCATCGCCGAGGCTTCCTCCGCCTCGTCATCAGCCGGAGCGCACAGCTCGTATGATCGAGTGGTGCCGCCGCCGCCCAGCATCAGCGGCTCGGGGTGGCACACGCCTGGTGCAATAGCGTGGAACGGCAGGTTCCGGGTCGGCTGGTGCGCGAGGTACACCCAGCTGGGGACAGCGCCCGGCGCATACGCGTTCGACCCGGCGTGGCCCACAGCCATGACGTGCCCCGGCGGCGGCGCGAAGCCAGCGGCGCAGAACGCCAAGCCCACCGCGGGCCCGCCGTCGGCGACGCGGGCGGCGAGCTGGCTCGCGCGCTTCAGTTGCAGCCGCTCCTTCTTATGCGCGTTCTGGTGCCCGCCCAGTGCCTGCGAGTTGGCGAACTCGCGGCAGCAGTACTGGCACTCGAACCTGCGCCCGTCCGCCAACGGCGTGCCCTCCCGCGGCGGCGCCTGCACGACGATGTCGGCAGAACCCCCGCCGGCGGCCACGTCGTAACCGAAGATTCTCAGCGAGGACGCGCTTGGTGTCAGCTTGGTGGGCTTGTCGCTATGTATGTCCGCCATGAATCGGTGAACACTGCTTCTTGAGAGGAGAGCTCAATTTTCAGCCCGTTACGTCGTTGTTGCAGTTGAAATGCTGGGGATGATGCATGCGGCGAAGTGAAGGTGATGCGTAGATGTAGCGCACGGGGAACCACGGGAAGTCATACCTGCTTGGAGAAAACGAAGGGGGATGGATGAGAAGATAACGGGGGTTTTGCACATCTAGCAAGTTTGGAGAGTAGGTTGGTGAAGACAGAGGAGATGGCCACACGCAAGCTTCCAATACAACTAGTGAATTACACTTTATATATGTACTATGTGTCGTTCTAGAAATGGAGCATGCATGCATGTGGTAAGAAGCCATGTATGCTCAAGTACAGACCAGTACGCGTTCGAGATGGACTGGTGCCATTCTCGTATGGCGCGCTCGCTTTATGTAAAATGTATTGGTGCTATGCTGTTTGTGACACAGGGCCGTGTTTAGATGAGAAATTAGGGGTTTGGCATTGGGGTCACGTCGCAATCATTACGTCACTGTAGCATTTCGTATGTTTGTGTGAAAAATTATCCAAAAATTGATTAATTAGGCTCAAAATGTTCGTCTCGCAGAGTACAACAAAACTGTGCACTTAGTTTTTGATTTCATCTAGATTTAGTACTCCATACATGCTATGACATTTTAATATGATGGAAATCTTTTTTTATAGTGACTTTGGGGTTGCTTTCTGGAAATAAACACGGCCAAAAGACACATGCGGTGCATCATTTTCTTGCATAGGAGTAGTAGAGTGAGCGTGTGTAGCTTTGCAGGAACTTTGTCCTTTTTTGTCAGTGGGTGTGTTTAGTTGTAAAAAAGCTGGGTAAAATTTGGTTGAAAAGTCACATCGGACACTGTAGCGTACTGTAGCAATTTTCGTTTGTTTGTGGTAATCGTTGTTCTATCATGACCTAACTAGACTCAAAAGATTCGTCTCATCGTGTACATAAAAACCATGTACTTAGTTTTTTTATTTATCTATATTTAATGCTCCATATATGAGAAAATAAATTTGATGTGATTTGAAGGTAAATCGTGAAGTTTGGAGAGAGAATTTTAGGAAGTTTGTGGGAACTAAACAAGGCCCGTACCAACCACATAGGAGAAATAGTGCATATCAGGTCGCATCCAACTACAAAACTTGCATCATGTGATGTAGTTTAGTCACTTAGCTCGGAGAGTAGTTGGCTAGGCCTCCAATACACGCCTCTCGGGGTCTCGCCTGCCTTGCGCCTCCTGCTTACTCACCGGCATTACGAGGGCACGACGAGACGCCGGAGTCACGAGAGCAGAAAAAAAGGCCGTCCAATCCTTTTGCCCTCCCCATTAGACCGCGTCCGTACGTGCCACCCCTAGAAACCTCCATCTGCACTTGCCCTCCATGGCCAATTTGCAACGCTCGTACGGCAGCCTCGGAGCAGCCCGGCGCATGGCGCCAACGCCAAGCCATCCTTGAGCAGGACTTGCCTGAAATCCTCTGCTGCAAGCTCAACGGCGGGGGTGGGCAGGGAGACGCCGCAGAGCCCGGAGGTTTCGATTCATGCGCACGGGGAATGGCGTCCCTGCGCGGCGAAGGTACCGCAACCACCGTCAGCTTTTCTGTACCGCATACCCCATCCTCGCGGCGGAGGACCTTAGGCTTTAGCGGCCAGCTCGCCTGATGTGCCTTCCCTGGCCAAAGACGACGTGACCATCAAATTCGCTGGCAACGGGGAGATGATGTTATAAACGGCGGTAAATAACGAAGTAATCAAACACAGCGGGACACGAGATTTAACGTGGAAACCCTTCCAATACGAAGGGGAAAAACCACGGGCACCAGCCAGCTCAATCTCACTATATCGCAAGCTTAGTCGGTTTGATAGGATAGTCCAAGAGACTATCGTTGGCACTAGAAGTTTTTTATGCTGAAGATGAAGATGATTTATGCTACAAGAGAGAATTTGTCTTAAGGTGGAGTTTGTTGGATATGTTCCAAATTCCACATCAACGACATAGGCCGGCTTCTACCGGAGCGCAGCGGAGGCCCGTCGCCGGAGGCTTGGGCCGGAGCGAAGCGGAGACTTGATTCTCTTGTAAGCCGCCATTGGCGTTGTAACCCGACTCTTGAGATATAGTGAGATTGAGCTGGCTGGTACCCGTGGTTTTTTCCTTCACATTAGAGGGGTTTCCACGTTAAATCTTGTGTCCCGCTGTGTTTGATTACTTCGTTATTCGCCGCCATTTATAACAGAGGACACCGTCAACGATTACTACGGGCGCCGCATCGGGCCGCATCCTGTGGGTAGTTGCATTGGTCTAAAATATGCACCTTGTTCTGTTGTAGTGCTTCCAAATCTACTAATACATAACAGAGGACACCCTTGCAGCTTCCTCCTCGCAATCCTTGCAACACTCCTGATCTTAGAATCTTCCTTTCCTTTTTTTTAACATAACTGAAAACAGCGGTAAAAATGTGATCCGGTACACTGGCCTTTGGATTGGCCTTGTATCTTATTTCAGAATAAATAAGATCTGTTGCTTCAAAATCTGTATGTTTGCTTTCTTTTATTAGGTTGCAGCAAGTTTCCAAAGTGCATGTTACGGACACTCTGCGCGTGATTTTCTCAAGGTTTCAAGAAAATTGTTGGTTGGACGTGATTCAAGTTTATTTGTTGAGCAACTTGGGGAGGAGATAAACTAACATATGTCCTTTACTTTTTTGGTGTGTCATGTATACTGCGTTAAAAGGGCCATTATAAATTTGAATGAATATTTTGGCTCACTTGATTCTTAATAGCATCACTAGCTTGAATATAAAACACATGCATACGCGATTGTTATCTTGTTGCACTACACCAATCTAGTAAAACAATATATGAACAAATCGTGCATGGGAAGAGACGGTTTCCGTCGCCGTCGCATAATCTTCTCAACACACGATTTGTGATTGATCGAACAGCAAAACTGTGTAAACCGTCCCTTCCTAAACCGCCGCTTCCCATGCACAATTGGTTCGTATCTTATTTCCCATACACGTTTTGTTCGTATTTGAGCACACATCGATCAATCATAAGACTGACTCCAACAAAGACATGCAAATTTGGAAGGCAAAATGACATATGCCTCGCATCTACAGTGCTTTTGCTCCTCTTCCCATCCCACCATCTCCAACAGAGACATCCATTTGCAATTGCTCCTCTGCCGGCCGCGCGAGGTCATGCTCGACGGCTGCTGCGAGTTCATGCCGTCCGCGGGTGACGGCGCCGCTGCGCTAGCTGTGTCCCCGTCGCCGACGACCCCCACCGCCGGCGCCAACTCCTCCCGCTCCCGCCGTGCTGACCGAGTCCTCGAGCGAGGAGCTCCGCGGCCCCGCGCACGCGCCCCCGACGCCGGCGCCAACGCTTACGCTCCCCCCACACGCAGCTGGACGTCGGGGGCTCGGCCTCCGCTCCCCCGGTGCCGACCACGAAGCGGTTCTGGACCAAGTTCACGGCTCCTCCGCCCTCTCCCTCCCGCGGCCTCACATCGCCCGCCCGCCTCGCACCGCTCCGCCCACCACCTCGCACCGCCCGCTCGCCCGCCCAGCCGGCCACCGCGTGTGCTGGCTCGTCCCTCCTTTCCCCCACCGGAGCACCCTTCTCTTCCTCCCCATGCCGGCAGAGCTCCCGCTCTCTCCATGGACCCGGCCGCGCTCATATGCTCGACGACGCGTCCCCTCCAAGCTCCGCCATGGAGGCCACCAGCGCGCCATGGAGGAGGGGCCAGCGGCCCCTGCTCGTCATGCCTCGAGCGCTGCTCCCTCGTCCCCTCCGAGCTCCGCCGTATGGCAGAACCGCTCCAATAAAAGTGTTCTTATATCTCCTTAAACGCGATCCGACACTTAAATTGGGTGAAGATAGCTGTCTGTCGGGTTTCACCCGATACAACCACGTATTTCGAGATCAAAATAAAGCATACCAAATACTCGTACGTAGACAAGTCTAGGGATTACATCAATTTAGTTATTAAATCAAGGTGGTTCACTTGCAATTATTAGAAACCGAGTTTAAAAGTAAAGCAGTTCAGAGTTCAAAACATAAAGCAGCGGAAAACAAACCAAGTCTACTCCACAAAACGAATGACATCACGAGGAAGCCTCTCATGATATCATTCACCACGATCCTCGCCCTCCGAGGATGGGTCCCATTCGCCAGTCTAGCCCGGAGGGAGCTGGGTTGGCCAAGTCAGACTAGCAACCATCTCATTTAAACTACCTGAAAAATTAGCCACAAGCAAGCTGAGTATACTAATACTCAGCAAGACTTACCCGACAAATAAAACTTCTAGACATGCAAGGCTTTTTGGCTGAGTGGTTTATTTTGCCAAAAGCATCTACATGTGGATCCTTACTTTCAAGTTTTATTTTCAAGATTACAGTGAATATATCCATTCCAAGTGAGCACTTATACTAAACAAGCATGTTGTACAAGCAAATTTAAGCAACAACATAATCCGATATCAAGCTCATGTTCAACGTTTTTACTTAGTGCAGAATTGTGGTCAAGCAGTCTTAGTAAACTGCGAGAGACAAACGATTCGAATCGATTTGTTAACCTTGCAAGGTGGACCTAAACACACTAAGTGCAAGACCTCGACGGATCTCCACACCTCCACAGTTCCCATCAATCCCCGGTTTGTGATCAGAGACCACATCCTTTGGGAAACATGGCTCAAGGACCCCGGAACGACGCCTTACCTTGCCGCACATGTACCCATATGACGCGTTCATAGCAAACTCTATTCCAAGGGTAGTGGAGATCAGTCATGCCCCGGTTCAATCAGGTACTAAGCTTCCCAATTACCATATTTCTCGGTATGCGTTTAGTACGTTCAAAAGCTTGACCACTAATGCCGACATATTTCGACCTTAGACAAATTTTAACTAGATGGATGGGGTATCAACATCCACCCAAACAATTCATCCCAAGCCCCGCCCATCAATCCTTGTGATTCCATCAAAGTAAACACAACAATTCCTATAACTCGCGAGTGACAGAAAGTCACTCGACTTCTACCGAGTACCTATTAGCATAGCCACTACTACGCACTCATACTAGTAAGTCACTTGGGAATCCTATGGATAATGCAACTAAGGTTTCAAACAACTCTTAGACTTAATGCACAAACATAGAGAATCAAATAAAGAATTGATTTGTAGTTTTTCGAATAAACCGGGTTATGCTCCGGTGCTTGCCTTCCTACTCAAAACTGGCCTTGGGCCCTTCCGAACTTTGGTTCGGGTCTTGATTAGTCTCAATCACGTTCAACTCTCCTTCTTGCTCCTCGTTTGCCGACACGAGTTCGTAGTTCCCGACAGCGATGTTAGTGTCTACATGAAATGCACATGCATAAGATTTTATTTAAACATTTGCATAAATAAAACTTGTTCTTGAACTTAACAAAGCCATGGGTAGATTTGTGGCCATATTCACCTAGATAATAAAACAAACTTATTTTATACTCACAAAAGTAAAGTTGTAAACGTGGTGATTCTCTTTTATTTGCTTTTTGATGGTGATTGTGTACATATATAAAATTTTAATAGTAGCATTACATAAATAAAACAAAAAAGCAAGACATGGGTGAGAGGTTTGCATCATACCATATGTTCATGAAATTATCTATTTAGCAAAATTAACATTTTAATCTTTTATTCAAACTCAGATAGTAGAACCTACTTTATTTAGCTATAAAATTTACTTCCCCGGCAACGGCGCCAGAAATGCTTGTTGGCACTTCTTACGATCCAATATCAGAATTGAGAATCCTGGTACTGGGCTATGGAGTGTTTCAGTGGTTTTCCTTAGGGCTTAGTAAAATATGGAAATATTCTGCAAGCGCACAGAATCACCGCTGTAGCACTCCACCTAGGAGTATTCCAAGGTATCGTAATTTATATTTCCGCAGGGAAGCTTTGGCAAGAATACTAGTGAACAGATATTCGAGACTATTAGAGAAGGGTACACGACTAGAAAAGACAGGGGATAATGGTATTGGATAGGAGTGGACATACAGGACACACAGCTCAAGGGTTACTCAGGTAAGGGAGAGAAGAGATAGATAGCTGGGAGGACAATGAAAAGAGATAGAGGACTCTTGGATACTTTATCTACCTATGTCACTCTAGCTTAGAGATACAGCGGCTACAGAGCCAGCACTAGGAGAACTGGGTTAACTCTATTGTCTTAGCTTCGAGACAAGGGAACCGGTGACACACAGAAAGGGATGAGAAGGGGTGCCACTATTTTCCAACTGGGGAATCCTACGGACCGGAACTAACGTGATGGGCTACAAAGACCGAAAGGGCTGTCACCACGTCATGGCTACCACCTCCATTGCGACGGGAATAAACTAAGGCCACTGGCTAGTCTATGAACCACTCCTCCACTAGGCAACGACTACTTACTCTGCTAGCAAGAGCAAGCAACCTTGTCAATACTCTTGGTGACATTCACCTCCAGTATCAAGCAAGATCGAAGAACCAGCCAAGACAAAGACTTAAACAAGACTACAAGCACTAGAACTATAACTGACTATAGTCTAAACAAGATATATTTGCAACTAGATAAAGTAGAAGCAAGCTATAAATGACAAAGGCAAAGTGATAAAGATAACTATATTGATAACTCAAAGTCTTACAAAAGGAAAAGTAAAAGATACAAGAGCTATTACCAGAGCTTCTGAAGACGACTCCGGAACCTCCGAGGCAAGCTCGACTCTACTCTAACTCCCAACTAAACTATCCTAACTCTACTAGAATGAAAGTGGAAATGAGCTCCTTGGCTTCGTGTGTGTGAAACCGGAGCTTGGACCACTGCATTTATAGCAAGTGAAGGCGGTTGTAGGCAGGGTAACCGCCAAGGCAGGCAGGGAGGCGGTGCCGGGCCTTCGGCCGAATTCCCCGGTTCGGCCGAACCGTGGGATCTGCCGCCTCTGGCTCCCACGGCCAGGATTCAACCTGGGAAGGCGGTTGCACGCTGGGGGCGATTCGGCCGAATAGGCCTGGAGGGCCAGGCCTGCCCCCGTGCACCGCTTCTGCTCCCTGGACCCTCTGGGCTGGCTGTTTGATGCTTGGTTTTGTGTTGATCTGGCCCAAAATGACGTGGCAGCGGTTCGGGATGAAGTGGCGGTCGTCCACATGTCGTGTGATGTGTTCGCTTGGTCATTGTTGACGTGGACGACTCCCGGTGGCATGCACTGCTAAGGGGGGTAACCGGCCGAACGGAGTCGTTCGGCCGATTCGGTCAATTTCGGCCCCAATAGCGCGTATTTGTCGTAGTTGTACCTGCACAAGTGACACTCACCAAAACTCGTGGAACTTTATTAGAAATAAAACCTAAGTACATGGAATGTTGCATAAAACTTCATTTATTCCCGAGTATTGGTGGTCGGATTTGGGTTGTAACGACCGCCAGCAGCTGTTCTTCCACCCCTACTAGCTCCACCTTCCCTCTCATTGAACTTCCAAGGCGAGCTTTCTTCAAACGAAGGTTGTGGTGTGTGAATAAAGTTTTGGTTTTCTGTACTGGGAGCTTCGACTTGATATACAGCTTGCTGATGTTGTGGAAACCACTTCTTTTGATTATGACCTTGTTGATCCCAACGAAATGACTGACTGTTGCTGTTTGTTGCTTAAATTGTCACATCTCCTTTGGTCTTTTCTATAGTCATTATCTGCCCTGCACCATTTCTCGAATGTTACATAGAGCTCGCTCGTTGTTGTTGGTGGCTCTAGAGCTAGGAAGTTTGCACATAGTCCAATCTTCAGCGCCTTAATGCAAGCTTCGATTGCAACATCGTCAGGTACCTTCGGAGCTTGAGCCCTTAACTAGACGAACCTTTGGAAGTAGGTTTGCAAAGGCTCTCTTTCTCCCTGAACACAGCCAAAGAGGTCACTACTGTTGAGTGAATTCCTGCTTATGCCTTTGAAGTTCGTCAAGAATTTGTCCCTGAGCTCTTGCCACGATTGGATGGATAATGGTTTTAGCAACGAATACCAATTCAATCCAATGCCTTCGCAAGAAATAACAAATGATTTGGCCAAGACTATGTCATCCCCTCCTGTCGAAGCTATCGCTACCTCATAAGCCATCAAGAACTGCCTTGCATCAGTGGTGCCATTGAACTTTGGTATTGGGTGTCCACGATGAGTTGGAGGCCATGCTGCTAACTGTAAACAAGGTGCAAGAGGATCGGCAGTGTCGACAAGCCTTGGTACGATCATGTTACCGTGAGTGTCTGTGTTTAAAGCCATAGTAGGTGTTGTAAAAACAGGTTGCTCGAAGGTGCTATGATGGTGTTCCATTATATCCAACTCTATCTTTTTCTGAGCCATTGTTTGAACTTATGCTTGGTGCTTTACCAACCTTGCTTCAGCTGCTGCTAACTCCTTTTTAGCTGCCAAAGCACGCTGCGCTGCTTGAATTTCGGCAAGAATTTTTTCCTTCTATTTTTCTAACCTGGCGAGCTCCTGCTTGGTGGCCTCTAGTTCTTGTTCTTCACTTTGCTCTTGACTTGAACCTTGGACTGGCTGATTCCACGTTGCAGCTTTCAGTTTCGTAACTTTTGCCGCCTCGAGTTCAGCTCTCTTTCTGCCCTCTAACTTGTTGGCTTTGGACTTGTCTGCTGCAACTACTATCTGTGCGTCAACTTCGGTTGGAGATGAATTTTCGATGAGAGATTCCGGCTCGATTGCTGCGGCATCCTCTACAGTACCCTCCTTGCTTGATTCTGGTAGAGTCTTAGCTTTGGGTGCCATGTGGGTGTTCTACACGTGCACACACAAGACGGTGGGGCGCCAACTGTTGGTTTGCGTTTCAGCGGAATGAACCCAAACCAGTAGTTAAGATCACAGTTCTCTATTCAATTCTTCGAAAAGCGACCCCCCTCAAAAGGCGGAATGTGCCCTCCTTTTATAGGGGGTTACAAAACTCATAATTTACAATTTTACCCTCTTTCCCCGACCCCACATTGATTCATCTACACATTTAACATAATTTATGTGCGGGGCAAAAGGGTAATATGCCTATGATAACGTACACAAATTGATTTCCTCCTCTGAACACAACATACACGTTGTCTTTCAGAGACTTAGGCTCACCCTCGCACCGAAGGTCCTTCTCGCATTTGCCTAAGGATGTCACGTTCTCCGGCCTGGATGCCTCTTCACACCTGGCGAAGGTCAGAGTTGGATTCCGCATGCACTTACGACCTCCGCCGTCGCTTCCCAGTTCTCCGGCATTGCTTTTTGTGAGATCAAGCCTGAACGACCTTCGGATTGCGACCTCTGCTAATGTTGATCTTTCCCGAATGACTTTCTGACATCGAAGGTCTTTGGATGATCAAACCTGTCACACTTGTTCCGCACTACAAGAATAACTCACATCCGCACTCCTTATATGCCTCGGTGCACTCAAGATCCGGTGCTAATGTAACGTTAGCACCGGGTGCAAAATTGAGGCGCCCTCGGGAACCCTTTAGCACCGGTTGGTAACACCAACCGGTGCTAAAAGTGCCCTTTAGCACCGGTTGTTGTTACCAACCGGTGCTAAAGGATCCCCTCCTTTAGCACCGGGTGGTATTACGACCCTGTAGGTGAGATGGTTAGGTGGGTGCACGCGCGCGAGCCAAGAGGTCTTGAGTTCGAATCCCGCAACACGCAAATATGCAAATATTTTTGGCTAGTGCTCCCACCTTTAGCACCGGTTATTTGACCCGGTGCTAAAGGTGGGTACCTTTAGCCTCAGATTCATAGCACCGGTTGGGAAACCCGGTGCTAAAGGGCTTTCCCAACCGGTGCTAATGTCTGCTTCTCCGTAGTGCCGGTCATCACCTTCGATTTCTTGTTGATGGACTGTAGCGCTGGCTTCCTCTCATTTGGCGCAGATTAAGAATTCCGGAGGTCCGACCTGCCAAACTTCAATACCCCAACAGATAAGGTTTGTTTTGTAAAATATTCAAGAAAAGCATATTATGGGTTGATTTTGTGAGAAAATAATGGGTTTTGGTAAAGTAACCGAGTCCCATGGACTACGGGTTAATTCATCAAACGTTCAAGGGTTGTTTGTCTAGATTGCATGTTGATTTGAGAAAACCTCAGATTTTTTTTACAAAAATGTCTGCCCCTTTCAACGATCTGGACCGTCCAGACAGGATCCAACGACCAGTATTTCTTTGTAACATGGCCATTTCTTGTGGCTGAGAGCATGACGCGTTTTTCAGTCGCGAAAAAGATGAGCCAAGCGTGGACGGAATTGCGGCAGATCAGCTAGGAGGGGCAGGTTCACAGCAAACCCAAAAGGTGCAAGTATGTGAATCAATGTTGCAAATAGCGGGCTATAAAATTTAGCGCAGTACTTCTAAAAAAGCTATAGGGGCTATAGCGCAGCTATAGCGGAAGCTATAACATTTAGCGGTATGTGAAAACTATCAAAATTTAACCCTAAATATTACCAATTTTATGATTTCCAGCTCATATTTCATAAATACATGCAAACACTAGTGAATACATAAGGAAATGAGCTCCAATTCACAAGATATATCATAATCATACCATGTTGTTCATAAATCACAAGTATATAAGTTCATAAGTCAAACATAGCGGTGTTAGCGGAGCTAAGCTATTGAATTTAGCGGGGCTATTTCATGATATAGCGGAGTTAGCGTCATTAGCGGTAATATTTGCAATATCGTAGCGGCATGTGTCTCAAAAAGCTATAGCGAAGCTATAGCGGAGCTATAGCGGGCTATTTGCAACCTTGATGTGAATTGATCGCATATTAGTTGATAAGGTTTCACTTTTTATCTGGATTTGAATTGATCGTATATTAGTTGGTAAGGTTTCACTTTTTATCTGGATTCAATTTCTCGACTCGACATATTTGTAAATTTTTTTAGATTTATTTCAGAAATTAACCAATGTTTTTTCTTCCGGTGATAAGCGATGTACTTATCATCAGCGAGACGCAAAGTTCAAGATTAGAATTACTGGTCTAGTCTTTAGAAGTTGTTTATAGGGATAAATTAACGTATATGTTTTTATAGATGTAAGTGTGGGTGCTATTAGCATCTGCCTTACCTCAGACCTCGACCACACTTGCACATACAAGTTCCAAGGGATGCAAAGTTGCAATTTGCAGAGCCCTGCGTCCTGTTCGCTTGGCTTATCAGCATCAATCAGTAGTATTTTTCTCTCAGCAGAAATTAGCACCAGCCACCAGCCAGTGAGCAGTATTTTCCTCTCAGCAAAAATTAGCACCAACCACCAGCCAAGTGAACAAGCCGCATACTATGAACGGTGGTGAATTTTTTAGATGAGTAAACATTGATAGTTGATGTAGCGTGTAGGGATTAAAAATAGGTTAGGCATACCCTGGCTGTGTTCACTTCTACCAAACTTCCCAAAATTCTCTCTCCAAATTTCACTATTCATCTATCTCATCAAATATCTCTTCTCATGCATGGAACACTGAACGTGGGTAAATAAAAAAAACCTAATTGCATGCTTTTCATGTTCACGACGAGACGAATCTTTTGAGCCTAGTTAGGTCATGGTAGGATAAACGATTAACATAAACAAACTAAAAATGCTACAGTACGCTATAGTGTCTGCTATGACATTTTCACCAAATTTTACCACCCACTTTTGAATATAAACACACAGCCCCTATCTCCGCTAGATCACTGAGCGGGAGAAAGTACGCTTTCATAGGTTGTGTTCACTTCAACTTTCCCAAAAAATTCTCTCTTCAAATTTCACTGTTTACATATCACATCAAATCTCTCTTCTCGCGCATGAAGTATTAAACATAGATAAATAAAAAAACTAATTACATAGTTTTGATGTACACGACGAGATAAATCTTTTAAGCCTAGTTAGGTCATGGTAGGATAATATTTATCAGAAACAAACGAAAAGTGCTACAGCGTGCTACAATGTCCGATGTAATATTTTCACCAAACTTTCTCAACTCTTTTTAACTAAACACACCCATGATCGCAAAAGGCACTTGTTTTTTTTACAAACAGATTAAACTCCGCAACTGAAGGCTTCTGCCGCGACGGGAGGGCAACTTGCGTTCGGCTTTCTCGCACATTCAGTCCAACTCTCTTCCCCGTGTAACCTATGAAATTTCCTTTGTTGAAAAGGATTGCATCCCATGAGTATGTGCCTGTACAGAACCCTTGCCTGCTAGTGCTACAATAACGAAGGGTTTCTCGACTGAAGAATGAGCCATACAGGGCTGGGAGAAAATGAACAACCAGATGGGAGTGCATTTTCTTTTTCTTAGTAGGAAAGGCACGAGGGGAGGGCCGAAAATGCAATAACTAAATATTCTATTAGCAAAGACACCAATAGGTTACAAATAAAGAATAGCTTAGCTATCACCTCGCGAGCAGCGAGCTACAGTTAGTCCATTCCTAGAATAGAAGACTAAGAGAAAAATGAAGGCATTACCCTATTCACTCGCTTCACATTTTCTTTTGCCAACAGCTACTTACATAGTTGGCTAGTTCCCCGCATGATAAACAAAATAAAATGAAGCCTAAAATTATCCAAATCGCCTAAAAATTAAGGAAATTTTCTGTAACGCTGCAAGGGTCCTTGCTCATCAAGAAAAGAAAGAAGAAAGGTGAGATTTTGCGGGAAGCTACAATGGTCGAATGGTTGCTGTCGACTACAGAACCTTGACGCCGCTTGGCCGTTTGCCTTCCATGGCGTCCTTTTTATCACGGCAATCTGAGCAGAGGAACGGGCCCTCCCATGGCTTGGAACTTGAAGAGAAGATGGATCCAGCATGGACTGATATGCCTTCACTTGGTTCCAGATCTACCTGGCAGATGGCGCATGTAAACAAGCTTGAGGATGTATGCCCGCCATTTGAATCAGGACCTAACCTGTGAGTACAAGTAGATAAAATGAGTACTTAGAAAAGTCAGCATACAAGATGAACATGAAAGTTGACGAAACGGCTATTGCTGTGCAGAAACAAATACTAAATTACCTTAAACTTTAGTATCATGTTAGCAGGCTATTACAACAGTACCCATTAGTGGTCAAAATACTTCTTATTTTGCAGCAGCCTATGGAATTTCAGATTCAACAGAACTGAGCTAAGTTGAGGAGGCCAACCACCCCACCTCAAACCCAGGTAGTGCTTCGAAAAGTGGGTACCTCCCTGAAGACTGAAAAACTGGACAGTTCATACCAAGTTCCAGCAGCCAGTTAACCTAGCTTTATATTTGGATTGCAGGATTTGCCTTTGACATTAACTGTTTCCTAGACAAATTTCACATCATTCTCATGGAGCACAGACAGCCCTCTCAGAAGTTCTATTGACATGGTAACTGGAAATCAAGTTTCAACCAGCTTCCAGCTTCTTGTTCCAGGGCAAGAATGGGAGGCGAACATAGATCAAGCATAAGCTGTTTGTGCTATGCAGAAACTTAACCACTTGGAAGCAAAAACAATAATATAAAGACTTACTGAGTGCATGCTTAAGGATATCATAATGGATAGCATGGATAGATACTAAGAAAAAATATTAATATTGAACTCCTAAAAAATTATGTCTCTCAAGAGAAAAACAAAACCAATGTCAATGGCCACAGTAAAGCTGTGAACAATAGAATAGACATACTAGCAGAAAAAAGGAGCGCCCACATAATGGACATGCTGCATCCAGATTTTGTATATTCAGCCATCATGGGTTAAGTTTTTATACCATCTCATCACCCGTGTATTAATGACATAAGATTGTGCATGTGAAGGAAAAATTGCACCATGGGTTGCAGCAAGGAGGTGACAAGGACTATGGGCAGCATTTGATTTTCAGTTTTTGCATATTCAGCAAATGATGTACAAGCAGATTATTCCTTACTATGGGATGCAGCAAGGAGATGATAACCCTTGCAGGGAATTTAAATGGATCCCAATGAAAAAGTTGAAAAGAATCCAAGGCGTTGTCTAAGAATCTGAGGCTAATTACTAGAAAAAAAAATGTTCAAATATAAGTCTAGCTAGCACTATGTCAACAGCCAAAAGTGGGTTCCAAATGAAAATCTAACTTTTGCTGTTCAAAAAATTTAGACTAATTTCCTCAAAATTGGTTAGAATATTTCATTTCCAGCGTTCTCAGGGGTAACAAAAAACTTCCCCCAAACCAAAACTAGAGAGAAGGAATAACCGAACATTTCTTCTTTTGACTAGTTCAAAACTCGTTGTCAACCATGCATAATTGTACGCTCGAAACACACTTATCACCCAATCAATGGAACTGCCATTAAAATCTGTGAGCCATTTCACGTGCAGAATTGTGACATGAATCCAGGATCATCAACAGTAGGTGGTGACAGCTTATAATATGTCAAGCTGATTTAAATCTGCATAGAGATTCCCTAAAGGTTCTGAGTGGTCCTGCAATGGTCAATCAGGGTTTTGAGGGTAGATGTGAATTATAAAGTGATATGCTCAATGGTCCTGCAATGGTCAACCACTTGGTAGCTTGTAATGTTAATCACAAAGCAATGTGATTAATGCACAGTTCTCTTTTAGCTACATGAGAGCTATGTTTCGATATGGTAAGAGGAAAGAGCAAAGGAGAGTAGGAACAAGGGTTTTAACAAAGAGACATACTGCAGGATTTCGAGTAGTTTTTTTGAGAAAATTG
Organism: Echinochloa crus-galli; assembly: GCA_900205405.1. Lineage (NCBI taxonomy): Eukaryota > Viridiplantae > Streptophyta > Magnoliopsida > Poales > Poaceae > Echinochloa > Echinochloa crus-galli. Next base: position 85,351 of record OAMR01001136.1, on the reverse strand, counting down.
TGCGCCTGTATAACAGTACAAAGAATGTAAAATTCCCACCAGATTCAGCCTAGCCAAATTAAAAAAAGAAAAAAAAAACTCGACCAGAGGGAGAGAAATCCCCCTGATTTTGTCTTAAAGAAGTCCGTACCAAGATTCGAACCCGGGCCGGCAACAGGGATTTCATCGACCGCCCGGAGTTCAACGATCTAACCGTTACACCGCAAGAATCTTTGGTAGCCTAGCCAAATTAGGCAGCACCCAGCTACCACCAAGCAGCTAGCAGCTTCTAGAACACTAGAACAGACACATGCCCAGCTGCTATCAGCAACATGGATGTTGGAGTTGATCAATGTTCAAGCCACATGTTGAGCAATAACAAAACAATGAGGCAGGGATTAAATATTTTGAGCCATCACGACAAAACAATGAGCCATCACGGATATTTTGACTTATGTAGCTTACTACGATCTAACCTACTCCGCGTATAAGTATATTTGTATGGTTCACGACAAACTGCAACCCCTTCAAAACAAAATAAACCATGGTAGTTGCGCTTATCAACATGGAGCTAGTGGAAAAACACATGAAAATCTGATAGAAAACATTTGGAGAAAGAACTGAACTAACCTTTCTGATAGCATGGCTGAACCTTCTTCAAATATCTCTTCAACAACACCAGTCCCAGCATGCTGCTTATTCAATTTCTGAGAAGGCTCCTTCACTTTCTTTCTGAAGATTAAAGACTTCAACTTGTTCATCTTTTTAGGAGGAGATGGAGGCCGTATTGTTTGACCAGGTGGGATTATGTCAACAACAATGCAAGTTGTATCATCCTTTAGCCCTCTTGTCCTGAGCGCCTCCTAAACGGTTGTTGCATACATGTGGTCAGTAAGAGCAACATGTCTGGTGATGCAATGATGTTTACTGGCAATCATAAAAAGCATCATGAAGGCTAAACAAGAATTTATAAACTATTCACCTTAACAATTTGCTTTGCAGCAAGCTCAGCAGGCAAACCTCTGCAAGACTTAGCAGCTGCCTCTGAGGACAATGCATCCCAAATGCCATCTGAAGCAATGATAAGTCTCCCCCCAGCATTTGACAGCTATCGGAAAGAACAATGAACCAAGTAAAAAACAATTAGCATACTGATAGATAGCATTTACATGGAGTGTGGAAAGCCTAAACATAAAAGGCAGGGAATCTCTGACACTTATTTATGAAAATAACAGAGTACCTTCACTTGCTTCACATAAGGAACAGGAACAATAAATTCGCCGACATCAATATCCCCAATGGATCTTGATAGGCACAGTCCTCCTGGCCAGCATCGTAGTGGACCAATCTTGTAACAGGGTAGGACAATTTGTTATGTTGTTTTCTAATCCTTCCAAATGTTAAGCTACTAGTATTAAACACATGGTACAATACATATAGCATAGAAAGCTAGCATGTAAAATCATATTCTTTTTTACAGAAGAAATGCAATAAACGAAAGCACACCTCAGCTCCACCAACAACACTAAGCCTTCCAACTTCACCTCCGCTTGCTGTAACACGCTCCCTCCTGCCATTATTTATATTTTGGTAAAGCAAGAATTAGCCATTTACTAATATATTTTTCCAGCCAGCAATTGTGAACAATGATATCCACAGTAGTACTTGATGAAAGAATATTAAAAAGTGGTACCGATTAGAGTATAACGGTAGCATCAACTCAAGACTAAATAAAAGCTTTCTACTTTTGAATATTAATTACTAATACAAGTTAACATAGTAATTAGTCACTTCAATTAATATTGGTGGCATTGTCCAATTAATTTGTGTGAAACGGAAACAGGACTTTCTATTAAGGCCAGTCTCAATGCATCATTTCACTACACGGTTACCTAGACCAGAAACTAGGTAACTGTGCCAAGGGCCAAAGGAGTGTCATGGTGATGAAACTCCTCTCACATCCCATGAAACTCTTGCTTCTCTCTCCTATGCCACATCAGCGTATTTAATGCCATGAAACCCCCCATGAAAATTGGCCTAAGAATCAGGGGAGGAGTAATTGCTGCATGAAGAGGTGTAAACATTCAAAGCAACTAGCATTTGAGTAAATACAGCTGTTTTAGTTAACCAACAAAAGCACACATGCATGCAATCCCAATTCCTAGGTAAGGAAGCCATGGAGAAGTATTTTACCAGCAAAATACCATATCAACACATAATTTGGAAAGCAACTAATACTCACTCCTCAACATTTTCTTCTAGTCTGTGATCCACAGTAAGCAAAGAAACAGTCCCACCCTGAGCATCTAAAATACAGCGAGAATCGCCAACAGAGGCAACAGTGATGGTCCATCCATCAATTATCACAAATGTAGCAGTTGTGCCAGACGTTTGGCCTGGTAAACATCCAAAACGGAGAAATTCATCAGCACTTATGATAGCTGATAGGGCAGCAGTAATTGCAAAACACTGATTGCAGAATCATGCCTTTGGTTTGGAACTCCTTGTCAGTCTTAACAAACCCAGCAACCAATGCTCGGGGCAACGCGTGCAACCACTCCTCCCTGGACAGCCCATGTGGCATCGCGCTGAGGACATGGTTGAGCAAATTGTCCCTTGTGTATATTGCGGCGGCGTTACCATTATGGCCATCAAGTACCTGAAAACAGAAAAACGTACTATTAGCGCTTGGCACAACTCCAGTCTATGCATGGCACTTGCAGCATCAAGCATCCCACTTTATAATCCACCCATGGAATAGTTCAGTGTGAAATTGCAAATTCTGAGGTCATATTCGCGTGCCCTAGGTCCTAAACTAGTAACAGACTAACAGGCCTAGTAAGATCTGCAGCAGAGTACAATTTTTCAGCGACCACCTAGTAGATATGCAAGCGAACTCCAAGCTACCAATTCAGCACAGTTGCTGGAGGCAGCGAATCGAAGCTCAATAGCTCGGTATTCAGCTACTCGGACTACTCCCGAGTACCGATGCACAATAGTGCCGTGATACTGCTGCAATTAAACCCACTAAATGACTAAGATTAGACAGATGGATGCCCAAGAAGGTGCGAGGCAGGGGAAGGCTCGCAGAGGCGTCAGGCCGGATGAGTCCGTCTCGAATCGGCAAAGCCGCAAAGGGACCCCGGCGAGCTCTATCAGCGCTTAAGACAGGTGCAGGTTAGGAGGACCACAGCATCGGGCGTTTCTGCTTGCCGGCGAGTTAGGGACGCTGTAGCCATTGCAGCGGCGACGAAGGAGCTCGCGTTGCCGGGAGTCGAACGGAGACGCGGGCGGCGCGGTGGACGGCGGAAGTCCTTTATAGCCCTCCATCGCGTAGTGCCTCTCTGCAGTGCTGAGCCCTGGCGAGGCGACGAGGCGCGGGCCGAGGGAAGCCGCCGACGCGGTGGGAGGGCGGTGCGGCGGGTGGAGGATGAGGTCCTCGCTCGAGCGCGTTCGCGAGAAATCAGGAGGGTCGGGTTCATGGACTAACGGGTGCGAGACCCGCGGAGACCCGGATCAAACGGTGCACCTGAGTAGTCGCCGGATCCTACGGTTGTCAAATTAGCGGGCGACGTGGATATGGTGCCCGCTTGCGGAATGACCCGCGATTCGTGTTTTAGAGATTTGCTCGGCTTATGTTTCAAAAAAAAAAGAATTTGCTTGGCTGGATTCCAAAAGCTTGCTATAATTTTTGCTACCGAGTGCCAGGTGTGTCATGTATACTTATATATACGGCATACAAATTTCTGATACAAAGAAAATCCAATAGACAGCCTTTAAAACCACTCAGATTCCTATTGAGTTGACTAAACAAAATATTGATATGATAGTAGAGTTAAGATATTTCTTATATAAGAAACCAGCTTGACGCGAGAAGCAGGGGCGGATATGGGCCTAGGGCCACTAGGGCCGTGGCTCTAGGCGTGGCCCAAAAAAATCCTTTAAAGTGCCTTTAATTTTTCTTAACCCAACCATGTTTTATGTAAATTGACCCTACTCCTCAGCCCATCAGCCAACGGCCCAGCGACATCTCTCCGGTCCAGCACATTCCCCGCGGCCCAACGCCATCTCGCCCAAATTCCCTCGCGGCCTCTCCCTACCGTGTCACCGCGCCCGCCCCCGACTCCCGACTCCCGAGCGCCGGCGCCCGCCTAACCCTAGCGGCTAGCGCCGCCGCACCTGCGCCCCACGCCCCGACCTGCTGCTGCTGGCCTGCTGCGGGCTCGGGCCTTCGGTGTTGCCCTGCGCTGCGCGGCCTGCGCCGCCGGCCGGCCTGCCCGTCGCACCGAGCCGCTCGCCAGAGCCCTGCTGGCCTGGGCGCTGTTTCGTGCTTGTCCACTATTATTTAGTATTTGTTTAAATTTACCAGATTGTGTTTTGTTCTCTTATCAGTTTTCGGGGCAAACAGTTTCTAGTGTCTGAAACTGAAGACAGTGCAGACTGTTTTCATCCTGAAATTTTGATATGTGCTCCTGTTTTCAGTATGATGAGCGATTTCCAGTAAGAAACAAAGGCCCCGGCTCTCCCTCGTCTGCACCCTTATGATCATTGCGGATATCAAGACATCTCTACAACATATGGATGGAAAGTAATGAGACGGGTGAACCCGAGCCTGGAACAAGAGCTGCTGGAGTCTCTTGTCGAAGCTGATAAAGTGAGTTCTCTGTAACGACCATCTCATTCGTTCAGAGTTTCAGTCTGTTCAGTTTTCAGAGTTTCAGTCTCATTCATATTCGCTTTCAAGCAGTAGCAAGTAGCATAGCATCAAAACATTAATACCAGACCATATGCTCCAAAAAACTGTTGTCTTATAGCAATATAAAGTACATTTTCAAGCCGTTCAAATTTGGATGCTTCTCATAGCACAACAGTCTATAATATAAATTATTCTTTACTACGAAAAAATGTATCCAATTGAGATATACTCGAAATCATGGTATGCAATTTTTTATAAATTTCATTGTATGCTTCAATTTTGAATTGATATATACTCGAAATCATGGTTTTAGTTGCCTTTGTGCGCTATTGTACCATATTACCGTTATATTGTCATGTGGGAGGGTTTTGGTATGGTCTAGTCGCTTTGGCAAGTGGCCCTAGGCGTCAAAATGGTTTCTGTCCGCCACTGGCGAGAAGGAAAGGACCGACAGTGGCGGACCACAATGCAGACGAATCTGCGATAATATTTTGAAGTCTGTTTGTCAGCTCTAATGCAAGTAATACAAATGATTAAGAGTTTACTTTGTGCCTTTCCTCAAAAAAAGAGTTTACTTGTGCCTATTAGATAGTGCAGCAAGAGTATCGATGGCAGAAGTCAGCAGTTGATGTTAATTAGGTCATGTTCCGCCATTGAGGGAGGAGTGATAAGAAGAGAAAAAAACAGAGAAGAGCAAGGACTGGATGAGAATTTATTTTAAAGAAACCTTCTACATAAATAGCAACTATTAGGAAACATGCCCATGTGTTGCAACATGACAACAAATCTTATATACATAGGTTTTTTTTTGAATAAACTATTACAATTATTGTATTGGTACAGTAATACACTAAGACCATGTCTAAAATTACATAATGCAAAAGAACTTGTGAACTTTTGAAATAGCACAGGTTCCTCAATTATCATGATTGTAAGAACCCAAAATTTCCATAGCGTTTGTTGAATGCTAAAAACTGGAATTTAAAATTTTTTGGTGAATTATTGTGCATGCAAACCAACGTATAAGATTGCCTTCTATTTGCTCCCTTTGCTCTTAGGTAAATTTAAATTAATTAAAAATAATTTGAAGTGCTAAGGATCAAATAGTGGTGATTTGGAGTTATTTTGGTTTTGTTGGATTTTTGTTTGGTTTGAATTCAAATTCTAGATTTGAATTCAAACACTAATTCTAACTAAACTAATTCAAACCTTAACTAACCCTCTTGGGTCGAATCTACCAACCAAAGTCCGGAAAACCTCCCCGAGCTTCTTTTTCCGAGCAGCGACCCAAACCAGCCCAGCCGGCCTTTCGGCCCAACATCCGGCCCAGCATTCTCCCCGCGCGCCCCCTTCCTCTTTCTATCGCCGACAGGCGGGTCCCACCTGTCAGCTTTCTCTTCCTCCCCCTTCTCTTCCCCGAGCGCGGCGCTCTGCTCTCTGCCGCCGCGCCGTGACCTCGAGCCGGTCCCATCACTCCTCCTCGCGGCCCGTCGCGATGGCGACACGTGTCCGCGGAAGCCAAGCTCCTTCATCTCGTCGTCCGTGCCTACAAACCCTAGCGCCGATCGCCTATAAAACCTCTGCCAGGGAGCCTTTGCCCCTTTGAACCGCCGCTGCCCCTTGGGGTTTCCGATCCAGGGTTCCGAGGGGTGAGGAGAGGGAGGAGGAGTTGGGGTTGGAGGGGAGGAGGAGAGGAGGACGGGAGAAGCAGAGGCGCTGCTTCCCCACGACGAAGCCAAGGACCGCGGCCGCTGCCGCCGCGGAGGACGCCGGAGGAGCGCCGAGTAGGAGCCGTTCGAGGGAGCACGAGCATCGCCACGATGCCGCACGCCTTCCTCGAGCTGCTGAGTACGATGACTAGCCCTTAGGTGAGCCACCGCCGCCGCTCCCCTCCTCTTGCTCTATTCCGGTCAAGTGGCGCCGTTCCTCGTGCTCGTCGTTGCCAAGCTATCTCTGGGACCCAGCCTTCGTGTTGTAGCCGTCTTTGTGTAGGACCTCGTCGTGCCGCTTACCTCTTTGCAGACCGCCGACGACCATACCTCGCAGCCAAGGCTGCAGCGGCCCGGAACGCCGGCCACCGCGCGCACGCCGAGGCTGTGCAGCGGCCGTGGGCGACCACGTGCCCGCGCACGCGCACCCAGCCGCGTCCTAGCAGCCACTGGAGGCCGCGCGCTCGTAAGGCAGATCTCCTTGGCCACGTGTGCCGCTGTGCCATCGCTCAGAACCGCCGGTCGAGCCGCCGCCGTGGCGCCGTAGCCGCGCCGCCGCTGCTCGCGTCGGGGAGCCGTTTTACCGGCCAAGCTCCCCACTTCTTCTTGCCATTCGTGTTCGCGGAACCCAAGCGGAGCCTTAGGCGTCGACCCCGAGCCCCGCCAGCCACTTTTTCCGTCGATCGTCGTGGAAGCCGTCGCCGCCGGCTGCGCGCTGGAGCGCACCGCACGCGTCCGCGTTGCGCCGTGGCCGAGCCATACCAGCGACCACACCAGCACGCCGCACAGCCAACCACAGAAGATCCTGAGTCGGGCGCAGTTTGATCCCGTGATCCCGGCGCACCGTAGACCTATCTCTCGGTCTACGCTGGACTCTATCCGCAGCGCCGTTGCCGTCTGTCTCGCGTTCGTGGGCCGAAGGCCCAGCCTTTTTGGGCCGGCTCAATACTTTCGGCTCGTTTCCGGCCCAGCCATTTCTTTTTCTTTTTAACTGCGCTCACGCGAGGGCCCCACCTATCATTGACTGAGTAGAGACTGACCTGTGGGCCCCACTGACTGTTGACCCCGCTGACCGTTGGCTCGGTCAACGTTGACCGAGTCAACGCTGACGTCATCCAGGCCCACGATGATGCCAGCAAGGCTGACCCCACTGATGACGTCAGCGTGACGTCATGCTGATGTCAGCAGGCTGATTATTTATCTATTTTTCTTTTTCAGAAATTATTTAATATTTTCATAAAATGATTTAAACTTCAAAAATTAATAATAAATCAACCATAGCTTAGAAAAATATGAAACCAGATTCTATATTCTTCTAAAATTATGATCTACACGTTAGTGTAGAGTTTGGTGTTCTTTGGGTCTTCCTTCCTTGCTGTTTTGGTGTTTCTTTGCTAGTAGCCGCGTCTTATTTCTTTTTCGCGACTCTAGGAGCCCCGGAGTGCCAGGAGGAGCTGAAAGGACCTTGATGTCACCTAGAGGGGAGGGTGAATAGGTGAATCTGCAATTAACAAAACTTTTTCCACTGTGAATAGGTGTCAGACCGGTTTGTGGCAGAAACACACAATTGTGCAATTATCCCCTCTACGAGTTCTAGCACAAACCAAACTTGTTGTGTAGCTCTTGTAGATGATTTCTATCAGGTTCACAAAGTCCCTGCACACAAGTAGAGCACAACCAAGTAGATCGAAGCGGAAGCAAATATAAATGCTAGAATTGAACTTGTGAGGCAAACCAATAGAGAGACACGATGACTTGTTTCCCGAAGTTCGGATTCACCAATGCCACAAAGGCCGTCACAAAGACAAGGTGAATCCTACTCTCCGTTGAGGGCCTACGAAAGGCGGGCTTATCCACTCCAAGCCACTTTCCTCGGTTCCACTAGCTTGTGGCCCTTTTCCACGAAGGAGGCAAGGCCAGCCTATACAAACAATCCGCGGCTTTCCACAAACACGGTAGCTCACCGGCGACGCCTAGGCGTCTAGGAGGCTTCACCTCCAAGAGTAACAAATGCTTCAATGGTTGCTAGACTTCACCGCAAGTGCTCAAGCTATGGATTCACTCTTTGCTGTTGCAATTAGCTCTAGCAAGCTTTCTCTAGCTCACTCACAAGATCTCTCTCAAACCCAAATCCAAAGATATGAACAAATCAATCAACTCTCACAAAGAGAGGTTTGGGGAGAGCTTACTGGTGCTTGGAAAGGCTTTAGGCGTGCAAGGAAGGCAAGGGAACCAGTAGCCCTCAAAGGAGAGGGCCAAGGGGTATAAATACCCCCAACATCCCAAACTAGCCGTTATAGCCGTTGGAAACCGGTCAAACCGGTTTTCAAAGGAAACTAGCTGTTGTGGCTGTCAGAGGCCAAACCGGTCAGACCGGTTTCCCAAACCGACCGGTTTGGGTCCTGACAGCACACAGTCCCAAACACTACACTCTCAAGGCTATCTCACAAGGGTTGATCTATTGAGCACTTTTTGGTGTTGTCAATCAACTAATGTTGCATCCCTCTTGATAGTACGACATTCCTATACTCAAGAAAATAAATAGCAAATAAATCTTCCTCTTGAGCTCCGATGACTTGATTGTTGCCGTACTCGATCATTCTCACTTTGAGGGCTTCAACATTCTTTTCTTGCTTGAGCAAATCCAACTTGAGCTAGGCTTAGAATTTCCAAGGGTATGGACCAATTCATAAGCCTTTCCAATATATGATCTAAAAGAATTAGATGCATTGCATAGCTTCACCCTTAAGGCTTGATTAGTGCATAGAAACTTAAACTATGATGCTAGTCTTCACCCTAGCAAAGTCCCTCGGCTACAAACCAACTTGCCCTTCTCTTTGCTTGGTACCTAGACACTGCCATCTAGTTCAATTCCTTTCACTGTATCTAGCCTCATTGAGATCCACTTTGTATTGCATCATCATGAATACCACCTTTAAGTCCATGTCTTCAATTAGCTTGAAATATCTTCAATATTGTCTTTGGTATATAACTTGTTCATGAGCTTATATATACTTGAGACCATATGTGTACCATAGTGATCATGTCTCAATTTGATTGTAAATCTTTGCCATGGAACAAGTCTAGAGAAATCCTAATTTCCAAAATAGTTTGACAAGTATCTTATTAATGAGACAAACCAATATGCAAAAACCATGTCTCATTTATCATTTCCAATCACTTATCATTGTATCACTTTGTTGCATGGGATTACCATCACTTGTTTGCTATTATGTTATTTGTACCAACAATGAGCTCTCATTCTTCAACAAATATGTTTCATGAATATCCATAAGAATAAAACCCTGCTCATATTCTTAAACAAACAAGTTAAATTACAAATCATGTTGTCATCCAAAATCACCAAAACATTTAAGTGCCTAGATGCACTTTCAGGAGCCGGACTACCCCGACAACTGCTTTGAGGAGGAGGAGGAAGCTTACCCAGGTTCACGCCCGACCATCCTCTGAAATACCTATTAGACATGCAACTAGTATGCTAGCGCTTTACTTTATATGTATGATGATATGCCTGCCATTTATCTACCCTGTTTCCTTGGTACCTATTATCCGCTTTTATGATTATGCTATGCTTGCATGTGTTGGGATGGTTATGATCTGATCCTCTAGGCGTGAGTTGTGGGTGGTATGGGAGGTGTAGTGCAGCTAGGCGGTGTAATCGAGTAATAACAACTCGATCTCTTGATCGAGGTGCTTGGGACTGCACTCGGGCAGTCCCTACGGAGTACCTGTTGCGGGTACATGGTTACTTGGATACTTGGTTTCTTTTGAGGAGTTTGGGCGGCCATACCTGTAATGGGTGCCGATTGCGGACCGTTGCGGTGGATCGCTTATGACGTTGATACTCGCTTTACCGACAATTAAGGACCGAGTCGAGTTCGACCTTTGGTCGTGGGAATTACCGTGCTCACCATCTACACAGTATGGGGAGGATGCTAGCAAGCCTACTCTAGTGCGGCGCCGAGACTGTAGGAGATTCAAGCTTGATATGTGTAAGGGGGACTCGTTGCGGCGTACTCTCCCTGATTTACCACTGGCCCCGATTGGCCCCGGTGGGAAGGTTTCACACCCCTGCGGCAAATGTTAGTTCAGATGTTTCCCGAGCCCAGGGAGACAGGATTGGCGCCGTTACTGCTTAGGGTCTTTGTTGTGGGCTGTGTCTCAGGTTGGTTGCTGACTAGCCTTGCAGCCAGGATGGATTCTAGGAGTGCCACCTCTGCAGAGTGTAAACTATACGTATAGCCGTGTCCACGGTTACGGACGACCCGCTTCTGATATAGTTCCGACTAGCATAGGAATCTGCTTCCTTACCTCATCCTTGGTTTGGGTTATGAGAGGTTGGTCCAGCATTGTTGATGAGACAAGGTGGGAAGGGAGCTCACCGAGTCGACTAGTGAGTGAAAGGTGTTGGTGGATATTATTTGCGGGAATCTGTTGCGACAGGACGAGCCCGATGTGGATGTGAGGCTGATGGTTGGTTTTGGGGAGTGTGTTCACTCTTGTGAGGAAAGGAGTTGGTGTTGAGTTGAACTTGGTTTAATGATGCTGCGCATAAGAAAAACCCCATCTTAAATCCCTTGACCATTTTACTACTAGTTTAGGCCACTTTAAAGCAATGCTTCATATTATGGTTGGTGACGTGAACCTGTCCCATTTCCTTGGGGACAGACTTTGGGTACACAGGAGAAGACCCCGACCACGAGTTCAACCAGGATGGATGGTACGACTGAAGGTTACGCGTGCGCTCAAGGTTGCCTGTGGAGCGTGGACCCAGATGATTTAGCTACCGTTTCATAGTTGTTTTCCCATTGTCGATTTAGCCCAGAGGGCTTGTATCATACCGCTATGTTTTATATATGTCATGTAGTGGATCTTTTATCGTTGTATGGATGTGATATTTAACTGAGATGAGTTCTGTACGAGATAGCTGCTATTCCCGGGACTATCTCAAGGGTACAGGGAGTCGGATTCTCGTCGTTGGGAATCTGGTTCGTTTCAATGATAGATCATAACTTCACGTTATCAATCCAACAATGTTTGTTTTTACAACTATAGAAGCACATGCCTAGGTAAGGCACTCACTGATAATATATACAACAAAGTAAGCGAAAAGAGGTAGTTAAAATTGTGGTTAGCTCGAAGAAGTCTCCACTCATCACTTGTACATATAGATGGAAAGCAAGACAACAACTGAGCAGCAGTGCCTCATCTCAATCTTGAAAAAACATGGAGACATTTTGAAACCAGACAATCTCCATCTTGATGTAAAGAGTCACTTTAATCAAACAAAATGCATAGCTGAAAGATAAGGATAAGCCACTGCTGTAAAATTTGGTTTGAAATCGATCAATTTTCTTCACCACACGTCATGCACATTGAAATTATAGTATTAATATCATGATTACTAACTAGCACCAAGAAATTAATGGAACACTATATTACTTCTTCTAGTATTTTCAGCAAATAATCAGACCATGTTCAGCTGGAAATTGATTTGGTATGTATATTTTCGTTATGAAAGGGATAACCAGACCATGTTAGCAACATAAGGGGATGCATAAGTTTAGCTCTCGTGTCTGAGCCCTTCCCTAGGCTTTATTAGGGCAATTACATTGGTGTCGTTTAATAGACGGTCTCATGCAGTGACACGTAATCTTAAGACAACTTATTATCAAACAACATATATAATAGGTTGTTGTTTTAGTTGTCTCATAGTAATACAAAATCCCTTAATTTGTGGGGAAATAAAGAAATACTATTGGTTGCATGGAAAAAAATTCATACAATGGTGGAGGGGTTGTCTCACAATCCTAAAACTTAGCTCATGAGGCAGTTGTTTCGTGATGCAATGACCTCTTTCTCTCAGCTAGCTCTCTCTCTCCCCTCCACATCAGCCAAAAATCCTACGTGGCACTGCATGAGACGACTTATAAAATGATTTCTGACCTCCAACCGAGTATAAAATGAACATAATGGAATAATGCACAATAGCTATAGGGCTTATCACTAAATATTTCCACAAGTATTGGTGATTGACCATTGTTCAGGTACAAAATGGAGAAACATGTGCTACAGGGGTCGGAAATTACCGAATCGGCTGAATGACACAATTCGGCCGAGTATCCCCCTTAGTCGTACCTAATGCAGAGCACGATCGGGAGGCCGTCCACATCACCGACAAACAAGCAGTGACCAAGAATGACAAGTGGACCACCACCACATCATCTCTGGGCCCAAAATTACACGAAGCTCATCAAGATGAAGCAACCCAGAAGGTCCAGGAGGGAGAGGGGGTGCAGGGGAGCACTACTGGGCCAAAAGCCCAGTGTGGCCGAGTCCATCAATTCGGTCGAATCCACCAAATCGGTCGAACCACCCCCAAGTGCTGCACCGACCCTGAGCCACCTCAGCACCAAGACGGTGCCACTTGGCAGTTCGGTCGAACTGCTCGGTTCGGCTGAACCGACAAGTTCGACCAAATCAGCCGGCACCGCCTTGAGCAGCCTTGGTCGTTACTCCTCTTCAACCGTCCTTGCTCAGCTATAAATAGAGCCCTCCTTCACCTGCATCAACACACAACACAAGAGAGTAGGCGTTGCAAAGTTCCGCCACTTGTATCAATAGAAATAGGGAGAGAGGAGAGGTGAGCGTCTCGAAGAGGAGCCGGAGTGTCGGCCCCTCTTCCCGCTGTACCTCTACGGATGCGGCTCTGCTTCGAGTAATGTCTAGGTCATGTCTGGTAACTCTTGTATCCCTCTCTGATTAATTGAGCATTCAATTCTTACATTTATATACTTGTCTCGTTCTTCATTCAATGCTTAGTTGATTGGTATAACTGTATACTGGTTGCTTAGCTTGGGTGCTTATCTTTCTGCAGTAGATAAGTATTAGTCGACTAGTGTAGGCGCGGTGCCTAGAGTTAAGACTAACTTAGTTTGCCTCCGTTGCAAAGGAGGTGGTAGCCGTGAGGTGGTGACAGCCCTTTCAGTCTTTGTAGTCCATCACGTTAGTCCCAGCCTGTCGGATCCCCCAGCGTGGAGTTGGTGACACCCCTTCTCGTCCCTTTCTGTGTATCATAGGTTCCGCTGTCCCGAAGCAATTATCTATCTGTATCCTCCGAACTGCTCGATCAATCAGTAGAGTGCTCTTATCAGACTCGTACCCTCTCTACCCTCCTATTGCTCCTCTTCTCTTTTTGTTGTTGTCATTCCACTCCATCCATTCTATTCACTCCATTCCATCTATCTAGGACAACTTAGTTCAGAATTAGTTCACTTCTCGTTCCTCGTGGAAATCGATACCTTGGAATACTCCCGGGTGAAAGCTACATCGGTATTCATCCGCTTGTGGATTTATCTGTAAGCCGTAAGGAGTGCGAACAGTGGTCACTTGACACCTAAAGAGGGCAAGTTGAAGTTGATGGGATGATGCGCAGATTTTGTCCTTCAACTTGCGGACAAATTCTGTATCATTTTGGGAAAGACCACCCCATGTGTTAAATATGGATGGAAAGCTCTTGAAGTCTAGTTTCCAATGCAACTAACGGATCATGATTTGGAGCTTTGTAGCAAGCGCTATGGTGAATTTAGTGAAGACTATTCTGAGTGTTCAGTTCGGACCGGTCCGAACTGGTTCCCTCCTGGTCCGAACTGTTTCCTTCTGGTCCGAACTGATTGGTTCGGATTTTGTTCCTGAAACTTGTTATTTCGCATTGGGTCTTTGTGGAAGGCCCAACCCAACTATGAGGGATGTTCCTAGTATAAATAACACTTGTATGCCTGGTGGAAACCCTAACCACGAATTGAACTAAGAAAATAGAGAAGCCAAGTGCTCTTGTCCTTAGAGTTGTGCCATTGTTGCCCCCTCAAGGATTGGGAGTTTTTCTCTACCATTTGTTCTTTGTGTTTCCTTGTGATTTACAAGAACGTCGCCTCTACCTTTGCGTGGTTCAGGTAAGGCATCGACCAAATCATGTGGTTGGACGAAATCATTTGTCACAGGTGGCTGTTCGAGCAGCTGTTGGTGCCATCGGTTCGTCAGGTTGCATGCGTCAAGTTATCCCCCACGATCCTACACAAGAAGATCAGGCAAGCCCCCGCATCATCTTGGTATTCAGATTTACGGTTTCCTCGGTAGGATCTTTATCCCCTATGAAGGGACCTTGATGTCGCCTAGAGGGGGGTGAATAGGCGGTTTCTGAAAAATAAAACTTAGCAGCGGATTAGATCGCCGGATATTCCGACCCTTTGTCGGATATTCCGACAGTGACAGTAAAGAATGAGCACGTGATGCAAAGATTTAGAGCAACATAGCTAATTCCCTTTGAATAGAAAGGTGGGAAATTGTCCAAGGATTCTTTTCCACCTAAGAGTTGCACCACAAACTTCACACACGAGTAGATCGGAGCAAATCTATGAAAGTCAACTATGAACTACCAAGAACATATGAACTCGAAGATGAACACGAAGACGAACAAGCACAAGGGAGACAAGTGATTTGTTTACCGAAGTTCACTTCCCAAAAGAAGCTAGTCTCCGTTGAGGTGCCTCCAAAGAGACCGAGTTGAGCCACAACTCTACCCTCCCCCTAGGGCCCAAAAGTCAAGCTAGGGTTACTTACTATGATATCCCTTTGTTTCCCCGAGGGGATGGCTTTACAAACTTTCCGGGGCAAGCTCACACGAGTTGAGTGCTCGCCGGAGACGCCTAGCCGTCTAGGAGCAAAAGCTCCAAGAGTAACAAACACGAGTTGATGGCCGAGGATGCTCCAAATGCTCAAGAGATGAACTTCAAGCTCTCACACACTCAAATCCGTGGACTCACTCAAATCCCTTCTCAAATCTTGCAAGGATTGGCTCTAGGGAGTTGAGGGAGTGAAAGGGAGGCTCAAAGGTGTGTTTCTTATGTGTGGAGTCGGCAGGCTTGAGAAGAGGGGGCGAAGGGGTATATAAACCCGAGCCCCCAAAACTAGCCGTTGTCCACTCTGCGAGATCTGACCTGGATACTCCGACCCCGGGCCGGAGTACCTTGCTCCAGAAATGAACGTGTGTAATTCTGTACCAGACCTCTCCGGGACGACCCTGGATACTCCGAGAAACCCCAAACCCGAAGGGGTACCCGGAACAAAATTGTTCTGGCCCTGTCCCGGATATTCTTGCTCCAGAAAAACAACAAGAATATAGTGTGCCCGTGAGTGCACTTGTGTCTCTCATAGGTACTTAGTTGGATCTCTTTGAGCATTAAACCATGGACCCGGTTATCATGCCGGGTGCCACGGAGGCGAGCCGCATGAGGAGGCCCTCACCGGTCGCTTCGAACTCCAGGCTCCCGAACGTGATCCGGTACCCGCGCGGAAGCGGGCCAGGAGGCCCCGCGGCGAGCTGCGTCGGCATGGCGCAAGTGCGGTTTGCCGGTGAGAGAACTTGCTCGGGAAAGCGGTCGATCACAGCGCTCCCCCTACCTGGCGCGCCACTGTCGGTGCTGAGATTGGCCGACCAACCTCAACGCCTAACAGAATGCGCTGTGTCCCTGTCTCTCACCGGTTGATGCAAGAGCTAGCACAATGACTCAAGGGATTTATCCTGGTTCCTGCCACGGGGCCGTACGTCCAGCAAGGCGTGCTCTTGGGCACTATACTATCTTGCACCGGGGTGCTTGCAGTGGGGGGCTACAAGCTCGGCGGGAGAGGAGGCGAGTCCTCCAAGTCCCTGAGTGAGTGGGTGATTGAGGCAGAATGTCAATGTCGCGATGGGCGTGTGTGTGTGTTCTATTGTGAATGTGGTCCTTTTCGTTCGGTGTCCGTCTACCCGCCTCCTTTTGGCCGGCGCCTTCTCCCCCCTTTTATAGTCCAAGGAAGGAGGAAAGCGGCCCTGAGGGGGTACAAGTACAAGCACAGCACACGCTACAGGGGGCGTACTTGGAGAGCGTGGCGCCGGGCGTGTTGTCGTCCTTGGCTCTGGGCGGAAATTCATGGCGAGCCCCGGCTTCTTCGAATGTCGTGGCAGTCCTTGGTCTTGTCCTGGCACGGCTTCGAGGGGTAGAAGGCCCTCCGGCTAGGCTTTGGTCGTCGCCCGTACACCGGGTCGAGGGCCTCCCACGTTCGCCCAGTCATGGAAGGACGGGAGTTGGCAGCACAGTGACGGAATGATGACCTCCGCTGGTCACAGTGCACGGCGTGCTCGCCCCGTCGGGGGAATGGCAGAGAGTTGGCGGAAGTGACCCGGCGGACGTCGTTGCAGGGCCGCGCTGGGCTGGAGTCAGCGCTTCCCTATTGGCTCGTACTCCCGCTCGAGGGCCTCCCCTGCCCGTTCGAGGGCTGGGCCGTACGGGGGAGGACGAGAGTAGGCGTAACAGTGGTGGTGAATGACAGCTGTACGTCCGCACAGGGCTCGCCACGCCCGCCGGGCGATTAAGACGGGCGGTCCTGTGGCCGGAGTCAGCGGGGATGACAGGGCGTGGCGGACCTGACCGGGGTTCGCCCTTGGTCGCCATCTGTAAGACGTTCGGGGGTGTCCGCCTACCCACTTGAGGGCTTCCCAGTGGGGGAAGGACGGGAGCAGGTAGCACAGTGTAGCGGAGTGACCCGTGCATGCCCGCCTGGTGGCGATGCGTCAGCACGGGACGGGGGCAGGTGGTACAGTGGACCTTACCGTGTCAGCGACGTGGAGCAGGGCGAAGTCCCATCCCCGTCTTTTGACTTGGGTGCTCGGTAGGTCGCGGCATTAAATGCGGTTGCCGGGCGAAGTTATCCACTTGCTCGAGGAGGCGCGCGGACCTCGAGCGAGGCGGAAGCGGGGTCACACCCGCTCGAGGGGGTCGAAGGACCTCGAGCGAGGCGGAGATGCGGCCATGCCTGCCCGAGGGGGTCGAGGGCCCTCGAGCGGGGCGGAGATGGCGTTCGCTCTTTGGGCCTTGGGGCGAATCAAGCCGGGATGGTCGTTTGGGCCGCGGCGAGCGGCACCGGGCCGCGTTGCCCAGGTTTTGTTTGGGCCGTTGTTTACCCTAACCTCTTTGGTTTGGCGTTTTTTGAGGGTGTTTACCCCGATGGTTAGGGGACCCCTTGGGACGTCCCCGACACCAAGCAACTTACCACTCCAAATTCCTTTGATTCTCATTGCTCTTGGTCACTCATCTCATTTTATCAACATGCACTTATGCATTCTATTTCCTCATCGTAATCTTTCTTTCACTATCTTTCTATATTGATGTTGTGACCAAATAAGCTTCCATATGAACTTCTTCTTGGACAATAAATAAATCCCTTGATCACCATTCTTCACAATGTCATAATCTGATCATCATGCAATTGCCATCATGCAATTTTCACCTTCCTTCGATTATATGAGCGAACAACCAATGAGGCCATATAATTCATTTGCCTCTTTGTCTCTTTTCACCATTCTTTACAATGCCATAATCTTGATCATCATGCAATTGTCATCATGCAATTTTCACCTTTCTTTGATTATATGAGCAAACAACCAATGAGGCCATATAATTCATTTGCCTCTTGTCTCTTTTCTATATTTTATTACCATCTCTCCCTGTCATTTTTTGACTTTTTCATGCTTCATATAATATGAGCTTGACTTTGTTATTTGCAATAAAATCCTTGTCAAAACTTAACAAGCTCATTAGTCCTTTAATTGTTTGTGTCATTCAATCACCAAAACCCACAAGGGGCTAGATGTACTTTCAATCTCCCCCTTTTTGGTGATTGATGACAACACAATTAAAGCTTACAAATGATTGGTAAAAATAAGATTTTGAAACTTAAGATATATTGAGTTCCCCTTAAATATGTGCCTTGAATGAATTACAAATTTTGGCCTCATATGCCAAATGCACGTATTTAAGGTCAAGTGTCGGAACTCCCATATATCTTAGCATCCGTGGGGTGCAAAGTGTCAACATAATATCCATGATGCGCATGACATTTGATATCACCCAAAGAACTAGAGATCAACAATACACCATTCAAGGCATGAATATCACACACTATCATGAGTGGTCCTTAACAACGATATGAACTAGAAATCTATCCTTGCACACATCACACAAATGAGAAATCTTATATGCCTCCCCTTACCCCCATTAAAACAACAAGTCACAAACATATCTTTCACTTATACTCTCCACCAAAATCTCTCCCCCTTTGGCATCAATCTCCAAAAAGGTCTCTCTCCATCAAAGGAAGAAATTTAAGGCAGAGAAGTGAAGGCAAGAGTGGGGTAATGGTTCATCACATAGGATTTCTCCCCATTCATTTTACCAAACAAAGTATGTAATTCCTCAAGTCAAGATTTTGATAACATAGAATATTTAGCTCATACCTCGTTGAGATGTTATTTTCAACACGAGACAAATCCATGTCATCACTACTACAAGAGGTATCAACCAAATATCTATATAATTATCTAATCTCCACCAAAAGACAAACTTGTGGTGTGACTCAAGGTTTTACACACACATGCACGCACTAGCATACTAGAGCCTAGATGTGCAAAGATAATACAAGAGTTTCATGGAGAGATATACCTTTGCACTAAACCTCACAATATTCATCAAGCTCAAGATGTGCATTAGTTAGAATTGTTGTCTTGATGGGATTGGCATACTTTATGTCAAACTTATTGAACATGTCCTTGGTATACGAATTGGAAAGACCATGAAAGGACCTTGATGTACTTGGTTTGACACATATGATCATCTATATCTTGAGTTGCTAGATTTTTGAATCCAATAGAAAACATCAACTCAAGAGATACCAATTGGAATGACCAAGATATCCATTGAAAGAACCATTGCTTGTCTTGGTTTCACACATATGGTCATGAATGTCCCATCCTCTATGAATTTGTGGAAGCCCATTTTAACCTTGATCTTGGGTCTTTTGAGATTTGATTTCATCAATGGCCAATTTATTCATCAAGATCTCCCAAGGCTTGTGCTTGATTAATTTGAATTCCAATTGCTATTCCTTGTTGTCATCACCTTGATGCACTCACAAAGACAAGAAATGGCATCAATTTGCACAAGCTCTAGTTTCACATTTAGTGACCCTTGAATGTGGAAGCCAAGTGAGTCACTAAATGGTGAAACCTCATAATATAGAATAAATCCCCCATTTTTTATAGTGCATACATATGTATGTAGATGGCCGGCATACATGCACTTCTTGGTCAAACAAGGGAATTTAAGCTATATTATTGAGAGTAGCTACACAATAATTAAGATTGCAATCCAATTGAAACCGAGGGATACTTTTACCAATTTGGATTGAATTGAGGTAGCATACTCTTGAGAAACCCATTCTCACTAGGAGACTACAAGCACTATCATTTCAAGAAAATGTTAGTATCAAAGACACAAGACATAGGATATACTCCCCCTTAATATATGCAACAAGTACTTGAATTACTTTCAACATGCATTAGTACAATTAAGAACTTTGGAGGAGTTTACCCTATATCTTGGTAAAGGCACAATAAATTGAAATGCGTGAAAATTATGCCAAGAATACTCACAAACAAACTATGTTTCATTTTCTCCCAAGTGAAGCCATGATGGATCAAGTAACAAGCATAGCTTTCAATTCACTTGATATTTCCATCCTCATTGTTTGATTGGGATGAACAAATCAAATCTCCCCTTGATCTACTATTATCTCCCTTTTTTAACTCATTGTTCCGTAAAATCAAGTGAGATTGTTCTTATTTCAAGTTTACTTCATTTGGTCCAAAACATGATTTCAATTGAGATGATACCAATTGGACAAGAATCAAGCTTTGAACCATGAATCGATGTTATAACTTGAACCTAATCTTGAAATAACCTTCATGCATCACTTCAAAAAGAGAGAGAGCAATTAAAACCACAAGGGATAGTTTCATAAATAATGATCCTTTGGAAATGGAAGGCAATTGGATCACTTACTCATGAAACATCATAACATAGACTAAATTCTCCCAAAGATAGCACACACACATATATGGTGGAAACGAAATTATGTGCACTTTTTGACATTTAAGTCGCAAGGGGAATTTAAGCTATGTCATGAAAGATAACTAGATAAACATGAGGCATCAAACTACTTGAAATAGAGGGAGAATGACATACCTTCGAGGATGTTTTAATCTTTCCATGAGACTAAATGCACATTCCACTTGAAAACGAGTTAGTCTTGAAAACACAAAACATAACACAAGCTCCCCCTAAATGTGTGCATCCAAGTATTTGAATTACTAGAGACATGCACAAGTTCATTTAAGACTCAAGAGGAGTCTATCCTATATTTTGGGTCATGACACAAAATATGGAAAGCAAAGAAAAATACTAGTGCCAAGAAATACTTACAACCATGATATCATGTAGATTGCTACTTTATTGAGAATGAAAACCTTGCAATCTACCATATGTAAGTTGTTCTTATGTTGAGGCTTCTAGAACGTGAATAATGAATGACTCCAATAGAGTTGAGTTGATTCTTCACACTTGGCTCTTGAAATTCACTAATATCTTCATTTGTGAGCCAACTCTTCAATTCCCTCAAACCAACTCTTCACATGAATGAATATCCATTGAATAGTTCCAAATTGACTTGCTTGGTTTGAAGTTCACAAGAATATCTCAATTCACCAAGAGAAAGATCCAATTGATATCCATCACATTTCTTATCTTTTTGTTAATAACCAATAACCACAATCCAAAACATTGGAAGAGGTAAAGATTTTTCTTGCATGGATATCACCCCAATATACATCCTCAAGTTCTTATTTTACCTTAAGTGGCTACAAAAGGCACAAAAGAGTAAATTGAAAAAGAACTTGAGATTTGAGATTTTGTGATTACCATTCCATTTGTATATCATCATGAGTAATGTTGATGGAGTGATCTCTTATACACTTGATACTTCTTGGATAAAATACTTGGTGTGGATATCTATCTTTAAGCCAATATAGATACCGGAGGGTTTGGTTTACCACAATACCTCCGACCAAGCAACCACTTTCTTGATAGCTTGTGATAAATTGAAGCATTGCACATTCAAGATTCATCTTGCATTCCTAGTCATTTGTTCACCTAGAGAAACTCACAAAGAGACCAAAAGGTAATGTTCATAAATTTTGCAAAATGTGAACTAGGAGATAGTACCCTTTGTTGATATGATCATTGATGGTCAATGGGTTGGTTTTAGATGATCCTTATGTGCAGCCTTTTATCAAGTGAAGATTTCATGATGTTTATGAAAGTTACTTCTACTTGATATCTTTGTCAATTTAGAGTTGTTCTTGCATGTCCAAGATCCATCTCGAGCCATTTCTCCAAGTGGTATTCACATTGGAGTGACTTCTTGCATAATTGTTGACCTTTTGAGTTGAAGATTTGCAATGAAAATCCATCTTTGGTTTCTTTCCTTCAACTCAATCACTCTCAGCTTCAATGTTGGAACTGGAATATCCAATGAGTGACTAGATGTTCCAATATAAGATAATTTGAAAAACTGAGCAGGGTTTATTGGAGGTAATCAAGAAATTCTGGACTTGTCGGAGGTTCCGACACCATGTCGGAAGTTCTGACAAACCCAAAAATAGCAGTTGTAACCCTCCCCTTTTGTGTGTGTGTGTGGATCATATGGTTATTTCGCCTGCAGCAAACATAAGATAATGCTCTACTAGAGAGCCATTAGAAGAATCATAGGATATTAAGCATATAGTTTTCTCAAATTATCTTAGCCATGCTCAAGTGCTCATGATTACCAAAAAAGCGAACAACTAATGTCTACACAAGACTACTTGGCTAGATTGCACAAGATAGGATACTTGTTACCGAGATGTCCTTGAAGATTGAGATATGTCAAGAATTTACACACATGGCACTTCTTTCAATTTATCATGAGAGAAAACCCAATATGATAGAATTTTAAGATGATATATCCAATGAGTTTCCTCTAAAGCAAGCCAAGTTCTTCAATACATCTCCAAGTACCTAATTAGCTTATCAAGCATATTTTGGTACCCAAACCATGTTGGGTCTATGAAGGTTAGTCACACATGATTTAGTCACCCAAGTGGCCTTTGTGCTAGTAAGAGATGAACCAACCACCATAGTAGCACAACTACCATTCTTGGGATTCCTAAGCAAAACATGATCAATTGAAGAGTTAAGCTTAGAAATGTTACCCATGGGACAATTATTACCAATATGCCCCTTTATCCGGCAAGTATAGCAAATACGGTGCTTGTCCTTGCATGATGTCTTCTCATCTTGCTTCTTTCTTGATTTCTTGCCGGTGAGCCTCTTACTTGATGACATGAGACCTTCATTCTTCATGATGTGGCATGACGCAAACTTATGACCCTTTGCATTGTGACCATGACACTTTCTCTTGCTTCTTCTTGTTCTCTTCTTTGGAAGTGTGGCCTTGTCATCAACTTTGTTGGAACACATAGAGGCATAGTGTCCCAAGTCGAAACACTTCTAGTACTTGACATGAGCCATCTTCTTTTTCATTTGTTGATTCTTGCTCAAATTAGTTGCTTCTTTCTCAAAGGAGCAATTTCTCATATGATGACCCTCTTTCTTGCACTTGAAGCAAGTAATGGAGATCTTGCTCTTCTTGTCACTTTGTCCCTTTATGTTGTCATTGTTGAACTTGTGATCTTTTTGGTTGCACAAGATGCTTTGCACGGTTGACTCCTTCTCAAGCTTGTTCACCATATTTTCATGGTTATCTTGAGAAGGTTGTGAATTGCATTTGTCCTTTTGTCGACTTCATTTTGTTTTCAGCCATGAGACACTCATTGGCTTTAGCAAAAGAAAATGAGCAATGTGGTGAGGTTGATTCTTCATTTGGTCGGCATCGGTCACATGTTTCTTCTTTCTTCAAAATGTTAGTTTCACAAGTACAAAGTGAAGTAGAATCATAACATGAGTGGCCATCTAACCTACTCACCATTTCATTACTTTCTATTGACACAAGTGTTGGTGAGGAGGTTGATGCGAAAATATCATCTTGACCATTTGAAAAAATCATCACTTGATGCTCTTTATTGATTCTTGATGATGTTGAGCACTTCTCAAATGATTCCTCCAATGTGAGATCTTCATCATCACACTTGTACTTTTCATATCTTTCTTTGAGTGTGGTCCAAATGAGATGAGCATACATAGCCATATCATTGTCACCATCATAATCAATGATGGAATCTAATACATCTCTACTCAAAGTACGAAATAAGACATTAGTAGCTTGGGCATTGAGTTGCAAGCATTTCTCTTCCTCTTTAGATAAGTTTGACCAATCAACACATGGAGGAGAAATACTAACATCTACAATCCGCTCGATTTGAGGACCCATGGCCCTAAAAACATTAAGCACACCAGTGGACCAAGATGCATAATTTGAACCATCTAGCAAGAGAAGTTCTAGATACATTTCACCTTTAGTCGACATCTTCTCTCAAGGCGGTTAAGCCCGGAATTGAGAGCCCCGGCTTTGATACCAATTGAAAGGACCTTGATGTCGCCTAGAGGCTGTCTCTTATACACATCTAGATGTGTATAAGAGACAGGGAATAAAAGAGGTTATATGTGGCATTCCTCGCATTTAGGTTTATTTCTAATAAAGTTCCATGAGTTTTGGTATGTTTCACTTGTGTATGTAGAATAACGAGAAATATGCGCTATAGGGTCGGAATTGACCGATTCGGTCGAACGACACGATTCGGCCGGTGTAACGCCCGCGATTTTACCCAGTTAAATCACCTCTTAATGCATTCGATAAAAATGTTTTTAAAATCTTTTTACTACCTGAGCTCTCGTTTTTACCCGAAGCTCTTTCCCTCCTTGTTTTCACCGCATCTCCTTGAAAGGACCTTGATGTCGCCTAGAGGGGGGTGAATAGGCGGTTTCTGAAAAATAAAACTTAGCAGCGGATTAGATCGCCGGATATTCCGACCCTTTGTCGGATATTCCGACAGTGAAAGTATAGAATGAGCACGTGATGCAAAGATTTAGAGCAACTTAGCTAATTCCCTTTGAATAGAAAGGTGGGAAATCGTCCAAGGATTCTTTTCCACCTAAGAGCTGCACCACAAACTTCACACACAGGAGCAAAAGCTCCAAGAGTAACAAACACGAGTTGATGGCCGAGGATGCTCCAAATGCTCAAGAGATGAACTTCAAGCTCTCACACACTCAAATCTGTGGACTCACTCAAATCCCTTCTCAAATCTTGCAAGGATTGGCTCTAGGGAGTTGAGGGAGTGAAAGGGAGGCTCAAAAGTGTGTTTCTTATGTGTGGAGTCGGCAGGCTTGAGAAGAGGGGGCGAAGGGGTATATAAACCCGAGCCCCCAAAACTAGCCATTGTGCAGTCTGCGAGATCTGACCTGGATACTCCGACCCCGGGCCGGAGTACCTTGCTCCAGAAATGAACGTGTGTAATTCTGTACCAGACTACTCCGGGACGACCCTGGATACTCCGAGAACCCCCAAACCCGAAGGGGTACCCGGAACAAAATTGTTCTGGCCCTGTCCCGGATATTCTTGCTCCAGAAAAACAGCAAGAATATATTGTGCCCGTGAGTGCACTTGTGTCTCTCATAGGTACTTGGTTAGATCTCTTTGAGCATTAAACCATCCATGACACGATCGACACGCATCCCCCTTGATAGTACGGC
>OAMR01001136.1:39717-59558 GCA_900205405.1 Echinochloa crus-galli | reverse complement strand
TCAGCAAGCAGTACCAAAACCTCGCACATTCATCATAATCTTTCTTTCACTATCTTTCTCCATATTGATGTTGTGACCAAATAAGCTTCCATATGAACTTCTTGGACGATAAATAAATCCCTTGATCACCATTCTTCACAATGTCATAATCTTGATCATCATGCAATTGTCATCATGCAATTTTCACCTTTCTTTGATTATATGAGCAAACAACCAATGAGGCCATATAATTCATTTGCCTCTTGTCTCTTTTCTATATCTCCATCTTTGCTTGCCATTTCTTTACTTTTGCATGCTTCATATAATATGAGCTTGACTTTGTTATTTGCAATAAAATCCTTGTCAAAACTTAACAAGCTCATTAGTCCTTTAATTGTTTGTGTCATTCAATCACCAAAACCCACAAGGGGCTAGATGTTCTTTCACCCTAGTTACCCCTGTTGTTTACTACCCTAAACTGAAAATACCAAAAATTTCTGCAGCCCATAACCCGATCTGAAATTCCAGTGAGTTTGGTTAAGTTTTAATCCAATAGATCGAGTTTTGTTGCTAAATCCTTGTGTTCTTTGGTGTTTCTTTTTGTTTTCCAACTTCGATTTGTGTTTCCTCCTTGTTTCCCATCCATTTTGCTTCCTCTTTCTGGTCTCTGTGTTCTTGGTCATGTTAGGGTTCAGCCTGAATCGTTTTCACGCTTAGATCTGAAGTTTGAGCATAGTACACCAAAACAAGCATAACTTTTACATCTGAAATCCGTTTTTAGTGTTCTTGTACTCGTTGGAAATCTTATTTCAAGATGCATCTTTTATCTTCATGTCTTATTTCGTGAATCAGTCATCTTGATCTGGTTTCAGTTCTAGATAAGCATAGTTTTTCTCAGCTGAAATAAAGACTAGATACATGATGTTGCTCATGAGATTTGTGCTTTGTTTAATCTGAAAATTACTTTGAGCAATAGAAAAACTTTGTGAGCATCCTAGTGTGTTGATCTTAGTAGCAAAAAACAAAAAAATAGACAAACAAAAAAAAGATACTCTCTGGTTCAATTGCTTACGGGTCTTTTAGGTGAACCAAACCGACAAGGCCACCGTTTTCCGGTTTTTCCGACGAACTGCTGGTCCGGTCCAATTCAAATAACTAGTATCACCGCACACCTCCCCTTCTAGCTAATCGATAAGAAGCATCAACTTTGCCAATCATCTTGAATTCAACAATATGCTACATGGATAGGATCATCTACAGTAGCATAGCTTCTATCAATAAGCATTTAGCATCTGAAGACCTCCTAATACAGCCGCCAAAACAAAACAAACAAGGACACGCATCACGGCACACCTCCTCTTCCGACTCGGAATCCTCCTTCGATGAGCCGCCGCCGCTGCTCTCGGCCTTCTTGGGCGGCGTCTGCTTCTTGGCGTCCTCCTTGGGTGATGGCATGGCCTTCTCGATCTCGTCCGCCGCCTCATGCTTCTTTCCTTTGGGAACCTCTGCGGGCACCGTGGCCACGGCCGCCGCCGCTTTCTTGTTGGACTTGCCCATTGGAGGAGAGAAGCGAGGAGGTGGGGTTGGGGCCAATATAGAAACAGATTTGGTTACCGGATGCAACATAACATGATAATTAGTAGAGTAAAAAAGCAGACTATTGATATAGGATAAAGCTAAATGTTGCTCGAGCAATTTAGTCAGCGTGGCAATTTTGTTTGTGGATATGCTTTGTAATTTTCCATCAACTTTATGTCCGTGGTTTGCATTTCAGTATTTGATTGCTCTATATATGAATCGTTTGGTACGGATGAGATTCACTAGTTCCCGTTTGATACTTTTAAAAAATTATAGACAGTGTAATGCATTGTGTAATGTGGTTTGATTGCTGGCGTGTTTTGCCTGTTGTTATTCATCTTAATTTGTGCTGATTTGAATTAGTGAATTTGATTGCTTCCTATAGAATTATTTGTTATTGAGCGATTGACTAGTTCCTGTGCAACTTTTGTTGTTGGAAGTATTTGTTTTCGTGAATACTATGTTCTGTTCGATGAAGTTGATTATTAAAGGATCCTTACTAAATTAGTGTTATGTTAATGAATGCTCTGCTCTGTTATGCATTTATGTAGTGAACTACTGAATGAGCCTTATGCTAGTCAATATTCTGTTTTCATCACTTAGTTATACATTGACCTTATATTAGATGAAGTGCACTAGTGTTACTATTAAGGGTTATTTTGCAATCACGAGAGATTGCTTTTTTAGCTTACGGTTATGTTGTGCTTGTTAGACTGTGATGATAGTTGTAGAAGGATACATTATATGTTAATATGTACCACTAGTTATTTTCTAATAATGATTTGTCATATTAAGTTTGATGTTGTTCTATTTATACTATATTGCCACATATATCATCATGTATCAGAATTAGAATTCACTTGAATTTGTTTATTTAGTTATATATTTTGTTGTCTCAGTTTCAGTTTAGAAAGACAATTTTTTCAGTTAATTATGATGTTCATTTTTTGTATAAAATAACTTCCATTTGTAATTGTGTTGATTGTTATCTAATTATAGAGTAATAAGCCATGTTTTTACTATACGATAATTTTATAATTTTAGTATTATTGTGCTTTTTAATTGGACATCAATTGATAATGACATTTGACGTTTGGCTTGATACTAATTATTTTAATATAGGTCATTTAGATGACTAGAAAAAGATGCAGAGGCATACCTAGTTCTAGAAGTGAGGATAGTGATACTAATGGTGAATTTGATTTGGTTCATGAGGAACTATATGAACCTGAAGAAGATTATTATTGTTTCTCCAATGATGAGAGCATGGATTCTGATGTAAGTTCTTTGTTTTATTGTGTGTTACTTCATTAGTAATTATCAATGCTTGTACAATCTTAATACATTATTTTGTAATTTTACTTGTGCACAAGTTTCAGGACTCTTTTTCCGTTTATGATGTTTATTTTTAGAGTGAACTTTACGATGTACTCTTTACCAAAAAAATTGTGAAAGATGTAAGTTATGTTATAATTGGTTCTTTTGTTTTGGTACTAACAATTCAAATTTTCTTATAGTTGATTCTTTTTTTGTAATTGAGAAAATTAAGGAATTGAAAAGGAAGCTAAAGTTACATTTCATCCATGCGGTAATTGTGCTTCTGATTGAATCTATGCATGAATTAGGTTTCATCTTATTTTATGTCATGTGACTTTTTTTATTTTCTAGAGTAAGAATTCTAAGAATATGAAGAGAACCAAAGATGCTCTTACTCCTCACCAAAAGAACATCATTCAGAGTTATGGGTTTGGTCACCTCTTCATTTTTTATAAGTGTTTTGTTCTAAACAAGTTTGCGCAGTGGGTAGCACGTCTTGTAAATTATAAATCTAGTGAAATTGTGGTTGGTGGCAAAGTTATTTCACTGACTAAGGAATCAGTGCATTATGTTCTTGGTGGGTGGGAAGCTATTTCCCGTTGATACAAATTAAGTAATATCAATTAGACTGGAAAAGTTTAAGAAGCAGTCTATTCATCAGTGAATTTTTTTGAGAAAGTTCTTTCTCATTCTAAGGTGGTTTTGGCTAATGAAGATGTTTTCCTATGCTTTATCTTGGTAGTCTTGAACAGTTTTCTGTGTCCAAATTCTTCAACAACTCCAAATGTTAAGCATTTTGGTCTATTTGAAGATACGGAAAATGTAAAGGATTATGATTGGTCAGGTTATGTTCTATCTTGGTTGCTTGATCATATAAAATCATTCAGTAGGTCTTGATATTCTAAAATGAAATAATCTAGAATTATAGGTGGATGCCTACTATTACTCATGGTTTTTTAACTATTTATAATTTATATTTATATTATCTTTGAACTGTTTAATAAATTTTGTTCATGTTTTAATATAAATTATATAATTTTAGGTCATATATCTTGATTTTGTTGATTTTGGTCATTTATATTTGGACAACCAATATGATTAAGACTTATTCTGATCTTAATCTTTAATCTGCATTTAATACACTTATTCGGGTCAGGGACGAAATGAATGCACAGATTCGGCCCAAAAACGGAACGAACGCACCAAATCCACTTTTTTGGACCTAATAATGATGTTTTGGTTCGTTTTGGTCAGTTTCGTTACCGCGCGAAACTTTGCCGAAAACCATGTCTGTTGTATTTAAAGCACTGATTCAGGTCGGGTCAGAATCGAAACGTTGCACTCAATCCATTTTTTGGACCAAATAATGATGTTATGGTCAGCTTCGTTATCGTGTGCAACTGTGCTGAAAACCGTGTCGGTTGCATTTAATGCACTGATTCGGGCCGGAAACAAAACGAATGCACCGATTTGGGCCAGAATCGAAATGAACGCATCCAGTCTACTTTTTTGGGTACAATAGTGATGTTTCGGTTCGTTTTGGTCAGTTTCGTTACCGTGCGAAACTGTGTCGAAAACCATGCCGGTTCCATTTAATGCACTAATTCCGGGCGAGAGACGAAACAAATGCACCGATGATGGCTAGAAACGAAACGAACGTATTTTTTTGACCTAATAGTGATGTAGTGATGTTTTGGTTTGTTTGGATCACAATCTATGCTATGTGGGGCATGTCCGCTTTATATATTTAAAACCTGGGTTATAGTATCGATTTTCTAATAATAATTTTGCTATTCCCTCCATTTCAAATTACAACTTTATATATGGATATTATTATTATGTATCTGGATATAGTTTTATATGTCTAGAAGAGGTAGTTGATTACAACAATATATCTAGAGAATCACGATAAGACTATACCTCGTTACCTCCTACCTTCCTTGTGGATATATCCACCACACATCTCAAATATGCTTTTATATAAATTAAAAAGTCCATATCACTCAAAATAACGGTAGCATAACCACCAGAGTGCAAATGTAGGAAAACAGGACATCAGGTACTGCTAAAGAGAAAGAATTAAAATAAAAATATCATGTTATGAAACAACATCCTGATATTGTGCATGATTGCATAGTATTTACAAGACTTGGAGGAGTCCTTGCTCCTTGTAGAGAGCACTCTAGAAACTCTCTATATATTTTCGAACTTACAGAAATAGAGATTCTGATGAAAAATAACCCTCCAACAGTGTATATTCAATTAAATATCTAAATATAGATATTCTCTATTCCGGATTTCTCGCTAGCTAAAAATAAAGAACGAGAGTAAGTATAAAGATATAGAAAATAACTTTTACTCATATGACTCTCCAATAATGATTTAGAGAGTATACTTTAGATAGGGTATTTGAAGATGCTCGATTTCACTTGGCCGATAGCTTCTCTGTGCGATATGTGACCAACCATTCAAATTCAACCGTAACAAACCAGTCACATTCATTTCAAACCTTCAACGAGTCCTTGCTTCAAGTATCCAAAAAAAACGAGTCCTTGCTTCTTGTAGAGTTATAGGTATTTCACTTGGCCGATACCGATAGCTTCTATATGGGATATGCGATCAACCATTCAACCCTAGCAAACCAGTCACATTCATTTCAAAGCTTAAATCGGTAAAAATCGGCAATTAGGAGGTTGGCATCTCTTGGCTCCTAACAACAGTTTGAAACATATGCATCATAGACAGTTTCTATAACACGCCAAAACAGAATATTTCGGTTCTCTCTCCAAAATCTGTGTTTAACAGCCACCACTCCGTCAGTATGGGAAAATGGCAATGCAACCATGTTAACCAACCATTGCACCTGCAGCTAGATTGGAGTTCATATCTGCCAGAACTTTAATCTCAATGGAACTTTGCTGGCTCCAAGCGTTTTATTACGGGGCCAGAATCTGGTGCATGAGTCGATTGATCATCTCATAGCTGGTAAAAGTAATGACAGCATTTGGGGTGGTCCTCAGCAAGTTGGTAGCACAGCCTCGGTAGAAGCCAGGAAAACCCTCCTTCTTGTACACCTGCTTGATACAGTCAGATACACCGCTGTACCGCATAGCACCATTATGATCACGGCCTTGTTCTTGCAATTTGGATCGTACAACCTGTCAACATAAGTTAATATATAAATGTTTAAAACTGGGAGAGAAAAAAAAAACTTTTCAAGTGCCTATTACACATCACCAAAACAAAGAGTCAGCTGACAGGAACAGTTCGTTACTTTAACCCCCTCGATAGGCTAAAAGCCCAAGTTATCCTATCAAAGGGTGCTTAGCCTAGCAGTTAAGACACTCGAGCGGCACTCCACAGGTCCTGAGTTTGAATCCCCGTAGGAGCGAATTTCAGAATGTGGTTAAAAAAAATCCCCTCGCCAGCCCCGTGTGCCAAAGCACTAGTTAAGAACCGGCCCAGGTCGGCCTGAGGACCGGGTATGGCCCAGGCAATTCCCAGGGGTTAAGGATTCTAGTGTCAGGGCGGGGCCGGGGTTCGGGGATTTTCTCGGTCGGGGAAGCCGATGCTTCTTCTTAAGATAATACCGGTGGGGCGGTCTTTCCCCACCGTCCGAATTTTTTTTATAGTGACCAAGTAAAAGAAATGAATGGCATGTCACGTGCTAAACTACCTGACCAAAATTACAAGATGCAATGTGAGCAGCTTCAGAAGAGTAGTAAGGTATTCAGCTATTCCAAAGGACAGGAGGAAAATCTACACATTAACCCCTTTATTGGCTAAAGCCGAAAGTTGTCCTATCGTAGTGACCAAGTAAAAGAAATGGATGACACGTCACGTCCTAAACTACCTCACCAAAATTAAAAGATGCAGTTTGAGAAATTTGGGAAGAGTAGCATGGTATTCAGCTATTCCAGAGGATGGATGAGAAATACCTATGTTCATGGAAAGATACTAGGAAATGCACTGTATCAATAAACATACCTCGTGTGGGTATGTTATTATCGAGGCTGCTACTTTGGATCCTGATGAACACATAGCAACTTGTGTAGGACTGAGTTTATCAACTGTAGTATTGTCTGAAAAAAAACGTGCACCATCAATCTTTCACATGTAGATGATGGATGATCAATATTCATTTACATTTTCTGTAGCAAATACTGTTACCTCTTTTAGCGAAGTAT
Organism: Echinochloa crus-galli; assembly: GCA_900205405.1. Lineage (NCBI taxonomy): Eukaryota > Viridiplantae > Streptophyta > Magnoliopsida > Poales > Poaceae > Echinochloa > Echinochloa crus-galli. The sequence goes on along the minus strand of OAMR01001136.1, from coordinate 52,497 downwards.
AGTTTCACCTTTTCATAGACTGGGAGCTGGATGGCTACATGAGCAACCCCAACTAGAGAAGGCAGCAGACCACTATCGTTACAGAGAAAAGAATCAAGGGCACATTACGTTAATAGATAGTTAAATGAAAACTGAGAAATAGAATGAACCAGCACAATGTGTATTTCAGTTAGATGCACAATCAACCTGTATAAGCCACGTATTCCTTCTTCTTTTGCGATCCGGTGCAAAGCAGATATGATGCTTTGGTAAGGCACTACTCCAGGTCTCATCCCTTGTGTCTTCAATGGGAAACATGGGATACAACGACTGTTAGATATCATCCAAAGTGACATAGAAATGCAAGTGGGTGAAAGGTTAGATATCAATTATTTACTGCAAACTATACTATCAATCATTGCTAAAAAGCATTCAAGCACTACTGATGGAAGTAAAGTGTCATATAAGATTGTGTGGTGTATTTTTCTTGTTACATAAACACCTAGCTAACGGTTTCAGCCAGTCACTACCCGTAGGCCGTAGCGTATGATAGAAAAATCCTTCATTCAAACAAGACAGTCATATTATCCAAAGCAAACCATTTGTTCGATCATGAAAACGTCAATTCAAGGCAGGTCCAGTACGACGGTTTGATCCAGCTAAAAGATCTCAACTTTTCCAAAAAAAAAAGAAGAAAAAGAGGCATGATGTTGTTCCAATCCCACGGGCGAATCTGCCAATTTGCTGGCTTAGCCTCCATTTACTCTCAGGAACTCCAAAGGTAGATGCAAAGGTAGAACTGCCACATGTACATCAATGTGAATAAAAACACTACTCAAAGATAAGAAAACATTATCATTTTAGACTGTTTGAACAGACAAACTAGTGAGCTGGCGAACTGATAGGTTTACTCACCGGACTGTCTCGGTGAGTGATAACATTAATAGGAATGCAATCATATAGATGGGTGATGCATTTTTACGTATAATATGCTGCATTTGATCTTAAAACATTCGGGGACTCATTAGTTCATTCTTTATAACAAGAAAAAGATTTACTCCTACCTCCAAAGTTTATGACGTACCATGTCCAGACTTTTTATAAGATGCTATTGTGCATTGAATCTTACCTTTCCAATATCTCAATAGAAAATTATCAAAGGTGGCTTTAATTTTAAGATGACAATACAAGACCCAGTAGGCGCAAATAGGATGAACAAAACAAGAATTCAAGTCTGATATTATATGTTCAGACTCAAAAACATGATACATTGCCTTAACATGCATATTGTTAGGTTGTCTCATGCATGGTAATCACATGTATTGCCCTTCCACCACTCTCAGATCCATGATCTTAGACGTTAAACATGCTTTAAATAAAGTGCCTCAAGTGAGAAAAATTGGAATGGGTCCCACATAAACTGCATATTGCGCTAACAATGCCTTTCATTCTTTGCAAAGAAAAAATTCTACAATTTGTTGGGCAAATGTGTCCAGCATGCAGATTCAAAGGCAGAAGGCATATTGATTGCAGCTTATGTTACCGTTCAAACGTGTGAGGGTCCATTAAAGATGCATGCAAAAATAGTGGAACCAAGGAGAACTATGGCGCTAGTAGTTAGAAAACAGAAAGTGCTATGCCAAGTCATGGTCTCCATCTCCATCGTGAGCTGGCTTGCCTACTATATAGCAAAATTATTACATGCCACCAGAAAGATCTAAAATCCCTCAAATACCATTAAATCAAACTCCAAAATGTGTGGTTCCACATCAACCCTTATGCTCAAATTGCCAAGCACCCAGCTCTTCCAACCTGAGGTTTCATCCTACTTTTCGTTGCATTCTGTTGTGATATTGTCCATCATCAAAGCAGGATTGTTTCTAAAAGACATAGTAAGTAAGAAAATGTCCTCGTTCAGTGGGTATTCAGAGATCCAATCCGAGAGCTTTAAAAATTTCCAGTGGCATCTAAACCATATAAAGGACTTATTAGGGGATTAAGGAGCAAGTAAAAATAAAGAGTCGTTCATTCCATGCCCGTCGCACGTATGCTCCATCCCTTCCTCCACTAGGTTGTTTAGCTTCATGATCACAGCAATAGCACCCGATCAGGATTCCAACGACTGCCAATTCTTCATAGTCACGAAATGTGTTCTAGGACTAAAGCCGGTCTACTACCGCCTCCAGTCAAAAGTGGGTTGCATGCAATGAACCATTTCAAACTTTGATTGAATGTTACTTTTTACGAATTGAGTTTGAATGTTTGAAAATGATGTTTCGCAAAGTAGTTTCAAAGTAGTATACTTTTGATGTAGTTTATACATATATTTTAACAAAGGTAGTAGTCAAAGCTTTGTATGACCTTGTCATTGTTCAAAACTACACTTATTTATGATTAGAGCCTCTGGAGGGAGTGTTAGTGAATTTTTTTATTGTTTAAAGATGCGCTCTTTCAACAATTATTTAGTATCATAAAAGTCACAAGAACCAATCTACTTGCAACGAAAAAAAAAGGTAAACAGTTAAAACGAGAGCAGTTCAAATGATAGAAACTAATAATTCTTAGAATTCTGTTGAAATAAAGGTCATCAGAGGACTTAGGGCAACAATACTTAGTCATCTGGTTTAACTTTTAATGCTCTCTACAAGCAGCAGACTCAGTTAACAGGCATACTAGTGCAGGAGACAAATGCCTAAGGGTGCAGCTCATGCAGCAAGCCAAAAAAAAACACAATATCCTTCAACTCCTAGAAGAAAATGTATGTCCAGAATGGTAACACTTAATCGTGTCACATCTCCAACAAACTGGCGCAAACATCTGCTCTCCAGCAACTGAGGACAATGGTTTATGATATAACACCTTTTGACACCTCATGTATGACTTAACCCATAGTGTTATATGCAAAAAAAAAAGGAACACTAAAAGAACAATGCAAGGTTTAATTAAGCTCATTGAAACTGAGACATCGGTGTTTTCAAGGAGGCAGGACAGCAAATGATTACATGGCATTTGATGAAGTCAGTTAGAATAATGAGATTGTTATGTGATACTAAGGTGACGATGTAGGGAAAGCACTACATAGAGCTTTATATATTATAGGTCTATGTGAATCTCTGCCATTTAACTAGAAATGTTAAGCATCCACAGTAGGGTCCCTTTTATTCATTCAAATCCATAATAATTACTCACTGAACTATGGCCCATGTTTTTTCTCGAATGTGCAAACCATGACCCATGTTACCCAGGCATGTATACAACTGTAACGATCTCCTCTTCGCCAATGCACCTCAACCAACACAAATGTGCAGGCAATATTTATGATTACGAAGCTCGGTACTACAGCAGAATGGTTTAAATTGGAAGATATCATCAAATGATGACAGATTTACAGGGTGAGGCAGTCAATGACATTTTGATGGCATTTCCAATTTGGCAATCATTTCATAGCACTAAAAAATATTGTGTAAAAAAGAACTGTATGTCGGAACCATATGTAAACCATAAAACCGCGAGAAGTGGCATGCCTTTCCTTCGAAGATAAATACCAGACACAGAAACATAGACAAACATAAACGTTACAATATAGCATACTTGTAGCCTAGTCTTCACAACCCATAGTGGATTTGTTGCAGTAGCTGTTGCAATTCCAGCACATGAAGCAGCGAGAACATTTGCTTGGACAGATAGTTCACTGTTATTATCATCTGCACAATGAACAAGTATTGTTAGTACTAGATACAGAGTTTGTGCATCGATTCTTTTATCTGCACTACAAGCAATTTATAACGAGTAGATGAGCTTAAGTTGCTGTCAAATAAAGTTAATGACACAAAGCATACACATCATGACCAGGCAACTGCAGCAGCAAAAATAAGTTGGAACTTTCAAAATGCAACATAGCATTTTCATGGTATAATGTACGGTTTTACACAACAGAGTGTCATAATAATATATATGGTTTACTCTAAAAAATACAAGGCTTACGTGACAGAGTATCGTATTCAATTGAAATGCTCGATTAACTGAAAATGAAATTAAGAGATAGATAAAAAGATAAAATCCCATTCAAGCACATCTGCCATCACAAGAACTCTTTGACATCTCCTCCCACTGTTCTTCAACATTTCACATGTAAACACAAAATAATGTATGTAACACAATACTTAAGCATAGTTGTATTTAACCTTCCGAGTGAAGAAGCCCCTTCACATGATTGTAAACTGAAAAGGTTACCTGCAGACACAAAAAGGTAGGTTTACTTGTTTTGCTACATAGTATATACCATATATAAAATTGAGAATTGGCAAGGGAAGTTTCAACTAATTGAAATGCTTAGACCAAACCAAAGATCAACTATCATCTGAACAATTTTATCAAAAGGAATATCCCCACAGGCACAAATTCCAATGCACACAATCATAGTTTTCTTCGATATGGAGTACGAGATGGCCCAACCCCCTAAACTAGGTAACAGAAAGAAAGTTCTAAAAGAAGAATAGAGAAGACCCTCACATTAAAACTAGTGTTTCTTCTACCTGATTATGGAATACAAGGAAATGTTTTCATGGAGCATACACACTCAAGACCCTTTCTCATTACATTCTGAACTGTGATTAATAGATATTCTAACTCTATTGTATAACATTAGCATACTCATCAAAGATGGAAATCACTAACCTCTACTATCAAAAAAGTAGACACTCCATATTTTCCTCCCCTCACCCACCCCCCTATAGAAAACCTTAAAACCTCACTAAAACAGCATTGTGTTTCCTTAAAAGAAATAGCTCACCACTAAGTGAACTTTCCTAACCAAACTACCAATACTATCTTTCTCATGGAAAAATTAGATCCATCTCCACATCATACATTTCTTAGATCGTTTTCTACGGTACATTGAATATTAAGTAACAAGATGGCCCCCTCGCTAGAAAGAAAAAATGCAATAAGATTTCCTATCATGTTGCCCAAAATTGGGTGCATTTGAGTTTAGCCTTAACACAAAATATGTATAAATATATTGCGATCACATCAGATCAGGACAAAGTCAAGACTCTGCGCTACAATTATAGATCACTGGTTGTTCAACCAAACCACACTTGGCAACTACACATAAAAGAAGCACTGAGCTAAAATTCTATTGCAGCAAAGCAAAACGGTTCTGCCGGTAACCAAAAAAAAAACTCGACCTGCGGGGGGTAAGGCAGCCCCTGGGCATTTTTTATAAGACAAGACTTTCTCACGCAGGTCGAAAAAACCCCCAAACCCCTGCCCCACCTTTACACAGTGGCACCATTGCCCGTGTGAGACAACCAACGACCTAGGCCGGGCCTCGGACTTGTGCTTTGGCATGGTGGCAAATGAGGGGATTATTTTAACCCCAGCCCGAAATTCACTCCCACAGGGAGTCAAACCCAGGACCTGAGTAGTGCTACTGAGACCATCTAACCAGTCCAGTTAGAGGCCCTTTCTCAAAACAGTTATGCCAGTAGTGCTTATAAAATATATAAGATGAGCAATTCCTTACAGCCCACGTCGGAAACAGAGCTACAATTGTTGGTGAAAGACCACGGTACAACCCAGGCAAGCCTTCATTTTTCAATATCTGCTGAAAACCAGAAATAATCACCCTACCTAACAAAGATAGAAACAGAAATCAGAAAAAGAAAACAAGACAAACATGAAAAGGCAGATAATACGTAGACAATTCTATACCATAAAACAAATGAATCTAGGATTAAAAGTTGAAATACATGCCAATGGCTCCTATGTTAATGATCAATATACAGTAATACATATACATATTGCACCAGATCCATTATCTAAAAAAAATATATCGCACGACAATTTTCTCAAGATATCATAACCATTATGAAGATTTTATCTTCCAGAGTTAGAGACATATCTTGACGTGTCATATGCCTCCACTTCAAAGAAAGACTTTGTATAATTGGAAGGAAAAGTTGGCAATACGGTAAAGAATGTTTCATCAAGGTCTCCAAATTAAGCATCAGAATATCCAACAAAGCACTCAAGCATTTAGGAGCTTACAAATGGTGATATTAGTACAACATGCCCTCATATTGAGAATAGTTAGGTTCAATGCCGATGTTCTACCCAACCAATTGAGAATATCATACCAACTCCAAGAGACAATGCAGCAGCAGCAACATTCGACAGAAGATGGATAGGATTTTGTTAGTTACACATTATATCAAATCATCTCTTGCAATTTAGGTCAGGAAGAATCTGTATCCATTCTATAACTGTGAAGAGTCTACCTCACTATTGCAATCCAGAAACCATCCAGTTCCCATATCTCTGGTGAACCCAGTCAGCAAACAAGCACGAAATGGAATACATAGCAGACAAAAGTAGCAGGCAACCAAATATGCGCCGAGCTAAATTACCAGGCGGTGCCGCGCCCGAGGAGATGTTGGAAGGGAGGCCGTACACCTGTAGCCGCGTCTTGATCACGTCCAGCGGGCACAGTACCGTCGCTGAGATCACCCCTGCGCCAACATCCACCACGCCAGAAATAGAAGGAATCAGAACCAAAAACCTCCAGCACAACCTCACCCGCAACCAAAAGCCTGAGGCGAGAGGTAGCAGTACCTGCCGAGCCACCAGCGAGAGCGTTGCAGGCCGCCTCCCGGAGCTTCTCCCGCGCGCCGCCGCGGCCGGCCTCCGACATCACCGGCAGAGGTGCGCCCCGGCAACCGAAAGCTAGAAACCAACGAAGCCGTCTCTCTGAGTCAACCTTCACAAACGGCCGCTAGAAGGGGCGGAATCCCGATGTCGCACTCCGGCCGTGTGGCGGAGCAGCTGGATCGGGGTTGGTCGTAACGCTCGGGACGGCGGATCGGCCCGACGGAAATCGGGACGGGGGCGATACGGGAATCAGGACGGAAGCAGCTGGGAAAAGTGACGCCAGATGCGGCGTGGACTGCCGCTTCTGCTGCTCTTCCCCGGCAGAGGCGTTTGGGAGGGGAGTGATGAGGGGGGTGAGCACGCATCCGCTGGACTTCGTGGACCTCGCTCACAAATATTCTGTTTAGAGAATTTCTATTGACGTTAAAAATACAACTTATACCTTACGTGCCATCAAAAATACATCCATCCTTTCACTACTACTATTTTAATCGGTAATGCTGTATCTCGAGCGTCTAACGCGCGTCGTTTTCCGGACGCTTACGTGGCGTTATATGGTCCATGTACACTACCAGAAAATCCATCATCCGCCTCCTCTATATGCCTCGGTGCACTAAAGAACCGGTGCTAATGAAACATTAGCACCGGGCGTAACATTGGGGCGCCCCCGGGGACCCTTTAGCACCGGTTGTTGTTACGATCCGGTGCTAAAGGGTCCCCCTCCTTTAGCACCGGGTGGTATTATGATCCGGTGCTAAAGGGTGACCCTTTAGCACTGGGTGGTGTTACGACCCGGTGCTAAAGGCCCTTTAGCACCGGGTGGTAAATACTACCCGGTGCTAATATGGGTGTCACATGCTACTTTAAAAGGAGCGCATCTTTTATTCTATCACATGTGCTGTGTAGGTGAGATGGTTAGGTGGGTGTACGCGTGCGAGCCAAGAGGTCTTGAGTTCGAATCCGGCAACACGCAAATATGCAAATATTTTTGGCTAGTGCCCCCACCTTTAGCACCGAAAGAGTAGCACCGGTTGAAAAACCCGGTGCTGAAGGGGGTTTTCCGGTGCCAATAGCACTTATTCCGGTAGTGGTATCCCATCTCCCCTCCCTCGTCTTTCCGTCAGTTTTATTTATTCTCTCCGGTCTGTAGTCTCCACACGTCTGTTTTATCCCCCGCACATCGCCACCGTCGCCGCCGTCGCGCTCCCTCGCCGCCGCCCACTGATGCGACTACCCAAGCTAGCGAGGTCAGGGATTACCGGTGAGGAGAAGGTGATGGCCTTCCTCAATCGCGCCAAGCAGGCAGCGTCCGCTCACCTGAGCCACCGAGGACAGTGATAGTCTCTTCACCACCATCGCCACACATCCCGTTTGGGGCCCAAGTCGCCGGTGGTGCAGCAGTCCTCCTCGTGCTAGGTCGGCAGCGGCGCAGGCACTCCACATGCGTCCAGGAGCTTGGTTCAGCGGGACCAGAGGGGATTTCCCCATGAGAAGCTCCTCCAAAATGGGGTAGGCTTTTCCTCTCTCATTTTGGACCTGCGGCATCTAGGGGATGGGATTAAAGGTGTTGGCCTGTTGGGGTACATGGCAGATGGATCTGTATTATTTAAATAATTGATTTTGCCATTGGATGTTTCAATACTTGATCTGGGATGTTGCAAGCATTGGTTTAAGATGTTGATAAAAATTGTCATGGCATTGGTGATTCTGGATGTTGCGAATGTCTTTCCCATATTCTTGAAACATGTAATTTGGTTTGGATTATTTTTTATGTTGCAAATGGTAAATTGCTATATCGCATTAGACCATTTGGAATGTTGCAATAATTATTTTTAATTACCCTTTCTATGTGTTGCATCAAGTTAGAAGGAGTGTTGCAATGACTGATTTCTGATGTTGCAATACCATATTCATTTTGGGAATTTCACATAGTATCCCTCGTTGATTTTAGTGTTGCAATTGTTGATTTTGAATATCACAATCAGGGAATTTTTGAATGTCTGAATTATGTTGCAAAAGGTAAAATTTGGTGTTGCATCAGGCCATTTAGAACGTTGCATATATACTGTATCAGGTTAGATGGAATATTACAATAATTAATTTTTGATGTTGCAATACCACGTTTGTTTGGGATTTTTCATTAGTAGATTTTATGTGTTGCACTTATCGATTTTGAATGTCGCTATCACAGATTTTGGATGTGTCACGTTTTTTATCTCTCAAGTGTTGGATTACTCTTCTCTTTCCATCTTGTACGGGCAGCGCAATTATGCGGCAGGATCACCCCAGCAAGCGTGGTAGCTGGCGGCAGCATCACCCCAGAGCGATGCGATGTTGTTTGGTGCAACTTTACAGAGGAGAGCTGCCTGTATGATTTTTTTGATGGACGGATTAGGCTAATAGCAACCGTGGGCCTACCGTCCGACGCTAGCACCCGGATCGGACGTCTAGGCGCTAGGAGGACCGCATTTTAATTTGTTTCATCCCTTATTGCCGTCATTCCGTTAGTTAAGTCACGAAAGAAGATTTACAGCTGTGGATCGGATAACATGTGGGCAAAAAAAAAATATTCGTCGCTCCTGGCGTCCGCCTCGTCTCCCGTCCGCCTGGCGCCGCGGGGAGGGCCGGCTAGGCCACTGTCCCTCCCGTCCGTTGTCCGCGGGAGACCAGCCAAGCCGCTGCCGCTCCTATACGCCCGACAACCGCTGGAGGACCGGGCGCAGTCCGCAGTGTTGGCCTTGCTCTTACTCACACACTCAGGAACAGCTCGCCGAAGTTAGAGACCATGCACAAAGATTGCCGACGACGAGCGCGGCCGGAGCACAAGCTCCTGTACTTGGCTTCTATTGATAAAAAACAGACTCGGCAGTGCGTACAGGGAGCACGGGGCTTACAGATAGATCAGCGACGCCTAGAGCTATCCTCCTGTTCGGTCTCTGCACCATGATCCGAATAACCCGCTCAACATCCTCGTGAGCCACCAGCTCGCCCGGACAACGCGGCCTCTTCACCGGAATCAACGCCACGCACACAACAGCTCTCCAACACACTTTGACTTTCTAAAACTAACTCACGCAGGCACACGTGATCAACCTATATAAACAAGTACGTGACACATACGTACAACAATTCAGCTCACGTACGTGATGCACACATGCACGTACACGAGCTAGGCAACACACGCCCGCGCAGCGCGTCGCACACGCCGGCGCGTTTATTCCTAACAATCTCTCCCTAAACGCGACATGGCGGAACGATCTTTATCTTTACAGCAGCGTCGCCTCCTCGCCGGCGTCGCACACCAGCCCCACCTCCTCCTCCTTCCGCGAGCAGTGAAACACCTCCCTCGGTAGCGGCTCCTACTGCACCCCGAGCACGTGCTGGTGCCATCGTCGTCATCTTCACGATTGCCGTCACGCCCATCACCCTTCTCGCCGCAGCCGCGACGCGCGCCACCGTCGTGCACCCGCTCCTTGCTGCGCTGGCGTCGCTTTGCCTCCCACTGCGCCTCAGTGAGTAGTACCTGCCCGGCGTTGCCTTCATTGGCCGCCTCGTGCTCCTTGGCGTCGGCATCCTCCGCAACTTGCAGCAGCTCGACGAGCTCCTCGACAGACATGGTGTTGAGGTCACCGAACATCTCGACCGCCACCGCGACTTGCCTTAGCTTCTTGGGCACCACGTGCAACATCTTCTTGACGACGCGGTTGTCCGGCAGCTCCTCCCCGAGCTCGTATAGGATGGTTACGAGCCCGTTGATGCGCATGGCAAAGTCGGCGACGCTCTCCCAATCGCGGAACGCCACAGCCTCGAACTGCTTCATCAACCTCTGGATGCTTGCGCCCTTCATGCGGTAGTCCTCGGCGCAGCTCTTCTCCACACCATCCCACGCCTCCATCGCGGACTACTTCTGGGCGAGGCCGGCCTTCATCTCCTTCGGCACGACGCGGATGATCGTGGGATCCGTGTCCCACAGATGCAGCGTCTCCATGCTCACCTGCATGATCAAGGCCCACTCGTGGTAATTGGCCCTAGTCAACAGCGGGAGCTCCACGGCGCCACGCGTCGCCATGACGCGCTTGACGGCACCCACGCTCGAGCCTTCACCCTTGGATGGCAGGCTCTCACCGATCTTCATGAACCAGCTCTGATACCAAATGTTGGCCTTGCCCTCACTCGCACATTCGGGAACGGCTCACCGGAGTTGGAGACCACACACAAAGATTGCCGGCGACGAACGCCGCATGTGGCCTTGGTCGCAAATTATGAAGTTCACTTGCTGGAGCACTTGTGTTGTAAGTTTTCTACAGAGCTAAATGACAGTGTTAGTTAGTTGTTTACAAATGCGCATGTACTCTAGTAGGAAAGATTAGGAATATTATGCTCACAGGGATTACCTTTGTTCTTTTCTTAGGTTGACAAGGCTGTCGTGCATAGTAGGACTATTAAGATCTTCCAACATCCTTTTATTTCTTGCAATGTTTGCAAGTTGCTCCAGCTTATACTCATTTCTTCCGCTTGAAATATTTTCTCCTGAAAAAATACAAAGAAATCAGTATGTGTTGCAATAATAATGCACACAGGAGGTAAGAACTAAAACTATAGCAGCCACATTTAGCAAACAATACTTACTTCTTAGATTTATTTTTAGCCTTATTTTTGTCAACAATTGTACCATCTATTTCTGTTCTAGTAGTAGGGACAACCACATTTATAACATCCAGTCACATTAGCATTTAGATCAGGCAATGGTACAACTAATCTAGTTCCATTATCTAGGTGATCCTTGTCCAAATTATCCATGTCATAGAAGTCTCTTGGTTTGGACTGAAGGGCAGAGACCCAATCAGTATCAGTTGGATCATGAACATAGAAGACCTGAATTGCGTATGATGCTAGAATGAAACTCACCTGATAATTTTTCACCTGTATTGAATAAATGCTTGAAATTTATAGAGGTGATCCCAAATGCATCAGTTTGAACCCATTCATTTTGCACACGATTGTCCATCCAAACACACTTGAAAAGAACTACATTTCCTTTGTGATGATAGTTCAATTCAATGATTTCCTTGATAATACCATAATAAGTCTTGCTTCCTATTATGATGTTATCATTATTGCCTTTTTCAATGCTTGCTGATTCTGCAACTAGAGCGACCCCACTATTTTGAACAGATCTACCCTTATCATAGGATTCTGTGTGAAAATCAAATCCATTTATAGTGTAGCTACTATACTTTTGTGCAATCATCATTGGCGCCTTAGCTAAAATTTGTATCTCACCAGGTGCTTCCTCACCTATGTGTTCCACCTACGATTAGTATGAAATGGTACTATTAAAGTAAATGTGACCTCCATCAGCAATAACATTTGCCTTGGCTAAAATTCTCTAACTACTTACATGTGACCTAAACCACTCATGGAAGGATTCATGTTGCATGCGGTTGATATCGCGTTTGTTTCGCCCAATTGAGGATAGATAAAGTGCATGCTTGCTGTAAAGGTTAATTGATCACTTTACTAGGTAAGAAAAAATAATGTATGTGATCACTTTACTAGCTAAAATTCTCTAACTACTTACATGTGACCTAAACCACTCATGGAAGGATTCATGTTGCATGCGGTTGATATCGCGTTTGTTTCGCCCAATTGAGGATAGATAAAGAGCATGCTTGCTGTAAAGGTTAATTGATCACTTTACTAGGTAAGAAAAAATAATGTATGTGATGAAAAGTTAATTAGATAGCTTACTCCAAGTAAAGTCCTATATTGGCATAATTGAACAGAATATATCTATGTGCTTGCAGCCAAGTCTTGTGGTCTAACATCACAGTGCACTTTCCAACCAAACCCCGGCCAACGGTAAGAAAGATAGGAGTTAGACTGCAATTTTCTATTTGTGGATCTTTATCATTTCTAACTCGCCGGTTAAATCGAGTCTCATCATGTAAATAGCGGACACAAAGAGTAAGACTCTCAAAAAACAAAGATCCCTCCATAATTGAACCCTCTGGATGGCTTTTTGTACGAATATCACCCTTACACCTCATCAAAAACATGTACACATATATAATAGGTTCACAATGTTGTAAAAATCATAGACACATTTTTCCTATCCTACAATTTGCCTAAAGAAATTACCTCTCAACA
>OAMR01001136.1:17520-32252 GCA_900205405.1 Echinochloa crus-galli | reverse complement strand
GGTAAGTCTGTTGTCTTTCTTGGGGACTACAGGGCCTCCGACACACAGAAAGGTATGAGAAGGGGTGCCGACTACCCTGAACCTTGGGTCCTAAAGCACCGGAACTAACGTGATGGACTACAACGACCGGAAGGGCTGTCACCACCTCCCGGCTACCACCTCCATTGCGACGGGTAGAAACTAAGGCTATAACGGGTAGAAACAAGTCTAGGAACCACTCCTACACAGATCAATAACTACTCACTTCGCTAGCAGAAGCAAGCATCCTCGTTACTACTCTTAGTGACAACTCACCTCAAGTAGTAAGATCGGAAAGTGGATGACCTTCATTGATGCCATACTTGATCAATATCAACTTGAGGGCTTGCAATCCTTCTTTTCTTACTGAGCGAATCCATCTTGAGCTAGTGGCTTAGAATCTTCAAGTGTATGGTCAATTTCCCATTACCAATTCCATAGGCCACTTTCAAACAAATAATTCACCAATGGTCGGATGCACCGCATTGCTTTACTAGATGAGGCTTGATTAATGTCTAGAGACCAATCTGTGATGCTAGCTTCTTCACCCTAGCAATGTTCCTCGGCACAAGACTATCTTGCCCTTCTCTTTACTTATCTTCATGTGGCTTGCCGCAGAACGGGCTTGCCTGAACCATGTTGATGAGGGCTGGCTTGAGCTCAAAATTTCCATCTCCGACTGGCGGAGCTGGTCCGACACGTATGTTCTCGCTTGATGGAGCGGAGAACTCACGGATTGTCTTGGTTGCCATCCTCGATGTAGTCTGGTCGACGACGGGAAGGACTGGGTTCGTCGGAAGGAGTTGCTTTTGAGGAGGTACAACACGGGGTCGTACTTTCCTCATAAGTGACTCCGGATTTTCTTGGAAGTTTGACGGTAGTTGGAAACCAGTCATGCACTGCTCTGTTCCACAAAGACCAACGAACAGAGCAAGGATAAACCCTCTTGAGGAACGGCCTTCCAAGAATGAGGGGCGTCCTTGTGTCAACTTTCATGTCAAGTACCACGAAATCCACAGGGACAAAGAACTCCCGGATTTTCTCCGGAATGTCCTCGGCTATCCCCGCGGGATGGCGGATTGACTGGTCCGCTAGCTGCAAATACATAGTTGTAGGGGACAAGGAAGAATGATCGAGTTTATCGTACACTACCTTGGGCATGACGCTGACACTTGCTCCAAGGTCGCACAGGGCTTGGTTGAAGTGTTGATCACCGATCGAGCATGTGATGGTAGGACATCCTGGGTCCTTCTTCTTCTCTGGGAGATTATTTAAAATAGCTGCGCTGCAAGCTTCTGTTAGCTTTATTACCTCGGTGGTCGGCAGGGCTCGTTTGTGGTTGAGGATGTCCTCAAGGTACTTGGCGTAGGGCTCTCGGAAATACCGTCATAGCCACCCACTTGTGCATAAAGCGCAGAGTGGGGTTATGGATACTGTTCATGCGAAGTGCATGGCAATTGGTATTTTCGGAAATCCTCTTCCAGAATGCGACCCGATCAAACCTTTTCAAAGCTCTGCTTGGCTCTAAAGAGCAACGACTTGAAAAACCAAGAGCCAAGCTAAAATCCCTCCAAGAGCAGAAAAACTCTTGGTTGAAAAATCTGAAGCGAATCCCCCCATTTTCGGAAACCAGTGTGGAAAGAAACTCGAGCGTGAGTAAGTACGAACCTGGCTCGTTGATCTCCCAGAAGTTCTCCCAGCCGACGGCATGGAAGATCTCCGGGAACTCCTCGTCCATTCCCGTCCTTCTCAGTAGGTCCTGATCGAACACACGGGTGTGCTCGAATTCCTTCAGCCTGAGCTCGTTGAAGGTGCTTCTCTCCCGGTCCGTCCGGAGAACAATGTCGTTCTCGCTCAGGAGCTGCCTGGCTTGGGGTACAGCAGAGCCTCCACCCAAGCCAGCTGCTCCAGCCACATCCTCGTCCATCCGGCTCGAGCAACGGGACGGGGCTGGGGAACTAGCCCATGCCTCTACTTCACAGATATTTGGAGAGGGAATCAAAGAACATGAAATTTTATTTATGGAATGGATGATGGCATGGTTTTTGCTAACTCCCAAAGTAGGAATTGCAAGTGAGAGGTGGAGTGTATGTGAATCTCGATCTTAGAAGCAAGAAAGACTCCTCACTAAGGTCACAACAATTTGACAAAGCTCACTAAGATGACAAGCTGACGGGCGTCCCATGTGGCTTTTGATGTCATTGTTGAGTTGTCGCTGACGTGGATGGCTCCCGCTGGCCTGTACAGCTAAGGGGGATAACCGGCCGAACGTGTCGTTCGGCCGTTTCTGTCATTTCCGACCCCTATAGCACATGTTTCGTGATATTGTACCTGCAAACATGACACTCACCAAAACTCGTGGAACTTTATTAGAAATAAAACCTAAGTACATGGAATGTTGCATAGTCTCTCATTTTATCCCGAGTATTGGTGGTCGAAATTGGGCTGTAACGACCGCCAACAGTGAGGTGGATGACGACAACAAGGAAGGAAGAGAAGAGATAGGAGGGTAGAGAGGGTACAGGTCTGGTAAGGGTATTCTACCGACCACTGAGCAGTTCAGAGGAAACGAATAGATACTTGCTTTGGGACTACAGGGCATCCGACACATAGAAAGGGATGAGAAGGGGTGCCGACTACCCTGAACCTTGGGTCCTAAGTCACCGGAACTAACGTGATGGGCTACAAAGACCGTAAGGGCTGTCACCACCTTACGGCTACCACCTCCGTTGCGACGGGCGGATTCTAAGGTTACTGGCAAGTCTAGGAACCACTCCTACACTAGTCAATAACTACTTATCTCCTATAATAAGATAAGCACCCAGGCTAAGCAACCAGTATACAGTTATACCAATCAACTAAGCACTGAACGAAGAACAAAACAAGTAAATGAATGTAAGAACTGAATGCTCAATTAATCAGAGAGAGATACAAGAGATACCAGAAACGACCCGGATGTCACTCGAAGTGGAGCCGCATCCGTAGAGGTTCAGCGGGAAGAGGGGCCGACACTCCGGCTCCTCTCCGGGACGCTCACCTCTCCTCTCTCCCTATTTCTACTGATATGAGTGGCATAACCTAGCGACGCCTACTCTTCTTCTCCTCTTCAGTTGTGTGTCTTGCAAGTGACCAGGGGCCTCAATTTATAGTGGCCAAGGACGGTGGGAGGCAGAGTGGCAGCCAAGGCAGCTGGGAGGCGGTGCCGGGCCGTTCGGGCGAATCTCCTGGTTCGCGCGAACCAAGGAGTTCGGCCGAAGTGCCACGTGCACCGCCTCAACCCTCTACGGCCTCGATCTCTCCTCTAGGTCGGTTCTGAGGCGGTGGAGCCAGTTCGGGCGAACTGGGGGGTTTGGCCGAACCCGGGAAGTTCGGCCGAACCGACCTCTGCTTCGCCTTTGTCCTTCCCACGTGTTGGATCACCTCCTGGGTCGGTGGGTAGGTCGGTTCCTCGGTCTGGGCTGAGCTGGAGGCCTTCCTAAGAAGATCACTTATGTGCCATCAAGTATGACATTGCAAGAAGAAGCTAAATTCAAGAAATGCCATATTTGCAAGACAAAGGTAGAGTTGAATCACAAGTGCAAGAGCAAGAAGAACGTATCCTTTGATCCATCTTACATTCTTAAGAAAGATTCAAAGGGTGTTGTATGTGGTTGTACCTGCACAAGTGACACTCACCAAAACTCGTGGAACTTTATTAGAACTAAAACCTAAGTACATGGAATGTTACATAAAGCCTGATTTATTCCCGAGTATTGGTGGTCGAAATTGGGTTGTAACGACCGCCGACAAGCTCCCCCAAGCTTAGCTCTATGCTCGTCCTCGAGCAAAGATAAAAACTTAGGCTCGGTGGATAAGGAGTTGCTACAATGTCATTTCTCTTGCAGGTAACTTTATAAACAACTAGTACTCAAATTTACTTGAAATACTAGCAAGGTATTAATTCATTGTTTTACCTATGGGCCTTATAGCAATCTCCTTATCTTGTGCGGTTGAAAGGATGAACAGTTTAACTTAGTTTTATTCCACTCTTCTCTTTTCAGGATCCTATCTCGGAGTTTTCACCCTTTTGTGAAAAGATAAGTTGTTCCTCATTGGCTCACTCAATCGCTCAAGTGTATTTGATTCCCCACCAAAGGCTTTGCATTCTTTTCATCCTAACATCTAATCTTGGCTTTTTGTGTAGCTCAGGGATAAAGAATGAAGGCATACAAGCATCTTATATTTTGATAAGTCAAAAAACCAGACCTTAGGAGAATCAATTCATACTCTTAGATCGAGAAGTGCAAGTGTGTGGAATATGCGGAGTGGAATATGTGGAGTGGAATTTGGTGGAACTTCATGGAATGATTCTTCCTCTCCTTTATTTATTTTTCGAGAGCATGGGCTATCTTTTATTCTTCATTTTTTTTGCCATGCCTTTTTGGCATGCTTTTTTTCTCATATTTTTGCCATGCCACTTGGCATGCTTTATTTTTGCATAGCCCATGCCTCTACTTCAAAGATATTTGGAGAGGGAATCAGAGAACATGAAGTTTATTTTTGTGGAATGGATGATGGCATGGTTTTGCTAACTCCCAGTGTAGGAATTGCAAGTGAATTCTTAACATAATTAATACAATAATTTTCTCAATTTTCTAAAATTTCCAAGCTTTATTTAATTTACAAGGAATTTGTAATTGAAAAAAATATATAAAAATATTTGCGAAATATAAACAGAGCAACTATTCATCATTTCCAAAGTGAGAGGCATATGTTTCATTCCATGCATGGTTGGGAGTTAATTTTATTTAAGGGAAGTATTTTTAATTGAATGACCAAAGTGCTGAGTAATTCGGAACTTACCTGATGGGGGTCCTCCCCCAAGCTTAGACTCTTCACTGGTAGGGATTCAACCTTGAAAAGTACTGAGGGAGTGGATGAAATGGATGGATGAGGTGGGTGACGACAACAAGGAGGGAGCCTGTACTCATGTATCTTTCTGTTAAACAGGGCAATCTCCGGTTGGTTCAAATGCACCAACCGGAGCGACAATTTTATTCTTTCTGCATTCAACTCCAATTTTATTTATTCATTAAGCTAAGGTTGGAAATAAAATATTTGGAAGGGAAATAATT
Organism: Echinochloa crus-galli; assembly: GCA_900205405.1. Classification (NCBI taxonomy): domain Eukaryota; kingdom Viridiplantae; phylum Streptophyta; class Magnoliopsida; order Poales; family Poaceae; genus Echinochloa; species Echinochloa crus-galli. The sequence continues at coordinate 27,120 of OAMR01001136.1, read as the reverse complement.
AGAGCACCTCCTAAACAATGATTTGAGCAAAGGGAAATTGAAAAAACAAATAAATTGAAACTAATGGTGCTCTGAAAGATACAACCACGCGGCATCTACTCTATAGATGGATCGTAAAGGCTTAGGTGTTACGTGGCTTTGGCGAGCCTCTTGAATTTGGCTGTGAGTGCTTGGCAGAGGACATTGATCTTGTCATCCTTGTCCATATGCCAAGGCTCGCCTTCAGTGACCTTCTCACCGAGATTGCTAAATTTTCTGGTGTGTTCGCACCAGATCTCCATTCAGGCTCTTTATCCATGGGCTCCTCTTCTTCCTCCTCCTCGGGATGTTCAATCGGATGGCTTTAGGGGTTTTGATAGTTTTGCTCATGATAGTCTTGGAGAGGGAACCGTTGGGTGAGGAAAGGTCGAGGATTGGGTGGCTAGGAAATGTAAGCACTGGGTCGTGCTCGGGAAAGTGATAGAGGATGGTTTCTGACTTGAGAACGACTAGCAGCTTTCCCAACATTTTCCTAGCGACTTCGAGACAAGATGGGTAAACACTAAGCTCATGGAGTGTTGCATAAAGCCTTTGATTCCGAGGCTTGGGTCGTACCCGATTTCTCTGTCATTGCCCATAACTTCATAGAATATTGTCCTAATTTGCCCAAACTAGAGTGGTCTAGTTTGCCCAAAGTGCTTCAGTGAGTCTATCTCTCTAGTGCCTACCCATCTCATTGATGGTCTTTACAGAGTGTTCTTGATCTTCATGCTGGATGTTCAGCTTGACCACTAGCTTGGGGGTGTTAAGGTGTGGCTATAAAATGCGGCTCCCCCAAGCTTATCCGGGAGATGGAGTCAATGAGATGGGAGCCCCTATGACTAGCCCAGGGACGCCAAAGCGAGGAAAGATGTTTTCCGTGGTCATTTGCTCAGCGCGCCTAGTGGCTACGGATCGATAGGGCTTGGCTTCTACCCAGTTGAGACGCTATCTATGGCTACCAGGATAAAGTTAATCTAATCTGATTAGTGGCGTGGTCTCAAACAAGTCGTATCTTGCGGTGGATTAACTTGTTTGTTATCATGCTTGACGGGTGCTGCTTTCGGCCTATGCATTCTTGTTTCAATGTAAATTTGCGATCGCGTCTCACCCTTTATTTATTTGATCCCGATTCGGCTAAACAGCCGCATTCGGCAGTGCTCTCACGAGCGAACGTGTTCGTGGGTTTGTATTTAAACAATGAATGCCCATGCATCGTCTGAGTCCATTTTGTATCCAGAAGAGATATGGGTTGTCCCATAGGTGATGTCTGCTTCTCATAAACTAATCTTTTCAATTTCACCTGATGGGACGTACCCTAACACCATGAAGTCAACTATGATGGCGTACCACCGCTCTAGTGTTGTGGCCTTGAGGAGCGTATCACCCCGTAAGAAAATCGCTGATGGAGATCAAACGAGACTTGTACCCGAGACAGACCCAACGGATGAGTCTTGGGTTCGCATCCTTTTTGGCCAAGAAATACTTCAAAGCAGCATGGTCTGAATAGACTATGACCTTAGCCCCACTTGGTAGGACCGGAATTTGTCTACAACAAACACAGCTGCTAAGAGTTTCTTTTTCCGTGGTTGCATAGCTGAGCTGGGCCAGTGAGCATACTGCTTCTTGTCCTTGGTTGGCCCACAATAGCTCCTATGGCGAAATCGCTCGCATCACACATGATTTCTAGTGGAATGCTCTAGTCATGGGACTAGATGATGGGAGCGAAACTGAGTGCTTTCTTGAGGTGTAAAAGAGCACTCTTGATCAGAGAAGAGAGGGGTTTCCTTGGCTAAGGGATTGATCAATGACCGGGCTATTTGAGAGGAATTTTCGATGAAACAACTATAAAGCCCGGTGTGGCCAAAGGAACTACGAATCCCCTTTACTCATAGGTGGTGTAGGCATAGGGTCGTATTAGAGGGTATGACAAGGGAAGATGATGGCTCTAGGCTTTGAATCTAGTCTTTCCCCGGTCAAAGACGAATCTCCGTGACAATTGCCTAGCGACCCCAAGATAAGATGAGACAGGGATATGATGTGTATGAAGGTTAGGAGTAATCCCTTTGAAATCTTGGATTGAGTGTCCTGAGACTGATCGATCCTCCTCCAGGACCGTGGAAGTCGGTTGGGTTCCAGGGGGTCTATCGAATCTTCGTGACAATTGTCTTACGACCCCAAGGTAAGATAAGATAGGGATATGATGTGTATGAAGGTTAGGAGTAATCCCTTTGAAATCTTGGATCGAGTGTCCTGAGACTGATCGATCCTCCTCCAGGACAGTGAAAGTCGGTTGGGTTCCAGGGGGTTTGTCACTGATGGTCACTGGAGTTTGTTCGTCCTTAAAGAGGGAAGCACACTTCAATCTAGAGGGAAGAGGCTTAGGCTCGATTGGAGGATGAATGTCTTCTTCCTCCATAAGGAATTGGGCATCTTCTTCTAGGAAATGTTGCTCTAAGTCTATCAAGGATGTTGACATGACCTCCTCTATAGGATCAGGATCGGGGTCCGCCTCTATAGGTGTGTTCAAGGAATAGGAATAAGAGACTTGGACAAGTTCTTCTCCGATCCTAGGCTCTACTAGTTTATGTGGTGCATTTTCTAGGATTTTCATGATTGGCCTACCAATGAATATGGAATGTGTGGAATCGTTGGGTAGGTCAAAGATATGAAAATCTAGAAAGAGTTCAGGGTCGTTAATCTTAACGGGTATGACCCGCAAGATGCCTAAACAGTCGAGGACCCTTCCCGATGTGAACCTAAGATATTTCTGAGATGATGACCATGGTTCATCGGGGAGTTGAGCTCGCACCCAAGAGCTAGAGATTATGTTGATTCCGAGGCTCGGGTCATACCCGATTTCCTTGTCTATGCCCATAACTTCACAAAAGATTGTTCGGATTCTCTTCCACCTCGTCTAGCCATTCCCGACTCTTGATGCCAGAGAGACGACCTAAGTACTCTCTTTGATATTCTAGTGCTTCCTTGTCAGGTGGTGGATCCTTTTGCTCTACACATTGTCCCCGTGGGAAACGTATGGCACAGTCGATGTCATCGAATAGACCATCGTCAAAATCATATGGAGTGGTGTAGAGTGGGGGATGGTAGTCCAGGCTAGAGTAAGGTTGTGGTTCGAATTGAGCGTCGGGTTCTGATGGAATGGAAGAGCTGATAAATTTGGATTGTTGGTGTACAGGCTCTTTAGGTTTAGGCTGCTTCTCTTCTTCATCAGGGAGTTCGTCATAGACTCCAGTGTAGGGAATGTCGTCCAGGATGCACTCCAGGACTATCCTCGCTTCACTAGGAGTCAAATGAAAAAAACGGCCCTTTTGAAGCAGAGTCCAAGAAAGTGGCAGCTGCGGGACAGAGGCCAAGGCTGAAGTGTTGTAAAACAACAGGTTCTGGTAGACTTAGTTCCGGTCCCGACGCAAGTATTTGCTTGAAACGAGCCCAAGTAGTTCCTAACGATTCTCCCTTTAATTGCTTAAATTTGATAATTTCCGCTCGGAGGCTAGCTACCTTGGAGACTGGGAAGAAATTTAGGCAGAATTTCTCTCTAAGGGTCTCCCAGCTCCCTTCCGTAGTAGCGACAGCCAGATAGTACCACTTCTTTGCTCCTCCCGTCAATGAGAACGGGAATAGCTTCCATTTGAGTGTCTCTTGTGTCATGCCCGCAATGATGAGACACGAACAGAGTTGCTCAAACTCGCGCAAATGCGCGTATGGACTCTCAGCCTTTGTTCCTGAGAACGATTGCTCACGAACCATGGCTATGAAGCCGGGACGCAGCTCATAACCGGGTGTGGATATGGGATGTGATGATGGTGGTGGCTCCAAATAATCGCCCTTTGGAGCCGAGTGATGGCGTAAGGTGAGGGTGGAATCCATATAATGGATGGTGGTGGGATACACGGACAACTTGGGTTCGAAATCAGAACAGCTACCGTTCCCCGGCAACGGCGCTAGAAAACTTGTTGGCACTCCTTACGGCCTACAGATAAATCCGCAAGCGGACGGATACCGATGTAGCTTTCACCCGGGAGTATTCCAAGGTATCGATTTCCACGGGGAAGAAGAAGTGTACTAATCCTAAACTAAGTTGTCCTAGGTAGATGGGTTGGATGCTATGGAATGGAACACTAGTCAATAACTACTTATCTCCTATAGTAAGATAAGCACCCAGGCTAAGCAACCAGTATACAGTTATACCAAGCAACTAAGCACTAAACGTAGAACGATGCAAGTAAAGTAAGCAAGAACTGAATGCTCAATTAATCAGAGAGAGATACAAGAATTACCAGACATGACCTGGATGTCACTCGAAGTGNGGATGACGACAACAAGGAAGGAAGAGAAGAGATAGGAGGGTAGAGAGGGTACAGGTCTGGTAAGGGTATTCTACCTACCATTGAGCAGTTCAGAGGATACGAATAGATACTTGCTTCGGGACTACAGGGCATCCGACACACAGAAAGAGATGAGAAGGGGTGCCGACTACCCTGAACCTTGGGTCCTAAGTCACCGGAACTAACGTGATGACGCCTACTCTTCTTCTCCTCTTGAGTTGTGTATTGATGCAGGTGACCAGGGCCTTCTATTTATAGTGGAGCAATGATGGTGGAGGTTGAGCAGTGGCCAAGGCAGCTCAGGGCGGTTCCGCGCCGTTCGGCCGAAGATGCCGGTTCGGCCGAACCGTGCAGTTCGGCCGAACTGGCACGTGTCACCTCCTTGGCCCTGAGGCGGTGCTAAGGCGGTTCGTGCACGTGGGCTGGTTTGGCAGAACAGCCCAGTTCGGCCGAACCGCCCGATCCACCGACGTTGCTTCCTTCGGTCCAGATTGCGCCCCTGAGTCGGTTTCCATGTCGGTTTGATTCGGCCGAACCAAGTAGTTCGCCCGAACTTGTCCGAGTCCTTGTTTTCCCTTGGATCCATCGCCTTTGTGTTGAGGTCGGTCATGTCAGTTCACCCATGCCTGGGATCTTGGTGGTTTGTACGTTTTTAGGGTATTGCACGCACCGGACACGGCCTGTACGGCTAAGGGGGATAACCGACCGAACATGTCGTTCGGCTGTTTCTGTCATTTCCGACCCCTATAGCACGTATTTCACAATGTTGTACCTGCACACGCGACACTCACCAAAACTCGTGGAACTCCATTAGAAATAAAACCTAAGTACATGGAATGTTGCATAGTCTCTCATTTATTCCCGAGTATTGGTGGTCGGATTTGGGTTGTAACGACCGCCAACAAGCTCCCCCAAGCTTAGCTCTTTGCTCGTCCTCGAGCAAAGATAAAAACTTAGGCTCGGTGGATAAGGAGTTGCTACAATGTCATTTTTCTTGTAGGTAACTTTATAAACAACTAGTACTCAATTTTTACTTGAAACAACTAGTGGTATTAATTCACCATTTTACCTATGGGGCTTATAGCAATCTCCTTATATTGGGCGGTTGAAAGGACGAATAGTTTAAATTCAGTTTTATTCCACTCTACTCTTTTCAGGATCTGGCCTGGACTAGTGACATTTGTCGTTTGGTTGAGGTGGACGGCTCCCGCTGGCCTGTACGGCTAAGGGGGGGGTAACCGGCCGAACTTGTCGTTCGGCCGAATTGGTCATTTCCGACCCCTATAGCACGTATTTCGCAATGTTGTACCTGCACAAGCGACACTCACCAAAACTCGTGGAACTCCATTAGAAATAAAACCTAAGTACATGGAATGTTACATAAAGCCTGATTTATTCCCGAGTATTGGTGGTCGAAATTGGGTTGTAACAACCGCCGACAAGCTCCCCCAAGCTTAGCTCTATGCTCGACCTCGAGCAAAGATAAAAACTTAGGCTCGGTGGATAAGGAGTTGCTACAATGTCATTTCTCTTGCAGGTAACTTTATAAACAACTAGTACTCAAATTTACTTGAAATACTAGCAAGGTATTAATTCATCATTTTACCTATGGGGCTTATAGCAATCTCCTTATCTTGGGTGGTTGAAAGGATGAACAATTTAACTTAGGTTTATTCCACTCTACTCTTTTCAGGATCCTATCTCAGAGTTTTCACCCTTTTGTGAAAAGATAAATTGTTCCTCATTGACTCACTCAATCGCTCAAGTGTATTTGGTTCCTCACCAAAGGCTTTGCCTTCTTGTCATCCTAACATCTAATTTGGCTTTTTGTGTGGCTCAGGGACAAAGGAAGAAGGCATACAAGCATCTTATATTTTGCTAAGTCAAAGACCGGACCTCAGGAGAATCAAATCACACTCTTAGATCGAGAAGTGCATGTGTGTGGAATATGTGGAATGGAATATTTGGAGTGGAACTTTGGCAGAATTTCATGGAATGATTCTTCCTCTCCTTTATTTATTTTTCGAGAGCATAGGCTATCTTTTATTCTTTTTTTTTGCCACGCCTCTTTGGCATGCTTTTCTTTTCTCATATTTTTGCCATGCCACTAGCATGCTTTTCTTTTCTCATATTTTTGCCATGCCACTTGGCATGCTTTTCTATTTCTTTTTGCATAGCCCATGCCTCTACTTCAAAGATATTTGGTGAGGGAATCAAAGAACATGAAATTTTGTGGAATGGATGATGGCATGGTTTTTCTAACTCCTAGTGTAGGAATTGCAAGTGAGAGGTGGAGTGTATGTGAATCTCGATCTTGAGAGCATGAAAGATTCCTCACAAAGGTCACAAGAATTTGACAAAGCTCACTAAGATGACAAGCAGCATATGGTAGAAAGTTTAGAACTAATCCTATCATATGGCTATGGTAGGATGATTTCTAATGGGATGCTCTAGTCGCGAGACCGGATGATGGGAGCAGAATTGAGTGCTTTCTTAGGGTGTGAAAGGAAGCATAGCACTCTTGATTAGAGACGAGAGGGGTTTCCTTGGCCAAGAGATTGGTCAACGACCGGGCTATTTGAGAGAAATTTTCGATGAAACACCTATAAAGCCCTCAAGCATAGTCAAGCAACTAGTTGCAACAAAGTACTAGCAAAATTAGTGACAGAGCAACTATTCATCATTTCCAAAGTGAGAGGCATATGTTTCATTCCATGCATGGTTGGGAGTTAAGGGAAATATGTTCAATTGAAAGACCAAAGTGCTGAGTAATTCGGAACATACCTGATGGGGGTCCTCCCCCAAGCTTGGACTCTTCATTGGTAGAGATTCAACCTTGAAAGGTACTGAGTCAGCTGGTCGGCCTCCTCGTTCTCTTCCTATTCCTCCACTGTGTCATGCCTGTACTCATGTATCTTTTTCGTTAAACAGGGCAATCTCCGGTTGGCTCAAATGCACCAACCGGAGCATCAATTTTATTCTTTTTGCATTCAACTCTAATTTCATTTATTCATCAAGCTAAGAATTAGAAAACAAATATTGGAAGGGAAATAAAGAGAGCACCTCCTAAACAATGATTTAAGCAAAGGGAAATTGGGAAATAAATTGAAACTAATGGTGCTCTACAGGATACAACCTCACGACATCTACTCTATGGCTGGATCGTAAAGGTCTAGATGTCATGTGGCTTTGGCGAGCCTCTTGAATTTGGCTATGAGTGCTTGGCAGAGGACATTGCTCTTTTCCATCTACCAAGGCCCGCCTTTGATGACCTTCTCATCCCGGTTGCTTAAATTATGGCATGTCTGTGCCAGACTCTTCAACCGTGGGCTTCTCTTCTCCCTCCTCCACAGTTTTCTTCATTGGTGGACTTGTCGTACTCATGGAGAGGGAACCCTTGGGTGAGGAAAGGTCGAGTATTGGGTGGCTAGGAAATGTGAGCACTGGGTCGTGCTCGGGAAAGTGATGGAGGGAGATGACGGTCTCCGACTTGACTTCTACCCAGTTAGAGACGCTATCTACGGCTAGCAGAATAAACTCGTAGTTCTCTGAGTTAGGGAAATGACCCATGGGGTCTATTCCCCTTACATCAAAGATTTCTACTGAATATTGCTGGTGAGTGGCTTTGCGTCTCTTTCCCGTGTTTCTGGCAGTGTGGGCATCACTTGCTAAGTTTCTTAGCTTCTCGATATTGCCAGACCTTTATTCTGAACACTCCATAATGTCCTTTAGAAGGTGCTCCATTATATCTCTCCCAGGTTTTATGTGCCTCAGGTGCAGGTATGCATCGTCTGAGTCCATTTTGTATCCAGAAGAGATACGGGTTGTCCCATAGGTGATGTCTGCTCTCATAAACCAGTCTTTTCCTATTTTCACCTGATGGGACATACCCTAACACCATGAAGTCAACTATGGTGGCGTACCACAGCTCTAGTGACCTTGAGGAGCGTATCTCCGTAAGACAATCACTGATGCGAAGATCAAACGGGACGTGTACCTAAGACAGACCCAACGGATGAGTCTTGTGTTCGCATCCTTTTTAGCCAAGAGATACTTCAGAGCAGCATGGTCTGAATAGACTATGACCTTAGCCCCAACTTGGTAGGACCGGAATTTGTCTACAACAAACACAGCTGCTAAGAGTTCCTATTCCATGGTTGTATAGTTGAGCTGGGGCCAGTGAGCATAATGCGTCTTGTCATTGGTTTGGCCCACAACAGCTCCTATGGCAAAGTCGCTCGCATCTCACATGATTTCTAGTGGAGTGCTCTAGTTGTGGGACTGGATGATGGGAGCGAAACTGAGTGCTTTCTTGTGGGTTTGAAAGGAAGCATAGCACTCTTGATCAGAGACGAGAGGGGTTTCCTTGGCCAAGAGATTGGTCACGACCGGGCTATTGGAGAGAAATTTTCAATGAGACACCAATAATGCCCGGTGTGGCCAAGGGAACTAAGAATCCCCTTTACTCGTGGGAGGTGTAGGCATAGGATTGCATTAGGGAGTAGGACAAGGGAAGATGATGGCTTCTGGCTTTAAATCTAGTCTTTCCCCGATCAAAGATGAATCTCCGCGACAATTGCCTAGCGACCCCAAGATAAGGTGAGATAGGGATATGATGTGTATGAAGGTTAGGAGTATTCCCTTTGGAATCTTGGATCGAGTGTCCTAAGACTGATTGATCCTCCTCCAGGACCGTGGAAGTCGGTTGGGTTCCAGGGGGTTTGTCACTAATGGTCACTGGAGTGTGTTCGTCCTTAAAGAGGGAAGCACACTTCAATCTATAGGGAGGAGGCTTAGGTTCAATTGGAGGATGAATGTCTTCTTCCTCCATAAGGGATTGGGCATCTTCTTCTAGGAAAGGTTGCTCTAAGTCTACCAAGGATGTTGACAAGACCTCCTCTTTAGGATCAGGATCAGGCTCCGCCTCTATAGGTGTGTTCAAGGAATAAGAATAAGAGACCGGAACAAGTTCTTCTCCGATCCTAGGCTCTACTAGCTGAGTTGGTGCATTTTCTAGGATTTTCATGATCGGCGTACCAATAAAGATTGAATGTGTGGAATCATTCGGTAGGTCAAAGATATGGAAATTCAGGAAAAGTTCAGGGTCGTTAATCTTAACGGGTATGACCCGCAAGACCCCTAAACAGTCGAGGATCCTTCCCGATGTGAACTGGTCATCATCTCAAAAACATCTAAGGTTCACATCGGGAAGGATCCTCGACTGTTTAGGGGTCCT
>OAMR01001136.1:4145-15260 GCA_900205405.1 Echinochloa crus-galli | reverse complement strand
TGGAGTCATTGGGTAGGTCAAAGATATGGAAATCTAGAAAGAGTTCAGGGTCGTTAATCTTAACGGGTGTGACCCGCAAGACCCCTAAACAGTCGAGGATCCTTCCCGATGTGAACCTTAGATGTTTCTGAGATAATGACCATGGTTCATTAGGGAGTTGAGCTCGCACCAAAGAGCTAGAAATTATGTTAATTCCGAGGCTCGGGTCATACCCGATTTCTTGGTCAGTGCCCAGGACCTCACAAAAGATTGTTCGGATTCTCTTGGGCGTTTTAACGACCTCGGTCGAGGCTTCCGCCTCGTCTAGCCATTCCCGACTCTTGATGGCAGAGAGACGACCTAAGAACTCTCTCTGGTATTCTAGTGCTTCCTTGTCGGGTGGTGGATCCTTTTGCTCTACACATTGCCCCCGTGGGAGACGTATGGAAAAGTCGATATCATCGAATAGACCATCGTCAATATCGTAGGGAGTAGTGTAGACTGGAGGATAGTAGTCCAAGCTAGAGTAAGGTTGTGGTTCGAATTGAGCATCGGGTTCTGATGGAATGGAAGAGCTGATAGATTTGGATTGTTGGTGTACAGGCTCTTCAGGTTTAGGCTGCTTCTCTTCTTCATTAGGCAGTTCGTCATCGACTCCAGTGTAGGGAGTGTCGTCCAGGATACGCTCCAGGACTATCCTCGCTTCACCGGGAGTCAAATGAAAAAATGACCCTTTTGAAGCAGAGTCCTAGAAAGTGGCGGCTACGAGACAGAGGCCAAGGCTGAAGTGTATTAAAACTATGGGCTCCGATAAGCCTAGGTCTGGTCCTGAAGCCAAAATTTGCTTGAAACGAGCCCAAGCAGCTCCTAACGATTCTCCCTTTAATTGCTTAAAGTTGATGATTTCCGCTCGGAGACTGGCTACCTTAGAGACTGGGAAGAAGTTCAGGCAGAATTTCTCCTTAAGAACTTCCAAGCTCCCGTCCATAGTGCCGACAGACAGAGATACCACTTCTTTGCTCCTCCCGAGATACAAGAGTTACCAGACATGACCCAGATGTCACTCGAAGTGGAGCCGCATTCAATGAGAATGGGAATAGCTTCCATTTGAGTGTCTCTTGCGTCATGCCCGCAATGGTCAGGCATGAGCAGAGCTGCTCAAACGCGCCATGGGATCACATCCACTTGCTTGCTTTTATGTCATCAAATACCATAAGAGAGCTTTTATTCTCATTAATGCATGTGTCTTACAAATAACCATAAGAATAAAACCCTGCTCATATTCTTAAGCAAATAAGTTAGTTGGGTATTCTACCGATTGACTGAGCAGAGCAGAAGATACAGATAGATACTTGCTTCGGGACTACAGAGCCTCCGACACACAGAAAGGGATGAGAATGGGTGCCGGTTACCCTGAACCTTGGGTCTTAGGACACCGGAACTAACGTGATGGACTACGAAGACCGAAAGGGTTGTCACCACCTTACGGCTACCACCTCCGTTGCGACAGTCGGATTCTAAGGTTACTGGCAAGTCTAGGAACCACTCCTACACTAGTCAATAACTACTTATCTCCTATAGTAAGATAAGCACCCAGGCTAAGCAACCAGTATACAGTTATACCAATCAACTAAGCACTGAACGTAGAACGATGCAAGTAAAGTAAGCAAGAACTGAATGCTCAGTTAATCAGAGAGAGATACAAGAATTACCAGACATGACCGGATGCCACTCGAAGTGGAGCCGCATCCGTAGAGGTACAGCGGGAATAGGGGCCGACACTCCGGCTCCTCTCCGGGACGCTCACCTCTCCTCTCTCCCTATTTCTACTGATATGAGTGGCGGAACCTAGCGACGCCTACTCTTCTTCTCCTCTTGAGTTGTGTATTGATGCAGGTGACCAGGGCCTTCTATTTATAGTGGAGCAATGACGGTGGAGGTTGAGCAGCGGCCAAGGCAGCTCAGGGCGGTTCCGCGCCGTTCGGCCGAAGATGCCGGTTCGGCCGAACCATGCAGTTCGGCCGAACTGGCATGTGTCACCTCCTTGACCCTGAGGCGGTGCTGAGGCGGTTCGTGCACGTGGGCTGGTTCAGCCGAACAGCCCAGTTCGGCCGAACCGCCCGATCCATCGACGTTGCTTCCTTCGGTCCAGATTGCGCCCCTGAGTCGGTTTCCATGTCGGTTTGATTCGGCCGAACCAAGTAGTTCGCCCGAACTTGTCCGAGTCCTTGTTTTCCCTTGGATCCATCGCCTTTGTGTTGAGGTCGGTCATGTCAGTTCACCCATGCCTGGGATCTTGGTGGTTTGTACGTTTTTAGGGTATTGCACGCACCGGACACAAGGGTGGAGTTCGGTCGAACCATAGGGTTCGGCCGAACTCACTCTTTTTGGTGGTTTTTACCCCAACATTGGTAATTCGCCTCCTGGAATCGAATAGACACCAAAACTTGTGGAAGTGATTAGAAATAAACCCTATAGCTATGGTGCATTGTTCCATTGTATTCATTTTATACTCGGTTGGAGGTCGGAAATCGGTCTGTAACGACCGCCAACAACTAAGCACTGAACGAAGAACGAAACAAATAAATGAATGCAAGAACTGAATGCTCAATTAATCAGAGAGAGATACAAGAGTTACCAGACATGACCCGGATGTCACTCGAAGCAGAGCCGCATCCGTAGAGGTACAGCGGGAAGAGAGGCCGACACTCCGGCTCCTCTCCGGAACGCCAAGGACGGTGGGAGGCAGAGTGGCAGCCAAGGCAGCTGGGAGGCGGTGCCGGGCCGTTCGGGCGAATCTCCTGGTTCGGGCGAACCAAGGAGTTCGGCCGAAGTGCCACGTGCACCGCCTCAACCCTCTACGGCCTTGATCTCTCCTCTAGGTCGGTTCTGAGGCGGTGGAGCCAGTTCGGGCAAACTGGGGGTTTCGGCCGAACCCGGGAAGTTCGGCCGAACCAACTTCTGCGTCGCCTTTGTCCCTCCCACGTGTTGGATCACCTCCTGGGTCGGTGGGTAGGTCGGTTCCTCGATCTGGGCTGAGTTGGAGGCCTTCTGGTGTACTGGCGGGCTTCGGTATGTGTTGGTGGTCGTCCACATGTCGTACATCGTGTCTGCTTAGTCATCGGTGACGTGGACGGCTCCCGGTGGCTTGTATGCACGGCTAAGGGGGTAACCGGCCGAATCGTGTCGTTCGGCCGAATCGGTCATTTCCGACCCCTATAGCACATATTTCTCGTTGTTGTACCTGCACAAGCGACACTCACCAAAACTCGTGGAACTCCATTAGAAATGAAACCTAAGTACATGGAATGTTACATAAAGCCTCATTTATTCCCGAGTATTGGTGGTCGAAATTGGGTTGTAACGACCGCCAACATAGAGGTCTGCTTGTTCTTCCTATCTGGGCACTCAAACAATTTGTGACCTGGTTTCCCGCACCCGAAACATTCAAGGGGTGTCTTGTTGCCCACTTCTGGTGTGTCGTTCTGTCTCTGATCTGAACTCTCCTGTGCAGGGTAGTTGCTGGTTTTGTTCCCGAAGCAGTTTCTAACTCCAGTCTTGTTCTCTGTGTTCAGGTTTGCACTTCTAGTAAATTCTATTCCTCCTTGGCTTGAGCGTTGCTGGAATTCTCTGCGGAGCATATTGCTCTGGCCACTCCTCGACTTCTGACTAAACCTGAGGTTGTGCTGTTGCTCGGCTTTCCTTTTCTTGATTCTCCAAGTGTCTTCTAAGTCAACTCTTTCCTTTTCCACTGCTATGGCTCTGTCAATCATCTCTTGAAGTGAGCTATGACTGCTGGCAGCAAGCGCCATTCTAAGTCCTCTGTGTAAGCCTCTCTGAAACCAAAATTGCTTCCTCTTCTCGGTGATGATTTCCTCCGGGGCGTACCTCGACATTTTAGCAAAGTGTCGAGCGTACTCTGCCACTGACATACTTCCTTGCTTCATTGTTCTGAACTCCATAGCTTTGTGGATCATCACTTGTTCGGGAATGTGGTACTCCTTGAACGCTTCGCAGAACTCCAGCCAAGTGATCTGTGCTGGGTTCTCGTGAGAGTCACAGTAGCTCTCCCACCAAGCTTTAGCTGCTCCTTCAAGCTGGTGTGCCGCTAGGGCCACACATTCTTCCTCGGTGTAGTCTGTCAAATCTAGCATGGTCTCAATAGTTCTGAGCCAGTCATGAGCATCTAGTGGCTCGTCTGAGTAGTCATACGTGGGTGCCTTCAATCTGATGAACTGTTCAATCTTCTGCTGGAAGTCTTCCTCACGGTGGCATTATTGGTTCTAATCTCTCTGAAGCTGTTGCATTGCCTGTGCCATCTGGGTATTGGCTAGTGCCATCTGCTGCATCAGCTGGGTCTGAACCATCATCACTTCTGTCAGGTTGGCTGGTGGTGGCACTGGTGCCTCTGACACTGTTTGTTCTTCCACTCCTTCCATTTCTGTGGTCACTGGAGTGTTGTTCTCAGGTGCTGGTGTGTTCACTACACAACTTATGTGTCACACCCGGATTTACACAGAAACCCGAATGCTACTATATGTGTGCCCAGGATGTCCATAGAACACATATAGTCAACAAATATGATAACAGAAACATAAATGCTGAAAATAAATGCTTTATTAATGAGAGAGTTTACATCAGAGTTGCTTCATTAATGAACTAACCAATACAGCGGAAGACTAATAACCCCTCGTGTAAGTAACAGAGTTACTTAGCAAGTATAGCACGGTTGTATGAGTCTCAAAAGGCTAGACACGGCTTAACTGCATTAGCAATTTTAGTTGGTTCGTTTTAACTTTATCCAAGTTACTACAAGTGAATGGACTCCCAGTTGTAACCCAATTAAACAGTGTAAGTGACATTAAACAACAATAATCATAACCATCAAGTTCTAATAAAAAAGGAACACCAGGCCGCTCATGACCTTGAGCAAGGCTATCATGATAGATTGTACACTCTGCAGAGGTTTCACCCTTTACCAAATCTGTCACACCCGGATTTACACAGAAACCCGAATGCTACTATATGTGTGCCCAGGAAGTCCTTAGAACACAAACCACACTTCCGAGGTGTGATCGCATAGGGACGCTACGAGGCTTTTCACAAGACACCCTAACAAGACAGTAGCCGCTGTGGTAATACAAGGCGGTGAGACCTTAGGCACCGAGATTGACTGACTCCCAGGGCGCAGCGATAGGAGGGTCAATGACGTCCAATGCGCAACTCATGCCAACAAAAATAAAAAGCGCAACGTGCGGAGTTCCCGTACTCCAGGGACTCCCAACACGGGACTGTGCCTAACGAGACATAGCCAATGGAGCGCATCCGTCCTTGGTGGAATCGGGATAACACCCCGTACCTTGCCTCCTACAACGCCATCGGCCCGTCGGTAACCACTGTCAAGCTAGGGCTCCTGGAAATCCTCGTACTCAAAGTCCAACGCGAACGGCTCACCGACTGGACACGAATCACCACACACAAGCATCCACAAGCCAATACATGCAAACAAAGGTATTCTATTAGAAACAGTACACCAAACAGTAGAAACAGCACAAAATAAGGTTTTAGAAATAATCTACGCTTTGCTAAGAACACATGAGCGCAAGAAGCACTCTAATCGGAGCTAAAACGAAGAAGTTATGGGGTTTTTAAGATCCAGGGGCTAATCTGATAAAAACTGAGGACCTATACGTAATTACACGTTAAAACCCGAGGGCCAACACGTAAAACTAACAGCGCAGGATGGCGGGTTCTATTTTTCAAAAGCTCAGGGGGTTTTTCGTAAAACTTGGGACCTACTTGTAATTATTTTTCAACTGACTGGGACCGCGCGTTTATTTCGAAAGAAGGGAGGGGTTCTTTAGAAAAACCGTCTAGGTTGACCGGTACTTGCTTTGTTTGACTTGGGCCAGGGGCGCGTGGTTGGTCGTCGGACCACGATCGAACGGCGGTGGCTAAATGGGGGGAAAGGGGGTCGCCGGCGGCGGCCGGAGACGCGGCGGCGCTGCTCTGTCGACGGCGAGGCTCGCCGGTTTCGAGGCTAACTCGAGCCACACGCCCTTAAACGAAGCGCGGTTTGCTCCTACAGAACCAGGAGCGTACGGCGAGCATGATGGTGGGGTTCTAGTCGACTCTCGGAGGCCGTGGGCGGCTGCCGGCGGCCTTCGGCACGCCCGGGCCCCTACGCAGCTTCGTGGAAGCTTCCTCGCCCCACTTCCTTCCTTAATCGCGCTGCTCCAGATGGAAGTACAGCGCCCGATTCGGCGTGGATCCCACGCCAAGACCCTAGCCCCTCCTCCCTGGGCTATAAAAGCCACCCCCGGGACCCTCAAGCCTCACCTATTACCCACCCCGAGCTCTCGGCCCCTCTGCGCCACCACACACCTTCCACCGCCGCCATTGCCGCCGCTCGAAGCTCGACGTGGAGCCGCTGCTCGGGAGCAGCTCCGCGCCTCCCGATCGCACCTGGGGCACTGCGGTGAGGTACGGAGACCCCCGAGCCCTTTCACTCTCCCTCCATTGCGGTCCCAGTCAGTTGAAAAATAATTACAAGTAGGTCCCAAGTTTTACGAAAAACCCCCTGAGCTTTTGAAAAATAGAACCCGCCATCCTGCGCTGTTAGTTTTACGTGTTGGCCCTCGGGTTTTAACGCGTAATTACGTATAGGTCCTCGGTTTTTATCAGATTAGCCCCTGGATCTTAAAAACCCCATAACTTCTTCGTTTTAGCTCCGAGTAGAGTGATTCTTGCGCTCATGTGTTCGTAGCAAAGCGTAGATTATTTCTAAAACCTTATTTTGTGCTGTTTCTACTGTTTGGTGTACTGTTTCTAATTGAATACCTTTGTTTGCATGAAGAGGGGGCGGGGCGCGCTGCGCGGGTTGGGCTGGCGCGGCGGGAAGGGAGAAGGAGGCGGGCCGGGCCGAGGTGGAGAAAAAGGGGAGAGGGAGCGAGGTTGAAACTAGGGAAAGCTCAGGGGGGAAAACAGAACTCTGGGTCTACGAACTTTTCTAGAGCTCAAAACAAAGCGGTTCAAATGCGAATTTAAATTAGATTTAAATTCTCGTTTGAACCACAAGCAATACAAAAATAAATGCAGCAGCATGAATGCAACAAAAATGTTTCTAGGCCTTATATTTGATTTTAATTTTCAGAAATTATTTATTTAACCTATATTAAACATGAACATGATAATAAATAATTAATTAATTACTAAAAATTTTAAATATGCTATTTTTGGGTGTTACATTATGCCTCTGCCTCGACTAGTACCCCGACCTGTCGTATCTGCCTCTTCTTGCTCAGCTTCCTCAGAGCGGGCTAGCAGACGGCTTGACTTTCTGGTTGACATTTTCTAAGATTCACGAATCAGATAAGTGGTGGTCAGGTAGGGTTATAGGCACTCGTAGTCTAATTGTAGGAGTTGCACACATGAAAACTTGAACACTAAGCTACACTCAAGATGAACAACAAGAAAGCGGCAAGAACAGCCACAAGGACCGAGCACTCAATCAAAGCATTACACCTTAGACACTTGTGTTATCCCGAGGCCAACTCCTGGAACCTCGGAGATTAACACATCAACTCGACTTAATGATCGTGGCCGGTCCAGTAGTGGTCATGATCTACATGTATTATGGCACGACGATGAGCACAAGTCGTTAGCCACTTAGTTTGAGGGGTTGTTAGCAGCAAGAGTTAGCAAGGCTAGAAGAGTGAACAATTAGAGCTTCTGTCCTAGTTTTCAAGAATAGTTCAAGGAATTTCTTGTATAGTAATAGACTCAATTAGAGCTTCTGTCCTAGTTTTCCGGTCTAGGGCTGCGCATTAAGGTCAAGTGTGGCTCTGATACCAACTGAAATGAGTCGGATTCCCGTAACTAGGAATCCGGTTCGTTTCACTTGGCCCGGAGTTCTTTCGAGATGAGCTCCCGGAAAAGAAGTTGCAACTTGTTGGTATGAGTATTCTTATCAATCCTATTAAGTCCTGGGCTGTGACAATCTCACCCCCTTAGAAGACCGACACCCTCGTCGGTCAACCCCAGGCCAGGAACTTCCCCTCCGGCCACGTCCATGAGCCCAGTGCCAGCGCATGTGCCATGCTGTGTGACCACTCCGGGCCCACACCAGCCATGCGCACCATGCCTGCGCAACTGCGACCCATGCGCCCATGAAACCGCGAGAGTCGGCTTTGATACCAATTGTAACGTCCCGCCTCCCCGAGGCCGGGCACGCCTACGCCTGGCTGCTATATAGGACCACAAGACTGCCCTCACAAACCAACACTCCATCTTTTCTGCGCACTTCGGTCACCCATCCTGAAATTGCTCCGGGCCAAGCACGCTTAACCCCGGAGTTCTTTTGAGATAAGCTCCTGGAAAAGAAGTTGCAATATGTTGGTATGAGTATTCTTATCAATCCTATTAAGCCCTGGGAATTAGGAGCTAGAAGTGGTGGCGGTGGATTGGGCGCTGTGCGTGGCGGATTTGTGGGCGGTGCGGGCGCACGGTGGATTTGGGGTCGGGGCAGGCGGGCAGTGCGCGGGGGTTTTCTGCATGCGGAGGGGGCGTGCGGCGGCGGTAAACAGGAGGAGACCGACGGGCTAGGGTAAGGATTTGGGATACCGCAGGCTGACTGGTGGACCTCCGTGAAAATTTTAGTGTGGGAGAATTTTAGCCCATATAGGCCCAGCGCGCGTAAAAAGGAACAAGAGCTGGCCCATGTATACCAACTGACATGTTGAGGCTATATTTTTAAACACCGATAGATGGTTACATGGTAAATCCAAATGCTTTTACCGACAAACAGACATTTGGTAAAACTTGATATACCAACAGATCGTCTGTAAGAATGTTTACCAACAGATGGTTCATTTGTAATTATATACTTTTAAAATCAAACATCTCATGCTAATATGGAGTTGTGGTGTGGTGAGGATAACAGTGCAATATGCAATACAAATTTCTATATAAATTAATAGAGGCCGAATGAATGGTCTATGCTTAGATTTTAGTGTTATCCGTAGCAATATAAATGACTCGTAGCAACGTATGGGAATATTTACTAGTATACTATAACCACCCAAAACATATACAGCAAGTCAGCAAAGTCCAAATCCATGCTACCGCACATCCACACCTCTCACTAAGGCCTTGTTTAGATGTAAAATAGGTGGGGTCAAATTTGGGGGTTTGGGGTCACTTCGTCATAAATGTGCCACTATAGCATTTCGTTTATATTTGTGAAAAATTGATTAATTAGGCTCAAAATCTTCTCTCGCAGAGTACAACAAAACCGTGTAATTAGTTTTTGATTTCATCAACATTTTGTTGACGTAAAATCTGCAGTTCACACCAAGCACACAGCAAGCCGAATTAGCTAGCTTCACACGTGGCTCGAACGTTCGAATCCGGAAGCGTGCCAGTCAATTTTCCCTGAAACTGACAAAGGAAGAAAAAAGTTTAGATAAAAACCTGGAACGTGCCGGATGATACCAGACAGTTCCATATCTACGGCTTTTCAAAGCCACTTTTGATCGACATATAGCTACGAACAAGCTATCTGTCGGCAATTGATGCATTCATTACATAATCGGCAAACGGCGTGCAAAGGGTGCACTACCGACCGCATGACGTTACCATGATGAAAGATCGGTATTTAATTAAATATTCGTTACAGTACTTAACTACAACCCATTAACGGGAATTAGGCATAATAAACGTGAAAACACCACCAAGCATAAAAATCAAACACTTTCGAACCCGTCAAGCATAAAAATCAAACAAGTTAATCCACCGCATGATACAACTTGTTTGAAAATCACACCACCAACCAAGAATAGATCAATCTACCGCATGATTTACTCTAAACATGGAAGGCTAAAAGCATTCATTATTTAAAACAAAGTCACAAACATGTTTCACTCATGAAGGGACTGCCGAATACGGCTAGATGGCCGAATCGGGTTCCATGAAGAAGGAAAAAACATAGCCAATAAAGATAGATCGAGCAGATCGGGAGGCTGGTTCAGAGTACCTTTGAGTACTATCAGCCGAATATGATGGCTAGGCAATTAGGCTGTGGCCAAGTGCCACCAAGATTATTTCTTCATGAATTCCTCGCAACCTAGATTGACTCGAATTCGGCTATGTAAAGAAACGTGATTTCGTCATGCAATGGATCAAAACCGAATCTAGTCATTCTAAGTTGGGCAAAAGGGTGTTATATGAATTAAACATAAAGCAAAACTCAAACAACACAAGATAACTTAATGAATCTATTAGATCTTTGCCAAAATCTAATAGAGCCGGTAACTTGCCTCAAGCTAAACCTTAGCCTACCGCATGGCTCATGATCTAACAAGAAAGCCTTCTTGCACCAAGCTTAAATCTACCGCATGATACAAGGTTGTCGATACTTACGGAGGTCGACGGATCGATGATTCCCCTCGAAGAATTCGATGACACACGACTAAAGACTCGAAAAGGTGGCGCGAGGCCGGTTTGTTGTGAGATTGTTCGATCCTTATTACATTCACCACGGGTTTATATTTATACCCTGGTTTTGACACTATTCCTAGTCGACTACGATTACAAAACGTTTATTTTCAAAGAAATACGTCGAAGCGCCGTATTCATCTCATATTCTTCATCAAATCGGCTTCTTCCTTATATTCGATCCACGTCATCACGCTTTCCCGAATGCTCCATAGAGTAGCTCTCTTGCCGAATCAACGACGGACTCCCGACCGCAAAAATGCCTCTGCCGAACGTTCTTGAAGAAAGCTTTTTCCTTTCCGAACGATATCTTTTACCAATCCCGGCCCACATGTCAGTCTCTTTCTGGTGCCAATTTTTGGTGTTAACACATGCCCCTTCAATTTTGGGATAAGAGATAATTTATCTCGGAATTGACTAGAAATCCGCAACATCTCTGGATTGAATCTACTCAGCATCCATTCTTTCCGCTCGAATCTTCGGAGCTTCACCTAGATCCAAACCCTAGCTCATCAATTTCTTCAAGCTTTAATCCCCAAATGGTGGACCAAGATCAAGCCCTCCGAGTAAATTTCACTCCCCTTAAGCTCATTCGGCATTACTTTACTTTTGCTTTTTCCTTTTTCTTTTGAATCCCCCTTT